>BLSH010340500.1:131557-154084 GCA_018402905.1 Glandirana rugosa
AAACTACGGTGAAAACCATGCTAAAACTAAGTGGAAATGTATGATACTTAGTTTCAGTGTAATTTTCAGCCTGGTTTCACGACGTCCGTGGAAAAGTTTCAGCGACACTGAGAATCTGGGTTATATGTGATAATCTAAAAGACGTCTAAAAAATGAAGTATAAATGGTTTTAGTATATTATACTCCATTTTGGAATTGCGGAGCGTGTGTGTGCGGCTAATTGTATGTTAGCGTACAGGTTGAAAACAGGTTTAACCGACAGGCACCAAAACAGATCGCATGACTGCCATCAGTTCAATCGTTCGGGTTCCGTCCGGACCCGGACCCGGACTTTGTCCCGAAGTTCGGACGGACCAGCAGAACCCGAACTTCCAGAGGTTCGCTCAACTCTACTCGTAACACATCACTACGTTCGGCTTTGTTGGACGATTACTTGACTACCGTCAGTACGCTAGACAAAACCACGGACAGCCAATTTGGACAAAAGTTGGACATGCGATTGTATGTTAATCGGCGTGTGTGTGCGAGGCGTTAAGGTTTTACCTCATATTATATGATTTTGGTAAATATGAAGTAAAAAATCTGCAGAAAATCTAATAGTGTATATTGGGTCTAAGAGTCACAGCGACTTTGAAAAGGTGCCTGCAGCACTTTGGTCCGACTTTTAATGTGACTTTGATTCATAGTATGTAAAGGTGAATCAAAATCGTACCAAAAGTGGCATCAAAGGCACACTCCAAAGTCGCTCGCAAAATCATGCGACATTGGAGACACAATAATGTGAAAGGAGCCTAAGTCTAGGTTCACACCAGTGCGACTTATCATGCAACTTGACAGTCCAAAGTCGCATTACAAGCTGCATCCCATTGGCGGCAATAAAACTGGTCAAATCGCTGTGACTCAAGTCTCAGAAAGGTTCCTGCATTATTTCTGTGTGATTTCAATGTGACTTGCATTGACATCTGTTAAATGAAGTCATAGTGATAGCCAGCTTTAAAGTTGCACTGAAGTAGCACGACTTCAAAGCCACACTGATGTGAACAAGGCCTAGAGAGAGTCCAATTTGTAACTTTACAATGCTATCCTCTGCTGTATCACCCCTTATTTATTCGTATAGATATTTCCAATCTGATGTTGGTAACCTCAAGATGAAAATATTTCAGTAACCATTTGCTTTTTTCTTGTGCTTTACTGTTTAGCAATTGTCACAGATTTGGCATCCTGTGCACCGTCATACAGTATGTGAGTGAGATCATTTATTTTCTATCGTTTAAATTAAAATATATATAGTATAGTTTTATGCTATAGGATCTTGTTTCTTCTGCAATAATGCTCACATCATAGACATTTGATTCAGTTGCATTTTTTTTTACTCGTTTAGGAAAACACTCCACAACCCCCTACATGTGCTCTGGGTGTATAGAATGCCCGCTCCCAAAAAAGAAAGGAACACATGACCAGCATCTATAGATTCTGCACCCCGACTTTTGCCTTGGCCTTTGAATATGAATTCTGCTCAGCCCTGATAGCTGCACAGAAACCACTTCTTCTTTCCGCCATGATGCTGCAAACACAAGGCTTATTCTCTACTTATATTAGCAGTTCTGGCAAGAACTGTGTGTGGGGAATGTGCTGCTTAGGTGCACTGGGAATTGTAGTGCTTGTGTGGTGTCACCAACTTCACACCAAATCTTCTGCTGATGACTGTGTCAAAAAAAGACCATTATAAAACTAAACACAAATAAAACAGAGCTGAAGGACAAAAGAAGCAAAATAACGAGAAAAGCATCAACCCTATAATACTACAAGCCAAGAAAACTCTTTTATAGCTATGAAAATAAGAAATATATTATTCATCTAGCTGTCGTAAATTATATTAAAAAAATAAATAAATAAACAGTGATTTCATACTATTTATTGTTTTTATAACTTTTTGTGCTTTTTCGGCAGTTGTACTGAACTGTTATAAAAATAAACTTTCTCAAGGAATAGTAACAAAATAGAAAAGCAATATACTTCCTCTGTGTGGTTTACTGCACAGATATGAAATGGGATATTGAGCAGCCTGTCAGTTACTTTCTGTTGCCGTGTGTCTTGCACAGTAATATGTTCCAGAATCTTTATTTTCTGCTGCATTGAGTTGCAGGTAGACCTCTTTCTTTGCATTGTCTTTGGAGATTGAGAGTCTGTTTTTTATTGAATCAGCATAGGCAGTGCTACCACCACCCCATATAACCCCAATCCATTCCAATTTTGATTCAGGCAGCTGTCTAACCCAGTGCACATCATAGCTGGATAACTCAAACCCAGATACTGTGCAGGTGATTTTTATTTGCTGTGAAGGTTTTACAATTCCTGCACCTGATTCTCGTAAAGTCTGGGAGAGGACACCTGAAAAACAAAATCGCAATAATGAATGAGTTAATTAATCAGCTAAAGACAATTATTTATAATATCATTATAATAGTTATTATTTCTCATACTTAAAGGGAAAATTGCAATAAACAGCACAACTGTATCCATTGTTTCAAAATTGATAGCTGTTGATATAAAATGTTACTTGCTCCCCTGCTCTCCTTATGTACCCGAGGACAGACAATCAATTTGCATAACAGATATAGCTGGGATTTATAATAGGACATATCTGTTGTCAGTGCTGACAGTACACTTACACTGTGGTCTGAAATGTAAAGCCACCCCCTTTACAAATACAGATCATGCACTGGTTATGTAATACCTGACTGTGCTACAATCAAATTGTCCATGATCCTGGATGAAATAGCTTCTCCCTGTCCTTGGTGATCAGTCAGCACTTTAGGACACGTGAGCACCTGCAGACAGAATAGAACTACAAGGATGGTGGAATTTACAGGACTTTCCAACTGGACATTGAGAGTAGACTGAAGACAAAAGTATGAGTATTTCACCACTGCACTCATCCCGCTATTACTTGATGTAAATGATATGTGCTAATGTTATAATAATACTTTAAAAAAGTGTACAGTATCTCACAAAAGTGAGTACACCACATTTTTGTAAATATTTTATTCTATATTTTCATGTGACAAAACTGAAGAAATGACACTTTGCTACAATGTAAAGTAGTGAGTGTACAGCTTGTATAACAGTGTAAATTTGCTGTCCACTCAAAATAACTCAACACACAGCCATTAATGTTTAAACTGCTAGCAACAAGAGTGAGCACACCCCTAAGTGAAAATGTCCAAATTGGGCCAGTTAGCCATTTTCCCTCCCCGGTGGCATGTGACTCGTTAGTGTTACAAGGTCTCAGGTGTGAATGGTGAGCAGGTGAGTTAAATTTGGTGTTATCGCTTTCAATCTCTCATACTGGTCACTGGAAGTTCAACATGGCACCTCATGGCAAAGAACTCTCTGAGGATCTGAAAAAAAGAATTGTTGCTCTACATGAAGATGGCCTAGGCTATAAGAAGATTGCAAAGACCCTGAAACTGAGCTGCAGCACGGTGGCTAAGATCATACAGCGGTTTAACAGGACAGGTTCATCTCAGAACAGGCCTTGCCGACCTCAGTCGGCGACCAAAGAAGTTGAGTGTCCATGCTCAGCGTCATATCCAGAGGTTGTCTTTGGGAAATAGACGTATGAGTGCTGCAGAGGTTGAAGGGGTGGGGGGTCAGCCTGTCAGTGCTCAGACCATATGCCACACACTGTATCAAATTGTTCTGCATGGCTGTTGTCCTAGAAGGAAGCCTCTTCTAAAGATGATGCACAAGAAAGTCCACAAACAGTTTGCTAAAGACAAGCAGACTAAGAACAAGGATTACTGGAACCATGTCCTGTGGTCTGATGAGACCAAGATAAACTTATTTGGTTCAGATGGTGTTAAGCGTATGTGGTGGCAACCAGGTGAGGAGTACAAAGACAAATGTGTCTTGCCTACAGTCAATCATGGTGGTGGGAGTGTTATGGTCTGGGGCTGCATGAGTGCTGCCGGCACTGGGGAGCTACAGTTCATTCACTGAATCATGAACGCCAACATGTACTGGGACATACTGAAACAGAGCATAATCCCCTCCCTTCGGAGACTGGGCCACAGGGCAGTATTCCAACATGAGCTGAGGGTAAAGGTGATGGCCTGGCCAAGCATGTCTCCAGACCTAAACCATATTGAGCATCTGTGGGGCATCCTGAAACAGAAGGTGGATGAGCGCAACGTCTCTAACATACACCAGCTCTGTGATGTCGTCATGGAGGAATGGAAGAGGACTCCAGTGGCAACCTGTGAAGCTCTGATGAACCCCATGCCCAAGAGGGTTAAAGCAGTGCTGAAAAATAATGGTGGCCACACAAAATATTGACACTTTGGGCCCAATTTGGACATTTTCACTTAGGGATGTACTCACTTTTGTTGCCAGCTCTTTAGACATTAACACCTGTGTGTTGGGTTATTTTGAGGGGACAGCAAATTTACACTGTTATACAATCTGTACACTCACTACTTTACATTGTAGCAATGTCATTTCTTCAGTGTTGTCACATAAAAAGATATAATAACATTTTTACAAAAATGTGAGTGGTGTACTCACTTTTGTGAGATACTGTACACTTTTTTAAAGTATTATTATAACATTAGCACATATCATTTACCGTCAAGTAATAACAGGGTGAGTACAGTGGTGAAATACTCATACTTTTGTCTTCAGTCTACTCTCAATGTCTCAATGTCCAGTTGGGCAGTCCTGTATTGTAAAAACCCCAGTTTGTGTTGAGTTACAAACAGTAACCCTCACAAAATCCCTGTCAGTTTGCAACTAAGTATACGAGCTGTGAAGGGAGATGGGTTTTATTACTATACAATGCTGCCCTCCACTGTCTTCATACACTATTTAGAGTCCAGTCAATAATAACCTTTGAAAATATTCTCCTTTCTTTGTACATGCCTGTGATAACATGTACGTTCTTAAATATAGCATTCTTTTTTAAATTAAAAACATTGCATTATACTTACATATTTATCAGACATTTCTTATGAAATCTACAGTGTTTTATTCTAAAAGTAAAGTTTTTGCAATGTATGCAAATAATTGGTAACACTAAATCCTAATTTCTTATGTAGCACCCTCTAGTGTGCTACTAGTGGTAGAATGGGTAAAATATAGTTAGGCTCAGGGCTAAGCCTGAGCCATGAAATCGGGATCAGGGTTCATTAGATGACTCATCCGGGCAGCTCTCTGGTGCTTACCCCTGGTGAAGAATGTTGGAAAATGCTCTATAAATTAGTGAGTGGAAGCTAGGAGGGCTGCCCTGAATATTTAGGGACCCTTAGCCAATCCCCAGGAGTTGGGCCTGCCAGTGGACTAATAGAGCCCTTAGATAGGGGTGAGCCATGCCAGCAGGAGAGTCGGGTAGAAATTGGAGATGCAGTGCTCAGTGAGACTGTCAGTCAACCTACAGTGACCCCTGCCAGGGAAGGGTTTTACCTCGCACCAGGGCCAGGGCTCTGGTGGCTGGCCTGGAAGGATTCTACCACTGAAGAAGCTGGAGGAGGCTTTCCGGAGAGGCAGCAGGAGCAAGGAAGGACGGAGAAAGTAGAACAGCGCAGTGCAGGGACAGACAAGGGGCAGAGACTGCCACTTGCAGCAGGTCTCTCTTGAAGACGGTGGTGTGCTAAGTTTTCATCAAACCTTTCCCTGGGAAATCTACAGTACTACAGTATGCCAATTGGGTGGACAGGTGCAGATTGTCAGTCCAGTAGACTGGGAAGAAGAAGCAGCCAGGTGGGGAAGCATTTCCTGCAAGCAGTAGAGCTGGGACCAGTGTCTACAGGGGAGATGAAGGTATTTTAGGATGCAGTTCACTCCACATGCGCTACTTTCTAAGGGACTGAGAGTTGCTAGCCTGTAAGGGGTTTTTGCTGGGCTAACAACAGACTGTTGGTTCTCAAAGAATAAATCAATCAGAGTTCTACAGAGTAAGTCAAGTGGAGCTGTACAGAGGATCAAGTCAAGTTGTACAGAAGGATCAAGTGGAGCTGTAAATAGGGTGGAAGTTGCCCCTGATTCACTGTGATGATATGGAAGTTATTCACCAACGCTGCAGCATGGTATATTTTTTCACAATCCAGTGCAGATATTTTTATTTCATATATCTGCTGTCAAACTACTTGGCAACCACATCAAAAATGTAGGCAGTGCTGCAGGACATAATAGTAAATCAATTAGATGTGTAGTTTTCTCTGCATGAATATACAGTATGGGCCCTTTAAATATAGGGCAGGTAGGTTATGGGTGTAATATAGACATGTGCAATTTGTTTCATAACTAATTGAAATTCAGCTGAAGAAAAAATATCAAATTTAAACTAATAAAAAAGAAATTATAGTGAAAATAACAAATTAATTAGGCATGATTAGATAATTTGTTAAAGGTCTAATGAAAAAAAGTTCAACTCTGAGTATCTTACAGTTCAATCATCTGATTAATTTTGTGGCTGGAGGTTGGATTACTGGCAAAGTGCATTCCTGAGAACTGAGTGAGAAGGGTATTGTATTGTATTTGAACATGGGAGAAGAGATATTGTCAGTGTGTGTGTTAATGGATTCAATAAACAAATCATTATCACGAATATATATACATACATAAATAACGAATTATCTGAAAACACAACAATTAAGCAATAAAATGAATCGACTCGTTATAACAAATATCTATCCTCTACAGAAATAAGAAATTATCTGAAAACTAATTAACGTAACATAACGAATATAACAGAAAATTATGTATTTTACGAATAAAAACAAAATGAAAAAAAAAACTACATTTTCTGTTGTGCACAAGTCTAGTGTAATAGCATGATGCAGTTATTTATATAATGATATAACGAAATGTAATTCTGCTTTGCTTATTTTTATTTGCTGTAGTACATGTAGGGATGAGCTCAACCCAAATTCAAACTGTTTACAGTTTGCCAAACAGGCAACTAAATGGCCATATGTGACCAGTTCAGCAAACAGCAGACCTACAATACTACAAGCAAATAAAATCCCCTTTTAACAGAAAAAAGTAAATGCTATAGACAAGTAAAGAGGAAAAAAAACATAAAATCCCCGGGCCTTATGAAATCACAGTGAACTCCGGTGCACTCCACTCTCACTAGCTACACAAACTGCAATTGACTACAAAGTATCACTGCCAATATACAGCACTGAATATACTGTAGTCCTGTATATAGCACTGCATAGTGGTAGTTACACACTACACTGCTACTGGTTTTACTGAATCCCCTTATTCCCACCCTTCCTGTAATACTGTCAGCTGTCCCACACATTAAACTCCTACACATTGTCACAGGCAGTGTTTTTTTTTTGGGGGGGGGCGGCAAGCAATCCACCCGACGCCACCCCCCAGTCGGTTGGGTCACGGATGGCACCCACTTCACCCCCCCGGGGTTGGTCAGTCAGTAGTCGGGGCCCGGCACTTACCCCATCTCATGGGCAGCGCTCTCTCCGCTGCTTCCTCGCTTCCCCTGCATCTCCTCCCTCCTCTTCCTGGGGGCCAATGCGATTCGATCTCTACGCCAATCGGGTGATGGGCCTCAGGGTCCATTTCTTTAGCCCTTGTAGTCGTTCCTCGTAATTGAGGTCCTCAAAACAACTTATTCATTTTGTTAAATGCTTTATTAATAGACCCCTAAGTAAATGTAATTTATTTGGCTAAGGCTCCTTTCACTATTGTGTGATTTGTCATGTGAATTTGGACATCAAAGTTGCATAACAAATCGCAGACCAATGTTTTCATTGACACCTATTTAAATTACTGCAACTTAGACCCCATAGACACTTAGATTTTCTGCAGATTTTTCCTTCAGATTTACCAAAACAATGTAGTGCAAGGGCCTGCCTGATTGCATACAATTTGAAACTCTAAAGCCCCGTACACACGGTACAATTATCGGCCAAGAACGATTGTACAACAGCCTGACGTCCGATAATCCGACCGTTAGTACGCATGATTCGACAGCCAATTTCCAATTATCATCCAACAGAAGTTGTCTGTGAAGACTAGAAATCTTTTGTCTGCCAACAAAGCGTTGGCCAATTTTAGGCTCGTCTGTACAGAAGTTGGACCAATAAAAGTTGGAAGTACAAACACACATGCTCAGTATTCAGGAAGTGTTTGGTCGTGTAAACCTGCGTTCCTATTTTTAAATCACATTCACCTGAACTTCCTCTTTATATGCTCGTAACACGTCACTACGTTCGGCTTTGTTGGACGATTATTTGACTACCGTCAATACGCTAGACAAAACCACGGACAGCCAATTTGGACAAAAGTTGGACATGCGGTTGTATGATAATCGGTGCGTGTGTACGAGGCTTCACACCAGTGCGACTTATCATGCAACTTGACAGTCCAAAGTCGCATTACAAGTTGCACCCCATTGGCGGCAATAAAACTGTTCAAATCGCTGTGACTCAAGTCTCAGAAAGGTTCCTGCATTATTTCTGTGCGATTTCAGTGCGACTTGCATTGACACCTGTTAAATGAAGTCATAGTGATAATCAGCTTAAAGTTGAGCTGAAGTAGCACGACTTCAAAGCCACACTGATGTGAACAAGGGCTAAGAGAGAGTCCAATTTGTAACTTTACAATGCTGTCCTCTGCTGTATCACCCCTTATTTATTCATATAGATATTTCCAACCTGATGTTGGTAACCTCAAGATGAAAATATTTCAGTAACCATTTGCTTTTTTCTTGTGCTTTACTCTTTAGCAATTGTCACAGATTTTGGCATCCTGAGTACTGTCATACAGTATGTGAGTGAGATCATTTATGTTCTATCGTTTAAATTAAAATATATATAGTATAGTTTTATCCTATAGGATCTTGTTTCTTCTGCAATAATGCTCACATCATAGACATTTGATTCAGTTGCACCTTTTTAGGAAAACACTTCACAACCCCCTACATGGGCTCTGTGTGTATAGAATGCCCGCTCCCAAAAAAGAAAGGTACACATGACCAGCATCTAGATTCTGCACCCCGACTTTTGCCTTGGCCTTTGGATATGGATTCTGCTCACCCCTGATAGCTGCACAGGAACCACTTCTTCTTTCCACCATGATGCTGCAAACACGAGGCTTATTCTCTACTTATATTAGCAGCTCTGGCAAGAACTGTATGTGGGGAATGTTTAGGTGCACTGAGAATTCTAGTGCTTGTGTGATGTCACCAACTTCACACAAAATCTTCTGCTGCTGACTGTGTCAAAAAAAGACTAAACACAAATAAAATAGAGCTGAAGGACAAAAGAAGCAAAATAATGAGAAAAGCATCAACCCTATAATACTACAAGCCAATAAAACTCCTTTTTATAGCTATGAAAATAAGAAATATATTATTCATCTAGCTGTTGTAAATTATAATGATTGAAAAAATAAATAAATAAACAATGATTTCATACTATTTATTGTTTTCATAACTTTTTGTGCTTTTTCGGCAGTTGTACTGAACTGTTATAAGAATTAACTTTCTAAAGGAATAGTAACAAAATAGAAAAGCAATATACTTCCTCTGTGTGGTTTACTGCACAGATATGAAATGGGATATTGAGCGGCCTGTCAGTTACTTTCTGTTGCTGTGCCCCTTGCACAGTAATATGTTCCAGAATCTTTGTTTTCTGCTGTACTAATTTGCAGGTAGACCTCTTTCTTTGCAATGTCTCTGGTGATTGAGAGTCTGTTTTTTAGTGAATCAGCATAGTAAGTGCTACCAGCACTCCATATACCTCCAATCCACTCCAATTTTGATTCAGGCAGTCGTCTGCTCCAATGCACACCAGTGCTGGGTAACTCAAACCCAGATACTGTGCAGGTGATTTTTATTTGCTGAGAAGGTTGTACAATTCCTGCACCTGATTCTCGTAAAGTCTGGGAGAGGACACCTGAAAAACAAAATCACAATAATGAATGAGTTAATTAATCAGCTAAAGACAATTATTTATAATATCATTATAATATATTATATTAGTTATTATTTCTCATACTTAAAGGGACAATTGCAATAAAGAGCACAACTGTATCCATTTTTTCAAAATTAATAGCAGTTGATGTAAAATGTTACTTGCTCCCCTGCTCTCCTTATGTACCTGAGGACAGAAAATCAATTTGCATAACAGATATAGCTGGGATTTATAATAGGACATATCTGTTTTCAGTGCTGACAGTACACTTACACTGTGGTCTGAAATGTAAAGCCACCCCCTTTACAATTACAGTATGTAATACCTGACATATGCTACAATCAAATTGTCCATGATCCTGTAGCTTCTCCCTGTCCTTGGTGAACAGTCAGCACTTTAGGACTCCTAAGCATCTGCAGACAGAATAGAACTACAAGGATGGTGGAATTTACAGTATCTCACAAAAGTGAGTACACCCCTCACATTTTTGTAAATATTTTATTATATCTTTTCATGTGACAACACTGAAGAAATGACACTTTGCTACACTGTAAAGTAGTGAGTGTACAGCTTGTATAACAGTGTAAATTTCCTGTCGAGTGCACTGGTCAGCGTCATATCCAGACTTTTTCTTTGGGAAATAGACGTATGAGTGCTGTCAGCATTGCTGCAGAGGTTAAAGGGGTGGGGGGTCAGCCTGTCAGTGCTCAGTCCATACGCTGCACACTGCATAAAATTGGTCTGTATGGCTATCGACCCAGAATGAAGCCTCCTCTAAAGATGATGCCCAAGAAAGCCTGCAAAACAGTTTGCTGAAGACAAGCAGACTAAGGACATGGATTACTGGAACCATGCCCTGTAGTCTGATGAGACCAAGATAAACTTATTTGGTTCAGAGTGTCAAGCGTGTGTGGCAACAACCAGGTGAGAAGTACAAAGACAAGCGTGTCTTGCCTACATCCAAGCATGGTGGTGGGTGTGGCATGGTCTAGGACTGCATGAGTGCTGACGGCACTGGGGAGCTACAGCACATTGAGGGAACCATGAATGCCAACATGTACTGTGACATACCGAAACAGAGCATGATCCCCTCCCTTGGGGGTTTGGGCCACAGGGCAGTATTGCAACATGATAACGACCCCAAACACACCACCAAGACAACCACTGCTTTGTTAAAGAAGCTGAGGGTAAAGGTGATGAGCTGACCAAGCATGTCTCCAGACCTAAACCCTATTGAGCATCTGTGGGGCATCCTCAAATGGAATGTGGATGAGCACAAGGTATCTAACATCAACCAGCTCCGTGATGTCGTCATGGGAGAGTGGAAGAGGACTCCAGTGGCAACCTGTGAGGCTCTGGTGAACTCCATGCCAAAGAGGATTAAGGCAGTGCTGGAAAATAATGGTGGCCACACAAAATATTGACACTCTGGGCCCAATTTGGACATTTTCATTTAGGGGTGTACTCACTTTTGTTGCCAGCGGTTTAGACATTAACGCCTGTGTGTTGGGTTATTTTGAGGGGGCAGCAAAATTACACTGTTATACAAGCTGTACATTTACTACTTTACATTGTAGCAAAGTGTCATTTCTTTAGTGTTGTCACATGAAAAGATAGAATAAAATATTTACAAAAATGTGAGTGGTGTACTCACTTTTGTGAGATACTGTACACTTTTTTAAAGTATTATTATAACATTAGCACATATCATTTAACATAAAGTAATACCGGGGTGAGTACAGAGGTAAAATACTCATACTTTTTCTTCAGTCTACTCTCAATGTGCAGTTGGGCAGTTTTGCATAGAAAAAATCCCAGTCAGTTTGCAACTAAGTATAAGAGTTGTGAAGGGAGATGTTCTTTTATTACTATACAATGCTGCCACTGTCTTCATCCACTATTTAGAGTCCAGAAATAATAACCTTTGACATACCTTTGAAAATGTTCTCCTTTCTTTGTACAAATGTGTGATAATATGTACATTCTTAAATATAGCATTCTTTTTTAATGAAAAAACATTGCATTATACTTACATATTTATCAGACATTTCTTAAGGAAATCTACAGTGTTTTATTCTTAAAGTAACGTTTTTGGAATGTATGCGACTGATAATGTTTGGTAACACTAAATCCTCATTACTTATGTAGCACCCTCTAGTGTGCTACTAGTGGTAGCATAGATAAAATATAGTTTGGCTTAGGGCTAAGCCTGAGCCATGGAATCTGGGTCAGGGTTCATTAGAGTTCAGAAGTGGATGACTCATCCAGGCAGCTTTCTGGTGCTCCTTCCTGGTTGAAGAATGTTGGAGAATGTTGTAGAAATTAGTGGGCGGAAACTAGGAGGGCTGCCCTGAATATTTAGGGACCCTTAACCAATCCCCAGGAGTTGGGCCTGGCAGCGGACTAATAGAGCCCTTAAATAGGGATGAGCCATGCCAGCAGGAGAGTCGGGTGGAAGGTGGAGATGCAGTGCTCAGTGAGACTGTCAGTCGCCCTAGAGTGACCCCTGCCAGGGAGGGGTTTTACCTCGGGCCGGGGCTCAGGTGGATGGCCTGGAAGGATCCTACCACTGAAGAAGCTGGAGAAGACTTTCCGGAGAGGCAGCGGGTGCAAGGAAGGACAGAGTGAGTAGATCAGCACAGTGCAGGGATAAACAAGGGGGAGAGACTGCCACTTGCAGCAGGTCTCTTGAAGACGGTAGTGTGCTAAGTCTTCATCTATTTTCTAAGGGGCTGAGAGTTTCTAGCCTGTAAGGGGCTTTTGCTGGGCTAACAAGAGACTGTTAGTTTTCAAAGAATAAATCAGTTGGAGTTCTACAGAGTAAGTCAAGTGGAGCAGTACAGAGGATAAGGTCAAGCTGTACAGGAGGATCAAGTGGAGCTGTAAATAGGGTGGAAGTTGCCCCTGGTTCTTTTGTTACTGTCAAGTTGGGCATCTTATAATCTCTAACGGCATCCAAGTTATTATCCATTTAATAAAACAACAAAAACAAAGCTGAAGGACTGTTTTCTGTGTGCAGCAGTGGGGAACCCATACACTTGCAGCCGCTACCGGGGTATAGCTACACTTATTACCTATCACAGTGACCTGCACCGTTCAGAGCATTCCATTCACATTAATGATACAGAAGTTATTCACCAACACTGCAGCATGGTATATTTTTTCACAATCCAGTGCAGATAATGATTGGGGTGTGTAGTATGTCATGCTAATGCTCAGTAATTTTTATTTCATATATCTGCTGTCAAACTGCTTGGCAACCACATCAAAAATGTAGGCAGTGCCGCAGGACATAATAGTAAATCAATTAGATGTGTAGTTTTCTCTGCATGAATATACAGTATGTGCCCTTTAAATATAGGGTAGGTAGGTTGTGGGTGTAATACAGACATGTGCAATTTGTTTCGTAACTAATTGAAATTCAGCCGAAGAAAAAATACCGAATTTCAACTAATACAAAAGAAATTATAACGAAAATAACAAATTAATTAGGCATGATTCGATAATTTGTTAAAGGTCTAATGAAAAAAAAAGTCAACTCTGAGTATCTTACAGTTCAATCATCTGATTAATTATGTGCTGGGGGTTGGATTACTGACAAAGTGCATTCCTGAGAACTGAGTGAGAAGGGTATTGTATTGTATTTGAGCATAGGAGAAGAGATATTGTCATTGTGTGTTAATGGATTCAATACACAAAAGACTTTCTGAACTACGAATCGTATCACGAATATATATACATATATAAATTAACTAATTATCTGAAAACACAACAATTAAAATATAAAACTCGTTATAACAAATATCTATACTCTACAGAAATAACAAATTATCCGAAAACAAATTAACGTAACATAACGAATATAACAGAACGAAATTACGTATTTTACGAATAAAAACAAAATGAAACAAAACAAAATTTTCTGTCGTGTAATAGCATGATGCTATTATATATATGATGCTTATATAATAATATAAAGAAATGTAAGTCTGCTTTGCTTAGATCTTTTTTTTTTTTGCTGTAGTACATGAGGCAGATGAGGCACATCATGAGTTCAACCCAAATTCAAACTGTTTACAGTTTGCCAAACAGGCAACTAAATGGCCATATGTGACCATTTCAGCAAACCTAAAATACTACAAGCAAATAAAATCCCCTTTTAACAGAAAAAAAGTAAATGCTGAAGACAAGTAAAGAAAAAAAAACATAAAATCCCCCATGAAATCACAGTGAACTCCGGTGCACTCCACTCCCCCTAGCTACACAAACTGCAATTGACTACAAAGTATCACTGCCAATATACAGCACTGAATATACTGTAGTCCTGTATATAGCACTGCATAGTGGTAGTTACACACTACACTGCTACTGGTTTACTAAATCTCCTTATTCCCACCCTTCCTGTAATACTGTCAGCTGTCCCTCACACTAAACTCCTACACATTGTAACAGGCCACCCCCCCGGGTCGATCAGTCAGTAGTCGGGGCCCCGCACTTACCCCATCTCACGGGCAGCGCTCACTCCACTGCTTCCTCGCTTCCCCTGCATCTCCTCCCTCCTCCTCCTCCTGGTGGCCAATCCGATAGACTCTCCTTTCGGCCAATTGGGTGACGGGTCTCAGGATCCGCTTCCTGATTGATCGGGAGGAGAATCAGTGTTACCACAGCAAATTTCATTTGCTATTGTCACACAACTGGGTGGGCTTTGGGCGCTGTGCCCTGCGCCCGAGCCCACCCTTTTTTGAAGCCTATTAGAGCCTCTGGCTCTAATCATGTGCTTCAAAAAAAAAAATCCCTGATTAGAATCCATACGTCCAGCTTCCCGCATGTAGATCAGGGGGGCCGGACGCATGGATGGGAGGGTGGCGCCCGTGCTACTGGTCACAGGCCGCTACTGGTCACAGGGCTCCTGGGAGTGCTACATATTCATAGTGATGTGGAAATATTTTAGATATTTCGGTGAAGTGATGTATATTTTGGTCAAACCCTTATTAGGACTGTGGAAATCCATATTTGCATCAAGGTGCTCCGAGATATCCTTTGTTTGGTCTCTTTTAATTCAGAATTTGTCCCCTAAGATAGAGACTTCTGAATACCATGCCCAGTCAAATATATATATTTTACAGGAAAAATATGTACTTTACATATTTCATGGTTTCATATGAAACATTTGCCTGGGTGGTTGAATAGTTTAATTAAATGCAGGGCAATTAAGTGTGTCTTTGGAAGGTGATATAATGAGAGTGGGAGGGGCTCTTCCTATATCCTGGAACAATGGCTTATCAATATTAACAAAGTTACCCTGTTGTCTTCAGGAGGGGCATTCAGACATTATGTCTCCATCTAATGCAGACTCTTAACTAGAGTTGAGCGAACCCGGACTGTAAAGTTCGGGTCCGTACCGAACTTTGGGGTGTCCGGGACCCGGATCCGGACTTTTCAAAAAAACATTTAAAGTGATACACACATTTTAAAAAGAAGTGTGAATAAAAGATGTGCAATGATTGACGGTTTGATTTAAAGTGACACACACACTTGAAATAATTGTGCAGAAGAGATGTGCACTGATTCCCGGTTTCATTTAAAGTGATACACACATTTTGCAGAACAGTGATATGGGTACTCCCGGCTTATTTATACTTTTTTGACACAGTTTGAAGATGATTTTAGAACAGTTCTATGGCCTCTAATGCTAATTAATACTTTTCAGACCCATTTTGAAGATGATCTCCATTTTTGCATTTTTTATGTTTTTATTTTTTTAAAAATATTTAAAGTTATTTCCCTGTCCCCATTTCTTTGTAGGTCACTTGTCCCACCCTTACCCACATTTCCTTCCTTTTGCAGACCTCTAGGACCTTCCAGGACTATTTTACAACATTTTTTGTACCTAAAAGTCCGGGTCTCCATTGATTTCAATGGGGTTCGGGGTCCGGGACAAAGTTTGGGTTCTGTCCGGACCCGAACCCGGACTTTGTCCCGAAGTTCGGCCGAACCAGCAGAACCCGGACTTCTAGAAGTTCGCTCAACTCTACTCTTAACATGTTAATTTGGGGACTGTTTGGTAGTCTTAATTAACATAGACACATAGGAGACGTGAAGGCATCGTACATCTTAGATGAAATGCATGAAACTCAGCAAGCTTCAATATTGGCCAATCAGGAGTCAATGCAACTCCAGCCAACAGGGAATGCCTCTACCTGGATGGGTGGGAGTGGGCAGAGAAAAGGTATAAAAGCAGTAAAACAGATCCCCACTTCCTGTTTGATGGTTTGTGCAACATGGAGACGTAAGGCTTTATTTTTTATCACCATAATTCTTTGTTCCTTCTCTTTTCTTTTTCTGTAAATTTCTTTCCTAGTAACATTCTGTTTTTACATTGCAACACCATTTTCGTTTTTGTATTACTCACTTTGTATTTTAGCGATAACTTTGATGCTTTTAAGATTGTAACATTTACCCCATATTTGGATATATTTGATTAGTGACTAGCTTAGTTTATGTAAAAATAAATTAGATCTTTATTTTTTATGAAAGGTGTCATTGATTACTGATTTTATTCGTAATAACCGCAACAGCACTGGTTGATTCTTATATAGACAAAAGGTTGTAATCACTTATTTTCTTTATCATTAAGCGTATAAGTGTGTTAGGTAAAACTCCCTTTAACGATAGAGTTGAGCGAACACCTGGATGTTCGGGTTCGGCGGGTCCGGCCGAAGTTTGCGAAAAAGTTCGGGTTCGGTACCGAACTTGACCCGAACTTGATCCCGGACCCCGAACCCCATTGAAGTCAAAGGGGACCCAAACTTTTCAGCACAAAAATGGCTGTAAAAAAAGTCCTGGCAAGTGTTAGAGGGCTGCAAAAGGAAGTAAAATGGGGGTAAGAGTAGGACAAGTGCCCTACAAAAAAATGGGGATAGGGAAAATGACTTAAAGTCAAATAAAAAAATAAAAATGGGAAGGGGGGGTGGATGTGGAGTAGGAGCCTAGAGATTGGCTAGGCTGTGACCGTGGCAGTGTAGGTGGAAGTGGAGAACTAGGAGATGATTATAGAACAATAATCTATCCCTTACAGCACCAGCAGGAACCTGACCCTATAGGAGTAGGCGATGATTTTAGAACAATAATCTGTCCCTTACAGCAACAGCAGGAACCTGACCCTATAGGAGTAGGCGATGATTTTAGAACAATAATCTTTCCCTTACAGCAACAGCAGGAACCTAACCCTATAGGAGTCCGTCGTTTCAGGTGCTGCACATCTCGTATCTTCACAGCATAGACAATTGCCTTTAGATGACCCCAAAGATAAAAGTCTATGGGGGTCAGATTGGGAGACATTGGGGGCCATTCAATTTGCCCACGACGACCAATCCACTTTCCAGGAAACTGTTCATCTAGGAATGCTCGGACCTGACACCCATAATGTGGTGGTGCACCATCTTGCTGGAAAAACTCAGGGAACGTGCCAGCTTCAGTGCATAAAGAGGGAAACACATCATCATGTAGCAATTTCACATATCCAGTGGCCTTGAGGTTTCCATTGATGAATCCTGAGTTTATCAATGAGTTTTGGCAGGATTATCATTTTATCTCTGGAGTAAATTCACTTTTAAATGCTTGCTAATATTCTGCTGGTTTTGCTTGCTGCAGCTTGACATTGCATGCTATTGCTCAGTTTGTTTTCTAATAGGATGCCCTGATCCTTAGCCATCCTTAACCCCCCAGAGCTTCTCCCGCTAGTGAGTAACTTGCATCAGGTCCTGGTGATTTGTTTGTGTTAAAGTGATTGTCAAGTCTTGTTTCTTTTGTTAAAAATAACAAACTCGTTCTACTTACTTGCTATGTGCAGTGATTTTGCACAGAACAGGACTGATCCTCCTCTTCTCTGTCCCCTCTTTGGCTCTCCTGACCCATCCCTCCTGCTGAGTGCCCCCACAGCAAGCAGCTTGCTATGGGGGCACCAGAGCAGAGCTGCAGCTACTGGTGTCGATTCAGACACTAAGCCACTCCTCAATTCCTCCATTTTGTTAGCTAGGCTCCTGGCATTTGTGAAAATGCACCTCAACTTTGTACAGGTATGTATTATTTCCTCCTTAGGTTTTCAGAGGCTGGAATTTTTATCTGTCCACTCATTCACCATGGGGTTAGATGTTATGGATATAATAGCGCTAGTGCCTCTGCTATTAGGCTGGGTTCACACTGGAGATCACAGTGGCTCCCAGCAGGGGTTAAGTGATTCAACATTTCAGGTTTGATTTGAGACCCAATTTTAGACTGAATTCAGACCTGAAATGGACCAAAAGATGCACAGGACTCCTGTGCAATTCGCACCGGAGCCGCCTCGGAGATGTGTGAACTGGCTCCATAGAGAATCACATAGAGAAACCCGCATCCAATTCCCAGTAGTGTGAACCCAGCGTTACACTCTGTCCCAGGATTACTGCTGGTTCTCTCTTGCTCTAAACCCTCCCCCCACCACCTAGTTTAACCACTTGCCGACCACGTGCCATGTTTTCACGGCGGCAGTCGGGATGCTGAGTGCGAATCGCCGTAAAAAGACGGCGATCTGCGAACAGCCGCTGCACTCCTGAGGAGTGTGCCCGCGGCTCGGGCGGACCCGATGTCTGCCGGCGAGCCGCGATGAGTGGCCACAGGGAAAGAGATCTTCCCTTAGAATTGGAATAGTATACAGACCCCCAGGACACAGTGAAGATTATGATAACTTGTTGATTGATGAGATAACTCAAATGGCAATGAAGGGAGAGGTTTTGATTATGGGTGACTTCAACATGCCTGACATTAACTGGAATTCTCAAACTGCTATTACAAGCAGGAGCAGGGATGTAATGGAAGCACTGAATGAGGTTTCTCTGAAACAGTTAGTAAAAAGCCCAACCCGAGGTGATCATATTCTTGACCTAGTACTGACAAATGGGGATCAACTGTCTGATGTTGAGGTGGGAGAGAATTTGGGTTCTAGTGATCGCCAATGTCTTTGGTTTGATATTAAAACAAGAACTGAAAAATCATATACAAAAACAAAAGTTTTAGATTTTAAAAGGACAAATTTTGCTGAAATGGGGAAATTTCTAAAAAATGAACTGAAAGGTTGGAGCAAAATGACAGGAGTAAGTAATCAGTGGGCACTATTAAAGTCTACCATCTTGGAGGCAACTAGATTATATGTCAGGCAAGTTAGTAAGAATAAACGGAAGAAAAAAATTAACATTAACAAATCTTTTAAATAAATCTCTTCTAACAGGAGAAGTTCCCCATGACTGGCGGATAGCTAATATTGTACCTATCCACAAGAAGGGCAGCAAGGTAGAAGCTGGCAATTACAGGCCAGTGAGATTAACATTAATTGTAGTCAAGGTAATGGAATCACTTCTCAAAAGAAGGATCATTGATCACCTAAAAATACACAGCTTGCTGGACCCAAAGCAGCATGGCTTTACTGAGGGCAGATCCTGCCAGACAAATCTGATGGAATTCTTTGACTATATTACCAGTGTTTTGGACCAGGGTGGTGCTGTGGACATAGCGTATCTTGATTTCAGCAAGGCATTTGATACAGTTCCACATAATGATCTGATACAAAAGTTGTACACGCTGGGACTTAACCCTTGGGTGGTTCAGTGGATATGCAGTTGGTTAAAGGATAGATCCCAGAGTGTGGTTGTAAATGGGGTTCACTCAGAACAGAGACCAGTCACTAGTGGGGTACCACAAGGCTCTGTACTGGGTCCTGTTCTATTTAACCTATATGTAAGTGATATAACTAAAGGTTTGTTGGGCAAGGGATGTCTCTTTGCTGATGATACAAAAGTGTGTAATAGGGTTGATATCCCTGGAGGTGTCTGTAACATGGAACATGATTTGGCATTGCTGGAAGATTGGTCAAAGCAGTGGTGACTGCAGTTCAATATTTCTAAAAGTAAAATAATGCATCTAGGGAAAAAGAATCCACTTAGATAGTACAGCATTGGTGGCACAGTGTTAGCCTACAGAAGAAAAAGATTTGGGGATGCTTATTTCAGATGATTGCAAAATGAGCAAACAGTGTGAGCAGACAGTGGGAAAAGCAAATAGAATTCTGGGATGTATCAGTAGAGGGATCACCAGCAGGAGGAAGGAGGTTCTGATTTCTCTATATAGATCTTTAGTGAGACCTCACCTAGAATACTGTGTCCAGTTCTGGAGACCTCACTTACAAAAAGATATTGATAAGACAGAACGCGTTCAGAGACGGGTAACAAAAATGGTGAAAGGTCTGGGGGATAAAACATATCAAGAGCTCTTGAAACAAACAAACAAAAAAAAAAAAAACATATCAAGAGCGACTTCAGGAACTTAATATGTACAGTCTGGAGGAAAGAAGGGAGAGGGGAGACATGATTGAAACCTTTAAATACATCAAGGGGGTGAATAAGGTTCAGGAGGGAAGTATTTTTAATATGAAACCAAAATCAAGAACACGGGGACATGACCTCAAACTAACTGGAGGGAAGTTCAAAATGAATCTTAGAAAGTATTATTTTACTGAAAGGGTAGTTGATGATTGGAATAAACTACCAACAGAGGTTGTGAGACAGTCAACAGTAAATGGCTTCAAACATGCTTGGGATAAACATAAATCTATAGTCAGACAACAAGGTTAATGTAAAAAAAAATTAAAAATGAATAAAAAGGGGCAGACTCGACAGACTACTCAGTCTTTTTCTGCCGTCACTTTTCTATGTTTCTATGAAAGAACGGGGAACCGCCGATGTAAACACGGCGGTTTCCCATTCTGACAGTGCAGGCATGGGAGATCTACTGATCCCTGTCACTGGGATCAGTTAGATCTCTCATGCCCATGGTAGCCCAACCCCCCCCACAGTAAGAACACACCCAGAGAACACAGTTAACTACTTCAGCCCCGGAAGGATTTCACATTTTAGGACCGGAGCCCTTTTTGCGATTCGGCGCTGCGTCGCTTTAACTGACAATTGCGCGGTCGTGCGACGTTGTACCCAAACGAAATTTGCGTCCTTTTTTTCCCACAAATAGAGCTTTCTTTTGGTGGTATTTGATCACCGCTGCGTCATTTCTGATCGCCGCTATAAACAAAAGAAGAGCGACAATTTTGCAAAAAAAACCAAATTTCTTACTTTTTGCTAAAATACAAATCCAAAAAAAAAAATATAAAAAAACATTTTTTTTCATCGGTTTTGGCCGATTTATATTCTTCCTCATATTTGCGATAAAAAAAATCGCAATCGCCATTTATTGATTGGTTTGCGCAAAAGTGGTCGCGTTTACGGATGATGAGAATTCATTTTTTTATTTTTTACTAGTAATGGCGGCGATCTGCGATTTTTAGTGGTACTGCGATATTTCAGCGGACATGTCAGAACATTTTGACACTTTTTTGGGACCAATGGCATTTATACAGCGATCAGTGCTATAAAAATGCACTGATTACTGTGTAAATGCCATTGGCAGTGAATGGGTTAACCTGCAGGGGGCGCTCTAAGGGTTAACAGTGTTCCCTGGGCGTGTTCTAACTGTGGGGGGACTGCCCTAGCAGGGGAAGGGAAGTGATCACACCTTCCGTGAAGAGGAAGGCTGTGATCACAGCCCTTCCCCCTCTTACAGAACGGAGGACCGTGTTTACTTACACGGACCTCCGTTTTTTCACTCCGGGGGGGGGGGCATCGCGGGTGGCCGGCGGAGATCGACTCCACCACACCCGCTCCCTGGCCCTACTCGGACACAGTGAGCGCGCGGACGCGCCTCCGGCGGCACGCGCGCGCTCACTGTGCGCGATCTGGCAGCCGCCGTCAGATGACGGCGATTTGCCTTAAAGAGCCACTTTGCCGCCGTCAAATGCCGATCAGCGGTCGGCAAGTGGTTAAACCCTAGCTCCCCCCCCCCAGGTTAACCCCTTCACTGCCAATGACATTTATACAGTAATCAGTGGACATTTCAATTTCTGATCGCTGAATAAATGTCATTGGTCCCAAAAAAGTGTCAAAAATGTCCTACATGTCCACTGCTATATCGCAGTACTGCTAAAAATCACAGATCGCCACCATTACTAGTAAAAAAAAAAAAAAATAAATAAAAACCTTAGAAATGAATTCTCACCATCCATAAACGCGGCCACTTTTGCGCAAACCAATCAATAAACGCCAATTGTGATTTTTTTTTATCACAAATATGAGGAAGAATATAAATCGGCCAAAACCGATGAAAAAAAAAGTTTTTTTATATTTTTTTTTTTTTGGATTTGTATTTTAGCAAAAAGTAAGAAATATGGGTTTTTTTGCAAAATGGTCGCTCTTCTTTTGTTTATAGCGGCGATCAGAAATGACGCAGAGGCAATCAAATACCACCAAAAGAAAGCTCTATTTGTGGGAAAAAAAGGACGCAAATTTTGTTTGGGTACAACGTCCCACGACCGCGCAATTTTTTTTTATTTGTTTCCACACTTACAAACATAAAAAGTTCACAACCAACTTCAAAGGTATAATTACATACATTTCATATTCAATATCTATATGTACGTACATTGTCTGATATTTCCGCCATTTCTTCA
>BLSH010340558.1:0-19070 GCA_018402905.1 Glandirana rugosa
TAAAAGTTCGGGTCCCCATTGATTTCAATGGGGTTCGTTGTCCGTGCGATCGTTCGGGTTCCGTCCGGACCCGGACCCGGACTTTGTCCCGAAGTTCGGACGGACCAGCAACCGAACTTCCAGAGGTTTGCTCAACTCTACCCACCAGTGCTTCCTCATCATTGCCCATCAATGCCACCTATCAGTGCCCATGAGTGCCACCTCAGCAGTGCCTATCAGTGCAGCCTATCAATGTCCATCAGTGCAGCCTCATCAACACACATAAGTGAAGGAGAATAATAACCTGTTTGCAAAATGTTAAAACAATATGAAAACTATTTAGTTATTTTTTTCAAAATTTTCGGTCTTTGTTTAGCAAAAAAAAAAAACCCAGTGGTGATTAACCACTTCAGCCCGGGAAGGATTTCTCAGTTTAGGACCAGAGCACTTATTGCAATTCGGCACTGCGTCGCTTTAACTGACAATTGCGCGGTCGTGCGACGCTGTACCCAAACGAAATTTGCATCTTTTTTTCCCCCACAAATATTGCTTTCTTTTGGTGGTATTTGATCCCCTCTGTGTCATTTCTGATCGCCGTTATAAATAAAAAAAGAGTGACAATTTTGCGGAAAAAAACCTGTTTTTCTTACTTTTTGCTAAAATACAAATCCAAAAAAATATATAAAAAAATTTTTTTTCATCGGTTTTGGCCGATTTATATTCTTCCTCATATTTTTGGTTTGGATCGGAGAATAGATCGCTATGTGCGATATGGGAGAATACAGTATTCTCCAGGTCGCCTCCATATACCGGAGAGGAGTCTCAGGAGTCCTCCAGTGACTCCAGGCAACTTTGCCTCTGCACATGTCACCGCCTGAAACTGCACTCTCATTGGCTGCCGCCAGCTCCCCCCGCCTCCTCCTCCGCTCCTCTACTCCTCCTGTCCGCTCCAACCACCGCCGCACACATCACACAAGTGGGTGGGCTCGGGGTGCAGTGCCCCTCGCCACGAGCCCACCCTTTTTTTAGCCAATTAGAGCATCACGTGCTTAAAAAAAAACAAAAAACATTGAAATCCATGTGTCCAGCACCCTGCATGTAGATTAGGGGCCGGGCGCATGGATGGGGGGGGCGGCTCCCCTGATGGACGGGGTCGCCACTAATCTTGGGAAAGAACCAGTTAAACGACAGCGACTCCTATGGGGGTAGCGCTACATATAGATTGCTGCATGTGAAAGCAAAATAAAAAAAAGATCCATAGAGAGGCACAATTTGTCTCGGACCCGGTGATGAGGACCAGTCTGCACTCTCAGGAGTTGGACGTGGCCTTTCTCACAGTCTCTGTCTGATCTCTGATTTGGCTTCATGCAAACAGGAAATTAACAATTTTCCCAGCATAGAAATCAGTCACAGCTCGGCCGGCGTAGCACAGAACAACCAAGCAGTAAGGGAATTTTGTATCTGGAAGATGGGGTCAAAGTATAAAAAGGAATGTTACATCCACATGCGTGTTATATTCATTCACATGTTAGCATGGCAGTAGCTTCCTGGCCTGGACTACATTCCCAACATCTGGAAAGATGTTTAAAGTAGATGTAAGCCCCTAAATGAAAGGCATTGGGGGGGGGGGGTCCGTTCACACCAGGCGCTTTGGGGACTTCATTGGACAGCCATGGCCGGAGCAATCCCAGCACATTACAAAGCAAAAGACATGCAGCACTTTTGTTCAGCGCAATGCAACGCTATCCACCGCATCTCACCGCACTGAGGCCCATAGAACTCGAATGGGAACTTTAGTCAAAAAGTGAAAGAGTATCCCCAGTTTTGCTGAGAAAAAACAAAATAAAACAGAAAAAAAAAAAAAACACCCCACCCCCCCCTCTGGGTGATCTGTGTATTGCGAGGATTATAACAAACGTGGTTGCAGATTCCTACCTTTTGTTATTCTGAAGAAATAGCTGTTTGTGTCCATAGTGAATCTGTATGGGAGTGACTTTATTAGTGGTGCACCGAGATGAGAATTCTGGACTGAAACCGGAAATTTAGGATGCACTTGGCCAAAAACTGAAACTGAAATGGGCAGTTTTTTAAAAATATATATAGTTTTCACATTTATAATTGTACTATATTCAACTTTTTAATTAATAGTTTTTGAAGCGCTTTTGCATGAACCGGTTCCCGACCGGCTTGCGTACATTTACTGCTGCAGAGTGGCAGCGTCCGGCGAATCGCCGTCTATAAACGGCAGCTCGTGCCTGCTGCACTCTGCAGGAGTGTGCCCGCGGGCAGGGCCGGCTCTACCACTAGGCGAAGTAGGCAGCCGCCTAGGGCGCACTGCCACCCAGGGCGCCAAGCCCCTGTCCATATACTACCCCAGCCTTTCCATATACTACCCTAGCCTGCCTATATACTACCCCAGCCTGTCCATATGCTACACCAGCCTGTCCATATACTACCCCAGCCTGTCCATATACTACCCCAGCCTGTCCATATACTACCCTAGCCTGTCCATATGCTACACCAGCCTGTCCATATACTACCCCAGCCAGTCCATATGCTACACCAGCCTGTCCATATACTACCCCAGTCTGTTCATATACTACCTTAGCTTGTCCATATACATGCGGACCACGACTGGCTTGAGGAAGCGAGCCGGTGCCGCCATTATTTGTCTTTAGGCTGGGTCCAGAGGCACAGGTGCGGGCCTGTGGCCCATGGCTAAAGAAATAGGTAGAGAGGCGCTGCAAAAATCTCCACCTCCGCCACCTCCATTATATACATGGACATGGCAAAGGGGGTGGAGCCAAAGGGGCGGCAAAATGAGGTTTTGCCTAGGGTGTCAAAAATCCTTGTACCAGGCCTGCCCGCGGGTCGGGCCGACTCGATCTCCGCCGGCGAGCCACAATTGCCATTCAGAGAACAAAAATGGGGAACCGCCGATGTAAACACTGCGGTTCCCCGCTCTGTCAGGCAGCATATAAGAGATCTACTGATCTCTGTCACTGGGATCAGTTAGATCTCTTATGCCCATGGCAACGCAGCCCCCCTCACAGAACACGCACAGGGAACACAGTTAACCCCTAGAGCGCCCCTGCAGGTTAACCCCTTCACTGCTAATGACATTTATACAGTAATCAGTGGATATTTAAATTTCTGATCGCTGTATAAAATGTCATTGGTCCCAAAAAAACAGCGGGTCTTAAACCCAAAAGGAAACATTATATTGCAGATAACCAATTCTTATATGTGATAGCTGCATTGGTTTTCTTTTGTTTTTTTCCTTTATTTTCATCTGGTGATTGGTCGGTCAATAGCCGGGTACTTACCCCATCTAGGTCGCAGGCAGCGGCTTCCCCTGCATCTCCTCCTCCTCGACATCACTCCTCCAATAGGATCGCTTCTCCTCTCGGCCAATTGGATGACGGGTTTCAGGACCCGCTTCCCGATTGGCCGGGAGGAGAATCAGGAAGGCAATAGCGATTGTCACACAAATGGATGAGCTCGGGGTACTGTGCTCTGCGCCCCTAGACCACCCTTTTTTGAAGCCAATTAGAGCCTCAGGCTCCAATCATGTGCTTCTAAAAAAAAAAAAAAACCCCATTGGAATCCATGTGTCCAGCGCCTGCATGTAGATTAGGGGCCGGGCACATGGATTAGGGGGGCGGCGGCCCTGTGCCCCGTATGGACGGGCCACCACTGCAACAGAACAAGCTCTCCTACAAATGTAGTAGTTAATGCTGATGAGACAAACCATTTACCACTGACAGGGATGCTTGCAATGATCAGCTTTTATTTATTCATTTCAAGCAGGGGTCTCAAACTGGTGACCCTCCAGAACAACAATTCCCATGAGGCATTGCAAGGCAGACAGTTACAAGCATGACTCCCATAGGCAGAGGCATGATGGGACTTGTAGTTCCGCAACAGCTGGAGGGCCGACAGTTTGAGACCCCTGATTTAAAGCCTTTATCCCAAAAGAAAAAAAAAACTGTTGCTGTAACTGCAATGTGAGCTGGAGTTTGGCTTCAGTTAGTTAGTGTATTTAAATCTAGTATATCTAACATTCCCCTTTGTCCAGACTGACAATGCTGCTGTCCAAATGTGCCCCCTGTGCTCCTTCATCCAGAGGGCGCTCTAACACAGGAGGTGTGTTACCGGCCGGATCACCAGGGAAAAACAGAGTGGAAAAAAGTCTAAAATGGAAAACGAATGCAGCCACCACATATAATTATTGGTAAGCTGCAATATATTATATTTTATTTTTTGGTTTTGGGTTTAATACCGCTTTAACCAGTTTCCACCCGCCCGCCATTGATTGACGGCGGCAACATGGCTCCCCTGTGTGTATTGTGGGTGCGCGCGCCACTGGAGGCGCGGGAGTGCGCTCACTGGCTAGCGGGGGAGCCAATCAGCAGGCAGGGCAGACTCAATGTCCACCGGTAACGCGCAATCGCTCCCCAGCAGTGACAGAATGGGGATCCGTGAATGTAAACAAGTGGAACCCCGTTCTGACAGGGGAGAGGAATGTGATCGCAGGCCCCCTGTATATGGGAGCAGCGATCTCTCTCCTCCCCCAGTGATCCCAGCCCCCACACAATTAGAACACACTGACAGGGAACACTTAACCCTTTGATCGCCCCCTTAGTGTTAACCCCTACCCTGCCAGTGACATTTACACAGTAATCAGTGCATTTTCATAGCTCTGATCGCTGTATAAATGGCAATGGTCCCTCAAAAGTGTCCGATCTGTCCGCCGCAATCCCGATAAAAATTTGCAGATCACCGCCATTACTAGTAAAAAAAAAAATAATAATAATAATAAAAACGCCAGAAATCAATTCTCATAGTTTGTAGACGCGATGACTTTTGCGCAAACCAATCAATATACGCCTATTGCGATTTTTTTACCAAAAATATGTAGTAGACTATATATCAGCCTAAACTGATGAATACATTTGGTTTTTTATATATATATTTTTTTTTACATGTATTATAGCAAAAATTTATAAATATTGTTTTTTTATTCAAAATTGTCACTTTTTTTGTTTTTAGCACAAAAAATAAAAAAACGCAGAGGTGATCAAATACCACCAAAGGAAAGCTCTATTTGTGGGGAAAAAAAGGACGTCAATTTAGTTTGGGTGCAACATCGCACGACCGCGCAATTGTCAGCTAAATCGACGCAGTGCCGAATCGCAAAAAGTGCTCTGGTCAGGAAGGGGGGTAAATCCTACAAGGGCTGAAGTGGTTATTTATGAAACTGTAAGAAGGAAAACTTAGTTACATAGTTCGTCAGGTTGAAAAAAGACAAAAAAGTCCATCCAGTTCAACCAAAAAAAAAATAGAAAAATTATATATAACCACTTCAATACCAGGCAATTTTCAGCTTTCAGTGCTGTTGCGATTTGAATGAGAATTGCGCGGTCGTGCGACGCTGTACCCAAACAAAATTTTTATCATTTTGTTCCCACAAATAGAGCTTTCTTTTGGTGGTATTTGATCACCCCTGCGGGTTTTATTTTTTGCACTATAGAAAAAAAAAAGACCGAAAATTTTGAAAAAAAAAACATTTTTCTTTGTTTCTGTCTCAAAAGTTTGTATAAAGTACATTTTCTCCTTCACTGACGGGCACTGATGTGGCTACACTTACGGGCACTGATGAGGCTACACTAACGGGCACTGATTGTAGTGAGAAACTTGGATAGGGAGACTTTGCTCAGGAATGTTAAGAGGAAAGAGAAAGACCATGGAGTATAATCCATGACAGGTTTTTTTAAGGAATACAGACAGTTTGAAAAAATCATTAAAAAACACTGGCCTTTGTTGCTTAGGGATAGGGAATTAACCAACATCCTACCAAAAAGACCCTTGTTCGTCTACAAGAAACCTCCATCTTTGCATCTAAAACTAGCCCCTAATGTTGTAGACCCACCTACTAAAACATACACCTTTTTAGATCAGGTGGGTTTCTTCAGTTGTGGGAGATGCACAATGTGCAAGACATCAGCAATGAGTAAGACATCAGCTTTCAGGACACGTAAAACATTTTGGTTTGAATACACCACATCGGGAAAGTCATACATTGTTAAGAAATTTATAACGTGTGATTAACGGGCACTGATGAGGCAGTACAGATTGGCACTGATGAGGTGGCACTGATAAGGTTGCACTGATGATGGGGCACATATACAGCACTGATGGGCGGCACTGACAAGCAACACTGACGGGCACTGATACGTGGCACTGATATGTGGCACTGATGGACACTCCTAGGCGGCACTGATAAGTGGCACTGGGCACTGATGGGCACTGATAGGTGGCACTTTTAGGTGGCACAGGTGGGCACTTTTAGGTGGCACAGGTGGGCACTGATAGGTGACAGAGGTGGACACAGGTGGGCACTTATAGGTGGCAGTGGTGGACACAGGTGCAACAAGCACTGTTAGGGATGGCACTGGCAGGCCTCATACATGGGCACAGTGCCATCCCTACAGTGCACAATAATGCCCTTACCTGGTGGTCTAGTGGGGGCTCCCTGGTGGTCCTGGGCGGCCTCTGATTTTCTTCCCTGGTGGTCCTGGGCGGCCTGTGTGTGATGTCCGGGGGGGGGGGGCTCCCAGATTTTCCTGATCCGGCTCCCTGGTGGTCCAGTGGGGGTGAAGCCTTTTACCTCTGTCGGTGATGCGGTGGGTCAGCCTGACCCACGGCACCACCGATCGCCGTGATCACGGATTATCCTGAGGACGTCAATAGACGTCCAGTCAGGATAATGAAACACCCGCCCGGACGTCATTTGTCTATGCGCCGGGCGGGAAGTGGTTAACCGTACAATCCCATATACAATCCTTCCCCCACAGTTGATCCAGAGGAAGGCAAAAAACCCCAGCAAAGCATGGATCCAATTTGCTATAACGGGGGAAAAAATTCCTTCCTGATCCCCCGAGAGGCAATCGGATTTTCCCTGGATCAACATTACATTTACATTAACTGCACTGAAAATCGTGGTAATGCGTGATGGAGATCGCGTGGGGGGGTGAATCAAGATCGCGATTTTATTACAATTAATTCTGCCGCTGTAAAAGATGTCAATACCAGCCTGCAATTAAGCTAAACATGCCTACTTTGTATTTTAAAAATAAATAATGATAAATCTACCTTTATCTCCGAGTTCTGGAACATCTCCATGGCCTCCTCCACCAGCGCCTCCTCATATCCAAGTTTACAAAGTCGATCTGTGGCTCCCAGATAACCCAAGACCTGTAGTATGGGACAGAAAAACTGCAATGAGAAGGTTTTAACCTATTGAACGGTTTTGAGAAAAAAAATGAGCTTTACGCGTTAAATAAAGCCGTGGAAAGTGCATATATTTTTTTCCAAGGAGCATTGTTTCAAAAATAGGTCCAAAAGTATCTATTCCCAACCCGAGTCGCTCGTTATACTCCAGACGCAGGGGTAGGGAACTTGCGGCTCTCCAGCTGTTGTAGAACTACATTTCCCATCATGCTTCTGGGAGTAATTGTATCCATCAGCCTTGCAATGCCTCATGGGAAATGTAGTTCTACAACAGCTGTAGAGCCACAGGTTCCCTACCCCTGCGTCCAGAGCATGCTAGGTCTGGTTTACGTGGCTGCCAAAAACCGGGCTCTTATGGTCACATGTGGTGGACCTATCCCACCGCTCACACTTTATGGACTCAAGTCTACGATATGCAGCACAGCCTCCAGACCGGGTCCCAGGTTCTATTCCCTATGGCAGCCAGGCACACAGCAGCTTCACAGTCTCACAACTCAAGAAACAACATGTCTTTTTTTTTTTAAGTTTAATGCTGGTTAAACTTTATTAGGGTGCAGGGTGAGCCTTGGGATACTTCTAGTAAATGTAGTAAATTTAGTACACAGTACAGAGCGGTCGGGAAGTGGTTAAAGTAATATCACATTTTCAGTTTTTAAGCCCCTTCGGGGGCTTCTTTATCATTAATCCTTGTCTATTTTCCAATTAGACTGCTGCCATGACCACTGCCCCAGGTTTCCTTTGTTGGGGTGGCTCCTTTCTCTTGCTGCACCCTATGAAGCCACCCTTCACAGTTGAGTCTCCCTACACTGTGTGCATCAATAGAAATACACAGCCACATAGCCTAGAGCGACAAGGCACTCCCCTGCTCCTCCCTCATCCTCTTCCTCCCACTTCCCATCTCCAACCTAACAGACTGTCTCCAGATTGCACTGTCCACTGTTAAAGAATATGAAAGCCCAACATTTCATATTCCTGATATGTGGCTGCTGCACCATGTACTTCTATGAGTCTCCTGTTCTCTTTCTATTCCTTCCTTTGTGTGAAATCCCTGGTGCTCCTGCTAGTCCCTCTGCTTTCCTATTAAAAACTGACCACACTAGGCATGAGAGCACAGCATAGTCTGTTTTCTAGCTGTGCTGAGAACTCAGCCTGCTCTCCTCCAATGATCAGACTTGTCCTGGCATGCCCCTCCCCTGCACAGCCATTCACTGGAAGACCAGTGTGTTTCTGATTCTCCTCCCCCAGCTCTCTAAGATCCTTATGTAGCTGAGAACAGAGGGAATGTGATCACTTAAAAGGGGGGGGGGGGGGCGTGTATTTATAATGTTTTTTATATATGCAGTATATACAAATGTTTTGCCTTTCATTTATATTTTAAACTGAATGCGTTGTTTTACAAGGTGAGGGTTTACATATACTTTAAAGCAGGGGTCCTCAAACTATGGCCCTCCAGTTGTTCAGGAACTACAATTCCCATCATGCCTAGTCATGTCTGTGAATGTCAGTGTTTTACAATGCCTCATGGGATGTGTAGTTCCGCAACAGCTGGAGGGCCGTAGTTTAAGGATCCCTGCTTTAAAGTGTTACTAAACCCAGTAATATGAAAATAGTTCATCTGCCCCCCCCCCCACAGTGCCCACAGCGCCCACAGCTTATAAATCCTCTTTTTACATTAAAGTACGCCCACTATATACCTTTTTGGATGATCTGTATACCATGATTTCCTGATAAACTGCACAGTTTCTCCAGTGCTGTGCTGAGAGTTCAGGTAGGAGGAGATTTCCACTACAGCCTGTATACATGCCCCCATGTGTGATGTCAATATCATGTGACTTGGCTATCTCTGAGAACAAGGAAATGTTTTCTCCAGCATAAAAGACACAACTGAGCATGTGCAGGTAGGCTACCCTGCCTGTGTTAGTTGACCTTCCCCAGATAGACAGTGCAGGGAGGGAAGGATCTATGGCATACAGGATAAAAAAAACCTTTTTACACAATGCAGAGGATTAACCCTTTATGTTCCACAGTGAGTATAACCACACCTCCCAACATTTTAAGATGGGAATGAGGGACACCTACTAGCAAATGTATGTAGGCATAGGACACACCCCCTGCCACACCCCCTTAAAGGAGAATTAACAAAAAAAAAAAGTTAATCAAATCCACAATGGCTTTTTTTAACCATTACTATTACTTTATATTGGCTTTTAAAATTTACAAATGAAGCAATTTACAATTTGGATCAAAGGTTTAGCACTGGGAAACACTTTTTGAAAGATAAAAAGTGCATTTTGTATACAACTCTATAGATCAGACCAAAATGAGGGACAAATGAGGGGGACAGAGGGACATTGCTTCAAATCAGGGACAGTCCCTCGAAATCCGGGACAGTTGGGAGCTATGGTATAACAAGCATGCTATGCTACATATACAGACTGATTTGACTGTTGTGGGTTTAGCAACACTTTAACTCTTTTCTATGAATACCAGAAGTTCAGGGAGGCAGCACTGAGGAAGCAGGAGCCAGCAGCATTGAAAGATGTAAACTGAAAATGCTGGGGTATGAATTTTAGCAGTTTACTGGGGAATGTTTATTTTATTGCACTCAATGTATTAGGCGAATGTTTAAAGCCCAATATATTACGCTAGCTAATACTGCTTTAACCACTTGCCGACCGCCAACCGCAGGTTGACGGCGACAAAGTGGTGCGATATCGCAAATCGCCATCATCTGACGGCGGCTGCGAGATCGCGCACTGTGAGCGCGCACGCGCCGCCGGAGGCACGACACGCGCTCACTGTGTCCGGGGAGGGCCAGGGAGCGGGTGCGGCGGCTTCGATTGCCGCCGGCTACCCGCGATGCCCCCCCCGGAGTGAAAGAACGGAGGTCCGTGTATGTAAACATGGACCTCCGTTCTGTGTGAGGGGGAAGGGCTGTGATCACAGCCTTCCTCTACACGGAAGCTGTGATCACTTCCCTTCCCCAGCAAGGGCAGTCCCCCCCACAGTTAGAACACGCCCAGGGAACACTGTTAACCCTTAGAGTGCCCCCTGCAGGTTAACCCCTTCACTGCCAATGGCATTTACACAGTAATCAGTGCATTTTTATAGCACTGATCGCTGTACAAATGCCAATGGTCCCAAAAAAGTGTCAAAATGTTCCGACATGTCCGCCCCAATATCGCAGTACCGCTAAAAATCGCAGATCGCCGCCATTACTAATAAAAAATAAAAAAAAATAAAAACCCCAAAAATGAATTCTCATCATCCGTAAACACGGCCACTTTTGCGCAAACCAATCAATAAACGCCGATTGCGATTTTTTTTTTATCGCAAATATGAGGAAGAAAATAAATCGGCCAAAAACGGTGAAAAAAAATGTTTTTTTGTATTTTTTTTTTTTTGATTTGTATTTTAGCAAAAAGTAAGAAATTTGGGGTTTTTTTGCAAAATTGTCGCTCTTCTTTTGTTTATAGCGGCGATCAGAAATGACGCAGCGGTGATCAAATACCACCAAAAGAAAGCTCTGTTTGTGGGAAAAAAAGGACGCAAATGTTGTTTGGGTACAACGTCGCACGACCGCGCAATTGTCAGTTAAAGCGACGCAGCGCCGAATCGCAAAAAGGGCTCCGGTCCTAAAGCTGGAAATCCTTCCGGGGCTGAAGTGGTTAAGCTGCGTTTAAGCACTTAACGCGAATCGCCGTTTATAAACGGCGGCAGCTTTAAGTGGAGGTATCGGGGTATAGTCTCCAGCTAGATAGAGCGGGCGATCGGCTATCCAGGAGCCGCTGGGTCGTTATCCCTGGCCGCGGGAGGGGACACCCCCCCCTCCTGCCGTTCTTCTCGGCCTCCCGTCCCACTGGGAGACCGGAGCTCTGATCCGGCGCATCCGCCGACTAGGAGGAGACCTGAAGGAAGCCGGAATCGGCTCTGATCGGGTCTCCTTTGTCACTTCCAGATTACTCGGTGGCTAATGGTGCCGGTTTTAAAAAAATGACAGTATTCAGAATCGCCGTTTTCGATGATCTGAATACTGTGAAGTATAAAGGAGGGATGGGGGGTCTTTTAAACCCCCCCCATCCTTCCATAAAGAGTACCTGTCACCATATATTACTATCACAAGGGATGTTTACATTCCTTGTGATAGCAATAAAAGTGATCAGAATTTTTTTTTTAAAGGAACAGTGCTAAAAAAATAAATAAGTAAAATAAATTAAAAAAAAATTAAAAATTTTAAAGCGCCAACGTCTCCGCGAGCTCGCGCAGCAAAGAAAACGCATGCGTAAGTCACGCCCGCATATGAAAACTGTGTTCAAACCACACATGTGAGGTGTCGCCGCGATCATCAGAATGAGAGCAATAATTCTAGCAGAAGACCTCCTCTGCACCGCTAACCTGGTAACCGTTAAAAAATTTTAAAGCGTAGCCTATGGAGATTTTTAAGTATCGGAGTTTGTTGCCATTCCGCGAGTGTGTGCAATTTTCAACCGTAACATGTTTGGTATCTATTTACTCGGTGTAACATCCTCTTTCACAATATACAAAAAAATTGGGCGAACTTTACTGTTGTGTCAAAAAAGTCGCACTTGAAAGACGTGAGCTAATGAGGAGAAAGAAGGGGTGGGCTGGTCCTCAGCTCCATGTCTGAATGGACACAGGGAGCTGTGGCTTGGCTAGGGTGTCCCCATAGCAAGCTTCTTGCTGTGGGGGCACTCGGCAGGGGGGAGGGGCAAGGAGCACCAAACAGGGACCTGAGAAGAGGAGGATCTGGGCTGCTCTGTGAAAAAAACCAACTGCATAGAGCAGGTAAGTATAACATGTTTGTTATTTTTAATGAAAAAAAAACGAGACTTTAGTATCACTGTAAATGTCTATATAGATAGCTGTAGAAACAATGCGGTCTACTCTATATAAAGAAGATCTTTTCACTTGTCATTTGCAGTCCTCTATTTATTAAATTCCCCTGCAAAGCTGAGTACATCTAAGCTGCATTGCCAATTCCCAAACTCACCTAGGGTAAAAAAATAACATAAGCTGACATTACCCTAGATCAGTGTTTTTCAACTCCAGTCCTCAAGGCACACCAACAGGTCATGTTTTCAGGATTTCCATGAGTTTGCACAGGTGATTTGATCAGTTTCACTGCTTTAGTAATTACCACAGCTGTTTCATCTGAGGGAAATCCTGAAAACATGACCTGTTGGTGTGCCTTGAGGACTGAAGTTGAAAAACACTGCCCTAGATGATAAACACACTGCTCTTCCTATATGGCTTTATCTTCCGTAATGCTTTTTGCACGATTAACAATTTCTCCATCTCCCCTCCCTTGGCCGCTGGACATATGTGCAGAAATCTGATGGTGGAAAGACACTGAAGCAGAACCTAATGAAAGTAGAAGTCATGCAACACACGCAGAGTCATCCACTCCAACACAACCACCATGAGGACATCCACACACTGTGGTAAATTAGGAGTTTCTGATACTCAGAGTGCTCCTTTAACCACGAGGGTTTCTTCTGTAGTAATCAGCAGACCACTATGGTAAGGTGCCTCCTCCTAATGGGCTACACGGTTTGCCGGAACATCCTTGCAGCTGCCCCTCGTTCCCTATAGCTTCTTCAAACTCCCATTCTGGAGCCTTCCACAAATGGTACTGCTTCTGCCCTCTCTACTTCTCAGTACCTGGTCAGTATCTTATGAAAAAAAGACTCATTAGCCTTGGTATTTTCTTGAAGGTCACTTCCTTTAGCCCAGTGGTTCTCAATTCCGGTCCTCGGGACCCACTAACAGGCCAGGTTTGCAGGATAACTGAAATACATCCCAGGTGATATAATTTTCTGCTCAGTGATTGCAGTGTTCTAGTCTGCATCTCCCCAAGGTAATACTGAAAATCTGGCCTGTTAGTGGGTCCTGAGGACCGGAGTTGAGAACCACTGCTTTAGCCACATGGTTTACTTCACTTGTGGTGTCTGCTAGTGGGTCATAGGGTTACCACCACGAGAGACTTTAATAGTCCTAATGGGACCCAAAATGGAGGTCTTCAAAGTCCGTGACCTCACTTTTTTAAACTCTTAATTCAACATTTTACTTATAAAAAATACAGAAGAGAAAGGTCCTTGACTTCGCTTGAAACAGAGAAAATTCTTCTGAGGAGGAAACCACCAAAGGTTGACACTCTTGAGCCTGCATGGCATGTCCCCTCTCTGCCTTAGTTTCAGGCTTTGTTATCTCAGGAATAAGTTATATAACTTTTCACGAATTTAGGTTATGTTGAGGCAAATTTGGATAAATCTGAGGATCAGCTTACCTGTTCTAGGCTTTGTCCTCCCATTTTTTGGAGTGCAATCAAAGCTCTGCGCACAGGATATCCCATGGAAGTCACAGCCTCAATGACATCTTGCTCTTCTTGGCTAAGAGCTTGAAGAACATCCCCTGAGGAGTCTGAGTAATTTCGTCTTGTAGGTGGAAGGCAGGAGTATGGGCTCAAAGACTGAAGGGACAAAAAGCAAAGTGTCCTGTAAGACAATTGTTTTTTGGTGGCAAGACAAAAACCATCCTAGGATAAACTTAGTGATGGATAGTTTACAGTGGGGTATCATCCATGGGTGCAGGGTGTTCACTGAACACGGGCGCTGAGGGGTGGGGGGAGGCCCACTGTGCTCTGACCCACACTGCACCCATGGATGATCTCTCCCTGGTTGATTAGTGCGGTGTGGGCTTGCACACGGGCCCACCAATTAATGATAGACCCCTGATAGTTTATATAAGTCTTTGTAGTTAATAATGCTGTAGAATGTTGAGTTTTAGCACAGCAAGCCTTAAAGGGCAGACATTTAAAAAAGGAGCTTTAAACAGAGGAACATTTTAACAGAACAGGTTAAGTTCACAGATAATAAATAACAAATCCATCAACAAGAATTTATATTTTAGTTTAGGGTGATGGACCAGCTTAAGTTTGACATTTATTTGCCTTTGCTGCTCAGATATAAAGTTTTACCACCATTATGTTCCCACACTGATTTCCTCTATTTCAGTGGTTCTCAACTCTGGTCCTCAGGACCCACCAACAGGCCAGATTTTAAGGATTACCTTGGGGAGATGCAGACTAGAACACTGCAATCACTGAGCAGCAAATGATATCAACTGTGATGTATTTCAGTTATCCTGCAAACCTGGCCTGTTAGTGGGTCCCGAGGACAGGAGTTGAGAACCACTGCTCTATTTGTTCCTCATGCCCAGTTGTTGAAATAAATAATCCAAGCCATGTTGGTTTCATATTATTAATGGACCTTCTTTCTGGATCAGATTATGATAACCTGAACAATTTTCTTTCCTGAGAAATATCCTCAAGTAGCATTAGACTTTGAGAAATGCTACTTGAGGATATTTATCCTAAATTGTCTATTACTGGACCAAAATCTTATGTAACCTCTCTGCAGCTTACTGATTTGTTGGTATGTATTTTATGTGTTTTCTTATAGTTTTAGCATGTGTTAATTTACTTCCTATGGCATCATGTGGTAAACAATCAAACCTTACCATCAGGGGCGTTGCTAGGTCTACAAAAGATCTGGGGCTAGAGCCCATAGCAGCAAAGTAAAGAAAGTCATACGCTTGAGTGGGCATACACATGTATATAATATACAAGTGTGTGTGTGTGTATATATATATATATATATATATATATATATATATATATAAATATTGTTACATACCTGAGTGTGGATTCCCCTTACATCAGGGTCCCCAGAGAGACATACCTGCTAATTGCAGAACTGCACCCACCCGGTAAGAGACTCTGGGCTATGGGCCCCAGACTCGGGGCTATAGCCCCAATAGCCACCCCCTAGCAACGCCCCTGCTTACCATGTTGGTGGGCTTGTGGCAGCGTATCGGTGGGATGGAGCCAGCGCTGTGTGGTCTCTTCGGACAGCAACATGTTGAAGTTGGAGGTGGTGTAAGGCTCAAAGGGCATCCACAATGGTTGCTTCTCTGGTGCTGGCACTGTGGAGAGCCTCTACCTTCAGAGCTTCCCTTATGGGGATGAACCAGGGCTGCAATTCTCTTATTTGCTGCTTCCACCTCACTCCTATAACTATGTGGAGGGGTCAAGGACATTCTCTTTTTAATGTGGGATGGTGGAGATTCAACATGAGAGCAGCGGCATTTGGGTGGAGGGCTTGGCAGGACTGGAGAAGTACGGGGCCTAGGAGTCCACTGTGGCTGAGGGCTTCTACACAAACGAGCCCTGACTTCTCTCTGCCGAGCATCTATCTCACTTTCCTCTGAAGAAGAGTATTCATCATCCTCAGAGTATCCATCTTCCTCAAACATTCTTTCATTTTTTTCCGTGTTCTCTGTTGCTCCTCGGCTGCTTCGTGGGCGACTAACGTGGACATCAGGTATGCTTAAGCTTCTACACCTCCGCATAGGCACGGAAGGTCTCTGAGGACTGTTACGTCTGGTCTTAGGAGCCCCTTTTCCATCATGCACCATCCAGTGTGGAGGAGCCGTTGGCCGGATATGAGATGTGGAGGTTTTACGACCATACATTCCTTCTACCCAATCCAGGACCTTCCTCTCTATAGAGAAATCGTGCTGCAGTAAAAGATAGAATACAAAGATTGCATTACCTACATTAATACTTTTTTTTTTTTTACTCCAGCTTAGACACGTATGAAAGTGCATGAGGATACATCTGATCAATCAGAAGACTCCTTTAACTGGAAAGCCTGGATTGAAAATAATGACTGGTGGAATCTGATTGGTTGTGATGGGGTAACAGATGTTTTTTTCTCTTATATACTAAATTAGTGGTCTGCAAAGTACGGCCCTTTGGTTGCCTTTATCCGGCCCTTGGGAACTATTGCTCCCACTGATATGACGCACTATTCGTCCCACTGACAACACCGATAAGGCATCATTCATCCCACTGACACCAATCATGGGGTACTATTCCTGCCACTAAACCCAATGGTGGTTCACCATTCCTCACAATGATATAAATGTTGGAACACTATTCCTCGCACTGACCCCAACAATGTGGGCACTATTCCCTCCACTAAAATCAACGATAGGGCACTATTCCTCCCACTGACACCAATGATGGGGCACTATTCCTCCCACTGACACCAATGATGGGGCACTATTCCTCCCACTGACACCAATGATGGGGCACTATTCCTCCCATTGACACCAATGTTGGGGCACTATTAATCTCACTGACACCAATGGTGGGAAACTATTCCTCTCACTGATACCAATGATGGGGCACTATTCCTCCCAATGAAACCAATGATGCGGCACTATTCCTCCCACTGATACCAATGATGGGGCACTATTCTTCCCACTAACACCAATGATGGGGCACTATTCCTCCCACTGATACCAATGATGGGGAACTATTCCTCCCACTGATACCAATGATAGGGCACTATTCTTCCCATTAACACCAATGATAGGGCACTATTCCTCACACTGACACCATTGATGGGGCACTATTCCTCCCACTGATACCAATGATAGGTCCCTATTTTTCCCACTGATACCAATGTAGGGCACTATTCTTCCCATTAACACCAATGATAGGGCACTATTCCTCACACTGACACCAATGATGGGGCAATATTCCTCCCAATGACACCAATGATGGTGCACTATTCCTCCCATTGACACCAATGATGGGGCATTATTCCTCTCACTGACACCAATGGTGGGAAACTATTCCTCTCACTGATACCAATGATGGGGCACTATTCCTCCCACTGACACCAATGATGGGGCACTATTCCTCCCACTGATACCAATGATGGGGCACTATTCCTCCCACTGACACCAATGATGGGGCACTATTCCTCCCACTGACACCAATGATGGGGCACTATTCTTCCCACTGATACCAATGATGGGACACTATTCTTCCCACTGATACCAATGATGGGGCACTACTCCTCCCACTGACACCAATGATGGGGCACTATTCTTCCCACTGACACCAATGATGGGGCACTATTCTTCCCACTGATACCAATGATGGGGCACTATTCCTCCTCCTAACCACAAACATTGTTTACTGACACTGGGGCATTTTCTACTTCCACTGGCCAGAGTCCAGCCCTCCAAAAAATCTGAAGAACAGTCCCTTTGTTTGGAAAGTTTGAAGCCCGCTGTACTAAATAAAGCCCACTGCTGTTAAGTGAATGTTGGCTTTAGGAGAATACAAAACCTTCCAATTTATTACAAATAAACATAACTACTGACATGGAACTCTACATATTGTTCTTATATTGGACTGGTTCAGGGTTTACTCATTCTCTTGTCCCAGTTCGCTCCTTCTCAAACAAAGCTTGACTTTCTATGTTGCGCCATGTTTTCCCAATAGACACATGTGGGTGGCATTTAAGATCTTTTTTTTTTACTGATCAACAATGTAAAGCTGCTGCTGTGCAAAGTGCAATAACCAATAGCAACGTATCTTTCTACTGAAGTCTGCTCTCTGATTGCTTGATATTGGACTGGACTCTTCTAAGCACCTTACTGAATAAGTTGCAGTGTTCCTATGTCATTGCTATTTTTTTAATGCCTATTGATGAAGGAAGTCTATAAAATTAGAAAGTTTCCATGCAGAGAATATGGTTAAAGTTACAAAGGCATGGAGTCAAATTTCTGCTAGATATGAAAATCGATCCAATCATGAGACAATTGTGAGGGTGACAGAGAAGATCGAAATGGATGAGAGCCCATCAATTGCATGTTATAGAGCAGTGGTTGTCAACTTATGAGCTAAAGGGGTCCTCAAATGCAGCCCCTGACATCACCAAAGGGGCGCAAATAATGTTCATTATATGTTTTGATATGGTTGATAGGAGTGTCAGAGACTGCACACCTAATAGAGGAAATGAGGGTCAGAGAGTGAGGACAGGATACATTGTTGGATGGGGATGTGCTGCAGAAGATAATAGGAAACTGGGAAGAAGTTATATGAGGATAGTAGAGATCAATGCTGTTACCCTTATCAATGTACCCACCAGTGGCGGCCCGTCTATTAGGGGGGCGCAGGACGCCGCCCCCCCATCCATGCATCCGGCCCCCTGATCTACATGCAGAGCGCCGGACGCATGAATTTCAATGGGGGGGGGGGGGGGTTTGAAGCACGTAGAAAAGGGTAGACTCCGGGCGCAGAGCACAAATTAATATTCGCTGTTGTCACACTGATCCTCCTCCTGGCCAAACAGGAAGCGGGACCCGTGACCCGATTGGCTGAAAGGACAGGAGATCCTATTGGACGCCTAGGAGGAGGAGGAGGGAGGAGACGCGCGGCCAAAGCCACCATGATGCAGAGAAGGAGGAGATGTGATAGAAGCCTGAAGGCAGGGCCGGCTCTACCACTAGGCAGAGTAGGCGGCCGCCTAGGGCGCACTGATGCCCAGGGCGCCAACCCCCGTCCATATACTACCCCAGCCTGTCCATATACTACCCCAGCCTGTCCATATACTACCCCAGCCTGTCCATATACTACCCCAGCCTGTCCATATACTACTCCAGCCTGTCCATAAATTTATAAAAAGGGTAATACCCGCACTCACCCCGGAGTATAGATTCAAAACGGATTCCGGAGTGTTTCGGATCTCGGCGGAGACAGGCGTCCATATATCTGTCCGACCCCATCATATACCTATCCGACCCCATCATATACCTGTCCGACCTCATCATATACCTGTCCGACCTCATCATATACCTGTCCGACCCCATCATATACCTGTCCGACCCCATCATATACCTGTCCGACCCCATCATAT
>BLSH010340558.1:22406-51164 GCA_018402905.1 Glandirana rugosa
GGTTGTTTGCCGCCCCCCCCCCCCCCCAATAAGAAAAGAACACCAGCCGCCACTGGTTCCCACTACAGACTGCTGAGGTCCGAGGGCCACACATCATACCAAAGGGCTGCATATTAGGCACAAGAGTTATAGAGGCAAGCTAGAGAACCTTTAGTGATTCCTTTTATATCTCATTAGGCATAGGTTATGTCATGCACATGGCTGTATGGGGATCTTTTTTTTTTTTCTTGACATCCACTACCCCATATATGCACATGGGATGCAAAATCAATGACAAATCTGATTATTAGTGATTAAATAGATCTTGTGTTGTATACCATTGCACTACAATCCAGCAGAATGTACCCTACATCACTATTAATACAAGAAACAAGCACAAGAGGGTGCAACAGCCTTGTGCATTATTCCACAAAAATTCCTTTACCACTAAAGGACCGGAAAGGATTTCCCACCTTAGGACCAGAGCACTTTTTGCGATTCGGCACTGCGTCACTTTAACTGACAATTGCGCGGTCGTGCGACGTTGTACCCAAACCAAATTTTTTTTCCCCACAAATAGAGCTTTCTTTTGGTGGTATTTTATCCCCTCTGCATCATTTCTGATCACCGCTATAAACAAAAAAAGAATGACAATTTTGCAAAAAAAAAAAAAAACAATATTTCTTACTTTTTTGCTAAAATCCAAATCCAAAAAAAATATATAAAAAAACGAATTTATTCATTGGTTTTGGCCGATTTATATTCTTCTTGATATTTTAGGTAAAAAATAAAATCACAATCAGCGTTTATTGATTGGTTTGCGCAAACGTTGCCGCGTTTACAAACCATGAGAATTAATTTCTGGCGTTTTTACAAATTTTTAATTTTTTTACTAGTAATGGCGGCGATCTGCAATTTTTATCTGGACATTGATATTGGGGCGGACATGTCGGACATTTTTGACACTTTTTTGGGACCAATGACATTTATGACAGCGATCAGAAATTTAAATGTCCACTGATTACTGACTACTGGCAGGGAAGGGGTTAACCTGCAGGGGGAGATCTAAGGGGTCACTGTGTTCCCTAGGCGTGTTCTAACTGTATAGGGGCTGGCAGGGGCACCAGAGATCTAACTGATCCCAAGTACAGGGATCAGTAGATCTCGGTTATGCAGCCTGACAGAGCGGGGAACCGCTGTGTTTACATCGGCGGTTCCCCGTTCTGGCTCTGTCACAGGGCATCGCGGGTCACTGGCGGACATTGAGTCTGCCCAACCCCCCGGCCCTGCTCAGGCGCCCCCCAGGCAGTCGTTCATGCGAGTGACGACTATAAGCGGCAATTCGCAGGACAGAGCCACGCTGTCACAGCTTATAGCCACTACGTGGTCGGCAAGTGGAAATGTCATAAAATGCACTCAGAAACGTATTGGATAAAGAACGCTCATCAAGCTACTCATCCGTAGCGTAACAGTCCTTGACACCGTACACTCCAGAAGGCGGGGGGACCATAGCAGGGTCCAATCTTGCTGACGTGTTTCGAAGGTAGCACCTTCATCTTCAGAGCCAAACCATACATGTCTAGAGCTGAGTATATATACTCATACACTCACAGTTTACTATCCTTCAGTGCTGAATGGACACAAGAATGATTGGTAACAATCACTCAATGTATTCATTCAGTAAAGGAAGGGGTCAGTATACACTCATCAGTCACTTTATTAGGTACACCTTGCTAGTAGAGGGTTGGACCCTCTTTTGCCTTCAGAATTGCCTTCATTCTTGGTGGCACAGATTCAACAAGGTGTTGGAAACGTTCCTCAGAGATTTTGGTCCATAGTGACAATGATGACATCACACAGTTGCTGCAGATTTGTCAGCTGCACATCCATGATGCCAATCTCCCGTTCCACCGCATCCCAAAGGTTCTCTATTGGATGAGATGTGGGGAGTGTGGAGGCCATTGGAGTACAGTGACCTCATTGCCCAGTGGTGAGATGATTGGAGCTTTGTGACATGGTGCATTATCCTGCTGGAAGGAGCCATCAGAAGATGGGGACACTGCAGTCATAAAGGGATGGACATGGTCAGCAACAATACTCAGGTAGGTCGTGGTGCTCAATTGGTACCAAGGGGCCCAAAGTGTGCCAAGAAAATGTCCCCCACACCATTACACCACCACCACCAGCCTGAACCGGTGATAGAAGGCAGGATGGATCCATGCACCAAATTCTGACCCCACCATCTGAATGTCGCAGCTGAAATCCACACTCCTCAGACCAAGCAACGTTTTTCCAATCTTCTATTCTCCAATTTTGGTGATTCTGTGCCAATTGTAGCCTCAGTTTCCTGTTCTTAGCTGACAGGAGTGGCCATCGCTCCCAACTGTCCCTGATTTGGAACAAAATCTCTCTGTTCCTCTTTCTTCCTCATTTTGGTCAGATCTACATAGCTGTATATAAAGCGCACTATTTATGTTTGAAATAGTGTTTCCCAGTACCAAACCTTTCATCCAATTTCTAAATTGTTGCATTTGTCATTTTCAAAAGCCAAATATAAAGGAATAATTAAGGTAAAAAAAAGTACTTGGGGGTTTAACTAATTTTTTTTTGTATAATGCTCCTTTAAAAGGCGTGGCAGGGGGTGTGCCCTATGCCTACATACCTTTGCTAATGGGTGTCCCTCATTTCCATCTCAAAAAGTTGGGCTGGTTTGGGAGTGGCACCTGGTGTGGTCTTCTGCTGCTGTAGCCCATCTTCTTTAAGGTTCGATGTGTTGTGTGTTCAGAGATGGTATTCTGCATACCTTGGGTGTAACGAGTGGTTAATTGAGTTACTGTTGCGTTTCTATCGTCTGGAACCAGTCTGCCCATTCTCCTTTAACCTCTGACACCAGCAAGGCATTTTCCTCCACACAGCTGCTGCTCACTGGATATTTTCTCTTTTTCCCACCATTCTCTGTAAACCTGAGAGATGGCTGTGTGTGAAAATCCAAGTAGATCAGCGTTTTTTTAAATACTCAAACCAGCCCGTCTGTTCATTTTAGTCACTTAAACCCTCTTTCTTCTCCATTCTGATGCTTGGTTTGAACTTCAGCAAGTCGTCATCACCACATCTGGATTCCTAAATGCATTCATTTGCTGCCATGTGATTGGCTGATTAGCAATTTGTGTTACCAAGCAATGGAACAGGTGTACCTAATAAAGTGGTGTATATCCTATCTTAAGAAAAGTGTGTGTGGGGGGTGTAGTTCTAAGGTTTAAGTTCAGACATGACAAATCATACTAAAACATACCCAGAAACAGGTGTAGTATAGCAGTAACATGCCACTTCAAGGCACTCATCACATAAAATACACTTGTAGGCATGGGTATGGTTTGGTTCTGAAGATGAAGGTGCTATCTTCGAAACTCGTCAGCAAGATTGGACCCTGGTGTGGTTCCCCTGCCTTCTGGAGTGTCCTGAGTCCAGCAGTGGCGGCTCGCCAATAGGGGCACACAGGCGCAGCCCCCCATCCATGCGTCCGGCCCTTGATCTACATGCAAAGCGCCAGGCGCATGGATTAACCACTTCCGTACCGCCCGCCGTCATAATACTTTGCCGTTGAATACCGTCCCTATGGTAGCAGATAGCTACCATAACTCCGGTATTTTTTTTAAACGGCGGGCGGCCCCTTTCGGATAAAAGTGGTCTCTGGGGCGGATTCGCCGCAAGATCACTTTTATGAGGGGCGGGAGAGGTGCCCCCCTGCCACCTTTCCGTCGTCTCCGCTGCTTACCGGAGTCGCCAGTAGCAGCGGAGACGATCAGATCCACTCTCCTCTGAGCCTGGATGCCGAGTCAGCGGAAGATGGCGCCCACTTGGCTTCATAGCATTGAAGGGCGGAAGCGACGTCAAAACGTCACTTCCGCCCAATGCTCTTAAAGGAGAAAATCTATTATTTTTTTTTTTTGCAAATGACATTTAATTTTTTTTTATTGCATTTCAGTGTAAATATGAGATCTAAGATCTTTTTGACCCCCAGATCTCACATTTAAGAGGCCCTGTCATGCTTTTTTCTATTACACGGAATGTTTACATTTATGTAATAAGAATAAAAGTGATCAATTTTTTTTTTTTAAATGGACAGTGTAAAGATAAAACGTAAAATAAATAAGCAAAAAAAAAAAAAAATTTAAAGCGCCCCGTTCCGCCGAGCTCGCACGCAGAAGCGAACGCATATGGAAGTCGCGCCTGCATATGAAAACGGTGTTCAAACCACACATGTGAGTTATCGCCGCGATCGCTAGAGCGACAGAAATAATTCTAGCACTAGACCTCCACTGTAACTCAAAACTGGTAACCTGTAAAAATCTTTAAATGTCGCCGATGGAGATTTTTAAGTGCCAACGTTTTTTGCTATTCCACGAGCCGGCGCAATTTTGAAGCATGACATGTTGGGTATCAATTTACCCCGCATAACATTATCTTTCACAATATAGAAAAAAATTGGCCTAACTTTACTGTTGTCTTATTTTTTAATTCAAAAAAGTGAATTTTTTTTCAAAAACAAAAAAAAAAAAAAATCGCACTTGTAAGACGCTGTGCAAATACGGTGTGACATAAAGTATTGCAACGACTGCCATTTTATTCTCTAGGGTGTTAGAAAAAAATATATAATGTTTAGGGGTTCTAAGTAATTTTATAGCAAAAAATCTGATTTTAACTTGCAAACACTGAACCCAAAAAGAGGCTCGGTCCTTAAGTGATTAAGGAGTTTTCGCAGGATAATGCACTAGGCTGGTGCGCCCTTTTGTGCTCGTTTCTTGTAGTGACTTCAGGACGCCCCCAGTCCTAGAGGGCAGCAAAGCTTGCAGCAGATCCCCGTGATGTGAATTCACCTCCGACACTGGTACTAGGCTACCACATTCATGCGCGGGAGGCATTTTCTCCGATAGTGTTATCACTATTAATACTCCTCCTGTATGCCAGCCTGACTTACCAGAGTGCACATCAATATCTCACTGCAGTCTGGGACATTGACATCTGAGAGGCTAGGGGTCCCATCGCTGGAAGAGGAGAAGGGTATGAATCCGTCATAGAATTTGAATGGCACGTCATCCAGGTAACTCATTACTCTGGGGATTCCAATGGGTGAAGCCTAAACAATGATAAATACATTAATGTCTTCTGGTAGAAGGGTAGGATTCGTATTTGTTGCGTAATAAGTGAACTGTTCATGACGGTGTATCTGTCATCGCTCTTTTATGAAATCACAGCAAAAATTAGACCCATCTTACTACAGCATATCCTAGGGAAGTGGTGGTCAACTTTCTTAATATGGGAGCCATAAGTGTGGCCCCTGACATCACCAAAGAGCCACACAGAGAATCCAATGAATATTCAGTGTCAGAGACAGCAGACACACAACAGGGTATAGTCAAAGACTATGGGCATGATACAAGAGATGGTCAGAGACTGCAGACATGATAAAGGAGATGGTCAGAGACTGCAGACATGATACAGGAGATGATCAGAGACTACAATTATAATATAGGAGATGGTCAGTGATTGCAGACATGATACAAGAGATGGTCAGAGACTGCAGACATGATGCAGGAGATTGTCAGAGACTGCAGACATGATACAGGAGATGGTCAGAGACTGCAGACATGATACAGGAGATGATCAGAGACTACAATTATGATATAGGAGATGGTCAGAGACTGCGGACATGATACAAGAGATGGTCAGAGACTGTAGACATGATAAGGAGATTGGAGACTGCAGACATGATACAGGAGACTGTAGACATGATACAAGAGATGATCAGAGACTGTAGACATGGTAAGGAGATTGGAGACTGCAGACATGATACAGGAGATTGGAGACTGCAGACATGATACAAGAGATGGTCAGAGACTGCAGACATGATACAGGAGATGGTCAGAGACTGCAGACATGATACAGGAGATGATCAGAGACTACAATTATGATATAGGAGATGGTCAGAGACTGCGGACATGATACAAGAGATGGTCAGAGACTGTAGACATGATACAGGAGACTGTAGACATGATAAAAGAGATGATCAGAGACTGTAGACATGGTAAGGAGATTGGAGACTGCAGACATGATACAGGAGATTGGAGACTGCAGACATGATACAAGAGATGGTCAGAGACTGCACATATGATACAGGAGATGGTCAGAGAATGCAGACATTATACAAGAGATGGTCAGAGAGTGCAGATATGATACAGGAGATGATCAGAGACTGCAGATATTATACAAGAGATGATTGGAGACTGCAGATATGATACAGGTGATGGTCAGATAATGCAGACATGATACAAGACATAAGATACTGCAAACATGATACAAGAGATGGTCAGAGAGTGCAGATATGATACAGGAGATGATCAGAGACTACAATTATGATACAGGAGATGATCAGAGATTGCAGATTTGGTACAGGTGATGGTCAAAGAATGCATACATGATACAGGAAATGATCAGAGAATGCAGATATGATACAGCAGATGATCAGAGACTGCAGATGTGATACAGAAATTTGCAGACTGCAGACACGATACAAGAGATGGTCAGAGACTGTAGACATGATACAGGAGATGGCCAAAGACTGCAGATATCATACAGGAGATGGTCAGGGACTGCAGATATCATACAGGAGATGGTCAGAGACTTCAGATATGATACAGATGGTCAGGGACTGCATATATGATACAGGGGATGGTCAGAGACTGCAGGCTTGATAAAGGAGATGGTGAGAGCTTGCTGATATGATACAGGAATTTGGAGACTGTAGACATGATAAAAGAGATGGCCAGAGCCTGCAGACATGATACAAGAGATGGCCAGAGACTGCAGACATGATACAAGAAATGATCAGAGACTGCAGACATGATACAAGAGATGGTCAGAGACTGCAGACATGATACAGGAGATGGTCAGAGACTGCAGACAAGATACAAGAGATGGCCAGAGACAGCAAACATGATACAAGAGATGGTCAGAGACTGCAGACATGATACAAGAGATGGTCAGAGGCTGCAGACATGATACAAGAGATGGTCAGAGGCTGCAGACATGATACAAGAGATGGTCAGAGGCTGCAGACATGATACAAGAGATGGTCAGAGACTGCAGACATGATACAGAAGATGGTCAGAGTGCAGATAGGATACAGGAGATAGTCATACTGTGAACATGCTATAGCTGTTGGGGACTGGAGACATACTTCATGAGACAGTTCTAGACTGGAGAAATATTACAGGAGACTGCTAGAAATCACCGCTATAACAAGGCAATAGGGAAGCACAGGTTAGAGTCTGCAGGGGCCATGAGGGTTGCAGAAAAAGTGCCAAAGGGCGATGTGAGTCCCCACACTGAAGGTTGGGCCCCGGGGTGCTGGGGTTTCTATTCTAGTTCTTAAGTAGCGCAAACAGCACATTGCTAATAATTATTATGGGTCATTTTGGTAAGTAGTGACCTAGGGCTCTACAAGGACAGTAATAATGCACAGTGGGAACGTTCAGTGGTCCTGTCAATATCGTAGACCCTGTGGGACATGGATTTAGCTGACTTTATGATTGCAGGGCGTATGGGGTGAGTGCATTGTCCTGTTTTTCATCAGATAAAGAAACCGCTGACCAGTCAGAGATGCTGCAACCTTGCTTGAAAACCATTGTTCAGGGTGATATAGGCATTGCCAATACTTGGAAGTCCTCCATGTGTTTCTGGAGTTAAAGTTATCTTCCATCTGGCACCGTTGTACAGGCGCCTCACCTGTACTCGGAATGCTTATTGTGATTTCCCTGCACTCTCTGAACTGCTCCCAGTATCACACCTCCTGCATTAGAGTGCCTTCACTCTGGATGAAGAAGCACAGGAAGCACAGTAGACAGCAGCATTGTCAGTCTAGGGAGAGGGGAATGTTAGCTGTACTAGCAGATTTAGATGCACTAACAAATTGAAGCCAAACTCCAGTTCACACATTATAATCAGTTACAGGAAACTGTTTTTTTTTCCTTTTGAATAAATAAAAGCTGCTCATTATAAACACCCCTGTCAGTGTTAAGCGGTTTGTCTCATCCATGTAAACTGATACATTCTGCTGGGGAGCTTGTGCTTTTGAAAAACAAGAGACTTGTTGGCTGGATCACCAGATGAAATTAGAAGAAAGCAAGCCTAAAAATGAAAATGAATGCAGTCATCTAATGTTTGGTAAGCCGCAACATAATACATGTTTGCTTTTGGGTTTAATACCGCTTTAAAAAATGTACAGGAAAACCTTGGTTTGAGAGTAACTTTTGAGAGCGTTTTGCAAGACAAGCAAAATGTTTTAATGAATTTTGACTTAATATACAAGCGATGTCTTGATATACAAGCAGCGCCACGTCACAACTAGGTGTATAAAACAGAAGAGAGGCGCCTCTAAGTGTAGCAATATGGTTACATTTAATGAAGGTACAACATTTAGAAAATCACATGGTTGATGATTAAAACCGACACATTTAAGTATGCAGGCATCCGGGGTAAAGCTGTCCACATAGACCGTCCTCCGCACCGCCATCGACGTCATCCCTTCCATGAGCACTCCAAGCCTTGCTTTCAGATCGCTCTGCTGCAGGGGAGTCTTCCCGGTCACCATTGCAGAATGACAGAGGTGAGAGCCGGCGGTGCGGAGGACGGTCTATGTGGACAGCTTTGCCCCAGATGCCTGCATACTTAGATGTGCCTCTTTTTTTTTAATCAAGAAAAAGGGATTTTATTAAAACTTACCGTAAAATCCTTTTCTCTGAGTTCACTGACAGACGCAGCCCTTCATTGACAAGCGGGTTATATGCACATCCTACTAGGAGTTGACTAGGCAAATAGAAAGAAAGCAAGCTGACCCCTCCCAGGGGGCTGTCCTCTCTCTCCCATATAACCCCCCTGCTCTGCTTAGCACATCAGTTTGTAACAAGCCGTACAAACGCAACACAGAGGGGTGGGTGCTGCGTCTGTCAGTGAGCTCAGAGAAAAGGATTTTACGGTAAGTTTTAATAAAATCCCTTTTTCTCCTACGTTCACTGACAGACGCAGCCCTTCATTGACAAGTAGGGATGTCCTAAAGCTGTATCAATCAAGAGGGGTGGGTAAACAACAACAACTGTACCCAAACAGATTCCTCTCAGGAGGCGCCAGCCGGGCCTACACCGCCGCCTGCAAAACTTTGCGGCCAAAAGAAGCATCCACCGATGCTGAAATATCAACTTTGCAAAACTTAGTAAACGTGTGCACCGAGGCCCAAGTAGCCGCCTTGCACACCTGTGACACCGAGGCCTGGTGTCTGAAAGCCCAGGAAGTACTAACTGCCCTGGTGGAATGAGCCGTGACAGGAAAATGGGGGACTTTGCCCCGAACAGAATACGCATGGGTCACGGTCCGTCTGATCCAATGGGAAATAGTAGCCGATGAGGCCGCCAACCCTTTGCGCAGACCATCCGTCAGCACAAACAACGCATCAGACTTCCGCAAAGAAGCTGTAGTCGCCAAGTACACCCGCAAAGCCCTTACGACATCCAAGGAATGTAACTCAAATTCCTTGGGATGCGACCGGTGCGGACAGAATGAAGGAAGAACAATATCCTCATTAAGGTGGAAAGAAGAGACCACCTTCGGTAGAAACGAAGGAGAAGGACGCAAGACCACCTTGTCCCTATAAAGGACTAGGTAAGGAGACTTGCAGGACAATGCTGCCAACTCAGACACCCGCCTAGCGGATGTAATGGCCACCAAGAATGCCACTTCCTGTGACAGCAGTTGTAAGGGAATATCCCTGATCTTCTCATATGGCGGTTTCTGCAGTACAGAAAGCACCAAATTCAAATCCCACGGTGCCAAAGGAGATCGTACCTGAGGAGCCACATGGCGTACACCCTGTACAAATGTACGAATCAACGAATGTGACGCCAAAGGCCGTTGAAATAGAATCGCCAAAGCCGAAATCTGACGCTTGAGAGTACTCATAACTTGGTACGGCCATAACTTGGTACGTTTAGTTTGTAGTCATACATACACAGTCAGAGCGTTAACAAGGTTGGCGGTACATCACCTCTATGAGTGTATCTGTATACCATAACTACCATACATGGTGCTTTTTATGCATAACCTAGTATTAGTCTGTTTAACCTCAACAACTTACACACTAAATATTACAACAAAGCCCACACCGTTAGGCCCACCATCCCGCTTGGTCTACTGACTTCATTCCCAGTGCTGTTCCAAGTTTAGGTATCCAGTCCATTCAGACCTGCAGTAGTCTGTCTTTGATCAGCTGTTCTGTGCCCAGTCCAGGGGTATCCAACCAAGGTTGCTAGAGTTTAGCGCATTTTTGAGGGACGTTCCTGTTTGGTATGTATATTTTTTCTCTAATTATCATATCGTTGACCATATTGATTCAGTGTTCCACCCTGGGAGCCCGGGGCGAAATCCAAAACTGCGCTATTAGTTTACGTGCAATATATAATAGGCGCAAAACCACCACATGGGATTGGGGTGAGAGTGACTCTTCATCCAGGGCTCCCAGTAGGCACACAACTGGGTCTCTACCAATGGTGATCTGGAAGACCTGTGTAATAGTTGAGAGAACCCTGGACCAGTAACAGAACAATTTCGGGCATTTCCAAAGCATATGGAGTAAATCTCCACTATCACTCTCACATTTTGGACATAGTGGTGCTTCTCTAATACCCCATTTATGTAGCCTAGCAAGCGTTCTGTACACTCTGTGTAAAAGGTACAGATGGGAGAGTTTACGTGATGCCGAGACTGATATCAGTGGAGCAGATGTTAGGCATGAGTCCCATGTTTCATCATCTATAGCAGTGTTCCTCAACTCCAGTCCTCAAGGCCCACCAACAGGTCATGTTTTCAGGATTTCCCTCAGATGAATCGGCTGTGGTAATTACTAAGGCAGTGAAACTGATCAAATCACTTGTGCAAAATAATCAAAATCCTGAAAACATGACCTGTTGGTGGGCCTTGAGGACTGGAGTTGAGGAACACTGATCTATAGGACCTTAGTCCTTTTCCCACCCCTTCCTGCATGGCAATACCGAGGCGTCATGAGTGGCCTGTAGTAGAACAGAATAACTCCTAGAGATCATTCCTTTTTTCTCAGGTTCTAAGAGAACTGTATTCATTAGGGGTGTTCCTTAGCCACTAGGGATTGTCTATTCGATTGGGCCTGTATTGCATGCCTAAGTTGGAGATATCTAAAGAACTGGCTTCTAGGCAGGTTAAATTCAACCTGGATATTCATAAATGATTTGAGGACCATGTCTTGGAAGAGTTGTGCCACATAAAGGATTTCCCATAATTGGAAGTCCTTCAGTTTAAATAATTCTTTAAAGTATATGTTGTTCCACATAGGGGTGAAGGGGGAGTATCCTGTTGCCTGTAGTATGCCCCTGACATATGCCCATAGATGTGCCTCTTTTAATCATCAACCATGGGAGTTGCTAAATGTTGTATCTTCATGAAATGCAACCATATGGCTACACTTACGCTCCTTTCACACCAAGGCGTTGCAAAAAAAGCCTGTAAAACCCTGTAAAATGCCATGATTTTAGTGTGTGTTTTTGCCGCGCTTTTCAAGCGTTTGCGTTCCCATCATGTGACCTTTCCCACAGCCTCAGTGCACATTTCATGCACTTTTCAAGCGTTTTTCAAGCGCTTAACCATTATTTTCAATGGGCATGGGCGTTTTTGAGGCGTTATTTTGAGCGCACAAAACAAGCTGAAAAGATGCTGCTTGCAGGACTTTTAGCAACGCCTAGCAAGCGTGACGCCTCGGTGTGAAATCGTCCATTGAGATGCATGGGGAGTGTTTTTCATGTGCTTTTTATGTGCTAATTTTAGTGCAAAAACGCCTGGAAAACGCCTTGGTGTGAAAGGGGTCTTAGAGGCGCCTCTCTTCTCTTTTATGCTCCTGCCGGATTTTGCGTCTGTGGAGGCGGCCATTTGTGGATGGACATTTTATGGTTACACAACCTATCACATTGCTATAATCTTTTTATATGGACTATAAACTGAAGGTTTAGTCATTCCACAACTAAATAAATAGTTGTGGAACGAATCATCTGAATTTCCATTATTTCTTATGGGGAAATGCGCTTTGGTGTACGAGTGCTTTGGATTACAAGCAATGTTTCTAGAACAAATTATCCTCGGAATCCAAGGTTTTACTGTATTCAAATGTGGATAACGGTGGAAAGTAAGAACAAGGAAAGGCAAAACATACGTAGGCACAATAAACAAAGTGCTCTTTGTAACATTTATAGCAAATATAAAGGGATGAGTGATATGGCAAGCAATCGCATCCTCCAAAACATCTCCATGTCTGTTCCATATCATCTGAGAATCAATCGTTGAAGAATCAATGACCTCTTACAGAGATATAATTGGCTATATATCTATATTTTAACCTTCTGTTTACTGGGCAATTAAACCCCCCTCCTGCCCAGACCAATTTTAGGCTGTCAGCGCTGTCGCATTTTGAATGACAATTGCGCGGTCGTGCGACGTTGTACCCAAACAAAATTTTTATCATTTTTTTTCCCCACAAATAGAGCTTTCTTTTGGTGGTATTTGATCACCACTGCGGTTTTTATTTTTTGCACTATAAACAAAGAGCGACGATTTTGAAAAAAGAACAATATTTTTTACTGTTTTGCTATAATAAATATCCAAAAAAAAATTATAAAAAAGAAAATTATTCATCAGTTTTGGCCAATATATATTCTTCTACATATTTTTGGTAAAAAAAAGAAAAAAATCGCAATCAGCGTATATTGATTGGTTTGCGCAAAAGTTATCACGTCTACAAACTGTGGGAATTGATTTATGGCGTTATTACTATTTTTTTTTTTTTTTTTACTAGTAATGGCGGCGATCTGCGATTTTTATCGGGACTGCGATATTGGAGTGGACAAGTTGGATATTTTTGACACATTTTTGGGACCAATGACATTTATACAGCGATCAGAAATGTAAATGTCCACTGATTACTGTATAAATGTCATTGGCAGTGAAGAGATTAACCTGCAGGGGGCAGTGAAGGGGTTTACTGTGTTCCCTGGGTGTGTTCTAACTGTGTGGGTGGACATCGGGTCCGCCCGACCTGTGGGCACGCCCACGGAGCGTGCAGCGGCCGCGAGAGCGCGCCACCTCAGGCTGCAAGTGCGCGCAGGGAGCGTGCAAAAGAGAGCGTGCACAAGGGGAGGACGTCCATGGACCTCCGCCGGGCATTTCAGAGCCGCTCTGTAGCCATCTTTCAGCGATAGCGCGGATCTGAACTGGTTAAAAAATAAACCTGTAGGTTAGGATTGTTAAACTGGCTAATGAAACATTCAGCCCTGACTGTGTTTACTCTGCACAGCAGGTCGGCTTGGCATCGGGCATCACCCAATACAGATCTCTTATTGTCAGATGTTCCTGGCAGGATTTGTATGATTTATGAATCCTCCTGTTATGTTTCCCATCAGAATACCTTACCGAAGATTTTATTGACAGAAAGCAAGTATACACCGTTTGCAGCAATCACTTTAATTACAAAAATGATATACTAAAAGAAAAATGCAAAGCCAAGACTATAATGCTTAACCACTTGACCTCTGGAAGGTTTACCCCCCTCCATGACCAGGCCATTTTTTGTGATACAGCACTGCGTTACTTTAACTGACAGCTGTGTGGTCATGCAAAGCTGTACTCAAATAAAATGTATATATTTTTTCCCCCCACAAATAGAGCTTTCTATTGGTGGTATTTGATCACCTCTGTGCTTTTTATTTTATGCATTATAAACAAACCTCTTCCAGCCAAAAGGTACAGGGCCGGTGCTACCATTAGGCAGACTAGGCAGCCGCCTAGGGCGCACTGCCACGGGCTCCGGGGTCCCCTCCAGAGACCACTTTTACCTGAAAGCGGACTGCCGGGCGTTTAAAAAAAATACGGGGGTTATGGCTGTTATCTGTCAAACAGCCGACATATAAGGAAGACGGGTGGTCTGTAAATGGTTAAAAAGGTTTAACAGCATTCTGGAGCTGCTGGGGTGGCGGTTTGACTGGATTCCTCCCCCCCCCCCCCCCCCCATATTTTCCTCTCTTCTCCTCTCTCCCCCATTCCTCTATGCATTGTCTTCTTCCTTCTCATTATCTCATTGTTGGTGTTTTCTTTTCTCTTTTTCTTTCCATGCCGCAGGGTACAGAGCCTCTTTGGTGCTGGGCCTTCCGGAATGTTTTCCTGACCCGTGTATTGTTTATGACCTCACTTCTCAGTGCTGTGATTTTTTTAACCAGTGATATATTTTGACGTGGGCATCATTGGTCTCTGTATTTTCTGTGGGTTGTCTTAACCACTTGCTGACGAGCGGCCATTATTATACTGCGGCAGTTCCCGCAAACCGATTTGGATGGCGCGCGCGCTCCCACTGGTCAGAGGGGGAGCCAATCAGCAGGTCCAGCGGACTCGATGTCCCCGGGCCACCCGTGATCGTTCCCCGCAGTGACAGAATGGGGATCTGCCTGTGTAAACAAGGCAGATCTTTGCTCTGACAGGGAAGATCACACAGATCCTTTCTTTCTACTATGCGGGAAGACGGATCTTTGTGTTTGCCCAGGCAGCCCATCCCCCCATACAGTTAGAACACCCAGTGAGGGAACACGTTTAACCCTTTGATCGCCCCTGATAAACTCTTCCCTGCCAATGTCCTTCGTACAATAACAGTGCATATTTTTAGCACTGATTACTGTAATAATGTCACTGGTTCCCAAAAAAGTGTCAAAAATGTATGTTAGGTGTCCGATCTGTCCGCCGCAATTCCGCTAAAAATCGTTGATTGCCTCCATTACTAGTAAATAAAATAAAAATGCCATAAATCTATCCCCTATTTTAGAGATATGCAATTAGTGTACCTCCAGATGTTGCAGAACTACAAGTCCCATGAGGCATAGCAAGACTCTGACAGCCACAAGCATGACACCCAGAGGAAGAGGCATGATGGGAATTGTAGTTTTGCAACAGCTGGAGGTCCGCTAATTGCTTATCCCTGCCCTATTTGGTAGACGCTATAACTTTTGCGCAGATCAATATTACGCTTATTGGGATTTTTTTTTTTTTTTACCAAAAATATGTAGAAGATGATATATCGGCCTAAACTGAGGAAGAAATTTGTTTTTTTACATTTTTTTTAATATTTATTATAGCAAAAAGTAAAACATGTTTTTTTTTTTTTTTCAAAATTGTCGCTTTCTTTTTTGTTTACAGCGCAAAAAAAAAAAAAAATGCAAAGGTGATCAAATGCCACCAAAAGAAAGCTCTATTTGTGGGAAAAGAAGGACGTCAATTTTGTTTGGGTGCAACGTCGCACGACCACGCAATTGTCAGTTATAGCAGCGCAGTGCCGCATCACAAAAATATGGTCTGGTCAGGAAGTGGGTAAATCCTTTCGGGGCTGAAGTGGTAAAATAAAGTATTGGGGGGAAAAAAGGTTTAACAATTATATCAATATTTAGACATTTTTATAGGCCGTCTAGGTTGACCTCAAGAAACTGCAAGATTTCTGAGTAGTAACAGTAAAAAAAATAATGTGATTGACATATGTATATGCAACTTTAAAAAAAAAATGATACTATTATCTACTACTGACTATTAATTAAATAAAGGATCAGTGCTGTATCAAGTATATAATTGTGTAATTCAGGGTTTCTCAACCAGGGTTCCTCCAGAGGTTGCTAGGGGTTCCTTGAGCAATGGTCAATTTCTACCTCTCAGATAAATTCCCAATGACATCATTGATCTTTTTAGCTATCTGTAAGGGGGTAATTCTTCCCAATGACCACGAGTGTAAGGAGCATTCTTCCCATTGACCATCACACTAATGTATCATGAGTTGTAGATCCTTAGCAGGGGTTCCCTGAGACCGGAGAATTATTTCCAGGGTTCCTCTGTGTTAAGGTTGAGAAAGACTGATGTAATTGATCAAAGAATCTAGAAGGCTTGATTCACATTAGTGCGTGTTTTGATGCAGTTTGCAGAAATGCAGGGATTTTTTTTTTTTTTTAACGCGGGTTCCTATGGAACACGTTCACATCAATGCATTTTTGTGCCTCTGCGTTTTTGGAAAGGGTCAGGGTCTTTTTTTTCCCATGCAAATGCAGCGTTTTGCATGTAATAGACTTCAATGGGCATGCAAAAAACTGCAAGTGCTGCGTTTTTTTTTTTTTTAAATGAACAACTTTTATTGAGGTAAATCAACATACAGTGCACTCAGGCTAATTTCACTTTGGGGGCGGTGGTGCATTAGCGGTAAATCCCGGCTAGTCACAGTGGGGATTTACCGCTGTTAGGCGCAGTGTGCTTTTAACCCCCCACAAGGGGTTAAAAGTGCCCGCTCTCTGCGCTTCCCAGTCGGTGTGCAGCCGCTTCGGGAAGCGATGCCCCATTGTTTTCAATGGCAGGGGCGGTGGAGGAGCGGTATATTACCGCTCACCGCACCGCCCCAAAGATGCTGCTTGCAGGAGTTTTTGTAATGTCCCGCAAGCGCACCGCCCCAGTGTGAAAGCACTCAGGGCTTTCACATTGGGGTGGATGGGGAGTGACTTTTGAGGCGCTTTACAGATGCTATTTTTTGCTAAATAGCACCTGTAAAGTGCCTCAGTGTGAAAGGGGTCTGAGTTCATTTGGAATAAACATCACCTGTCAATACAGATTATACAGTAATTCTGTCCAGTAAGAAGGTTTCCAATACGTTCTAAACAAAGTGTATATACAGTAGTTATATTTGGGAGCCAACAGAGATTCCTAGGCACACACAAATTAAGCCATTGGTCCCAGATTTATATTTAGAGGGGCATCCTCTATTGATATATAGGATTTTCTTATATGACAGAGTGGCATTAACCTCCCTTATCCAATCAGCCAGGGTGGGTGGAGATTGCCGCATCCACAACTTCACTATAACATTCCGGGCCAAGAATAACGACTCTTGTAAAAAAGTCATGGGAAACTTGTCAAGGGCATCGTTGGTGGGAATACCTGGCAAGCATATTTTATGATTAAGCGTCATAGGGGAGCCCATAATGTCATACAAAAAATCAGTCACCTGTTTCCAGTATCTTTGTATAGCCGGGGAGGTCCACAAAAGGTGATAAAGAGCAGTCCCGATCAGATTTGGCTATTCTGGATGGGGTAAGGGGTGGAGCATGTATAACTGCGTCAATCTGTCTGACAATTTAGGTGAAACCTTTTTGCATGCGTCCAGTGCCTCACTCCAATCCTCCTCCTCGAGCCCCTCCAAATCCCTTCCCCATTGGGATTTTATATCGTAGGCTAACTTTGTTGCATGGGGTGTGAGTAACATATTATAGAAGGTAGAGATTAATTTCTGTGGATCCTTGCTTTTGACTACTGCCATTAAGGGGTTAGGAGCGGGATCTGGGAACACCCCCCGGAGTGCGCTGCATGGCGTATCTGTATAAATCGTAAAAGTGCCGCGTTTTTAACGTGATTTACGTTTTAAATCTACCTAGCAACAAAACCCCCCCCCAAAAAAAAAAAAAATTATAAAAAATATTAAAAATAAAAAAAACACAAATCGCGGTAAAAACACGGTAAAAAAGCAGTGGAAAAACGCTGAAAAGCAAAATGAATTGATGTGAATCGAGCCTAAAGCCAATGTATATCCTGTTTATCCTATGTAATTTAACCCCTCCAGATCCACGCTATTGCCGAAGTACGGCCGGGACAACGTCCATGGAACAATCCCCTGTGCACGCTCCCAGCGCGCCCCACAATCGCCTGACAGAGCTGCAGAACGGGGAACCGCCAATGTAAACACAGTGGTTCTCCGTTCCGTTACAGGGGACATAGCAGATCTACTGATCCGTCACTGGGATCAGTTAGATCTGTTATGTCCCGACCCCCACAGTTAGAACACACCCAGGGAACATAGTTAACCCCTTCACTGCCAATGACATTTATACAGTAATCAGTGGACATTTAAATTTCTGATCGCTGTATAAATGTCATTGGTCCCAAAAAAGTGTCAAAAATATCTGACATGTCCGCCGCAATATCGCAGTCCCGATAAAAATCGCAGATCGCCGCCATTACCAGTAAAAAAATAAATAAAAATAATAAAAACGCCATAAATCAATTCCCATAGTTTGTAGACACGATAACTTTTGCGCAAACCAATCAATATACGCCGATTGCAATTTTTTTTTTACCAAACATATGTAGAAGAATATATCTCGGCCAAACCCCATGAATAATTTTTTTTTTTTTTGGATTTGTATTTTAGCAAAAAGTAAGAAATATTGTTCTTTTTTGCAAAGTCATCGCTCTTTGTTTATAGCGGCAATCAGAAATGACGCAGAGGTGATCAAATACCACCAAAAGAAACCTCTATTTGTGAGAAAAAAAGGATGCAAATTTTGTTTGGGTACAACGTCGCATGACCGCGCAATTGTCATTCAAAATGCGACAGCGCTGAAAGCCAAAAATTGGTCTGGGCAGGAGGGGGGTTTAAGTGCTCAGTAAGGAAGTGGTTAATAAATATGCAAATTAATAAATATTTAACATAATATGTAAATTAATAAAGAAAATAAAAGCACACACAAACACATAAGGCGTACACTCTACACTTACCTCTTGTCGTATCTTTGCCCGGTGCTGTAAACAGATCAGCTACAAAGCAGTGAATGAATGTTGTCGGGATCAGTACAGGAATCCGCATCTACCTACCTCATTGCTGACGTGATAAGCAGCCTAAAAGCTTATATAGGCCACGTGTGTACAGAGATAGTAGCAGATCACACAGCATGGATGATATAATCTGGTGCCTGCCATGTAATCCCATTAAAACGTGAACACACGTGTGGAAGTGAAATGTGACCAGGCAGGGTTATTCCACAGCAACTGGGCCCATAGAATTGTTTTTTCAATGCACGCACACCATTATTTCTTACCCTAGGTTCACACCTATGCGCTTTTTTGCAGTTTTCAGAAACACACCACAGTCCATTTAACGTGGTTTCCTATGGTACGCCCTTCACATCAATACGTTTTTCAGCCCGTGTATTTTTGGAAAGGGGTCCGGGACCCTTTTTTTCCCGCAGCAGAGTGTATTTTACGTGAATTAGATTTCAATGGACCCGCACCAGAAACACAAGTGTGACGTCATCGACCAATGCATGCTGGGCCGCCGACATCACAGGGGGGTGGTGCCACCAGGTGACGTTGCAAGGGTGGCTCCGCCCTTTACCTATTTAAAGCTGAGGTCCGCGCACGCCGCTGGCCCTTTAAAAATTAAAAGTCAGCAGCCACACATACAGTAGCTGCTGACTTTTAACATTAACACACTTACCTGTCCTGGGTTCCAGCGATGTCGGCACCGCCACCGATCTTCAGGTTGGCTGCTGCTGCCGCCGCCATTGGGGGGTGATGGAACCCAGAAGTGTAGCCTTTCAGCTTCACGGCCGGGCCTCTACTTCGCATGGCCTCTACTCTCGCTCACTGGATCGGAGGCTGAGGAGGAGGGGGGAGCTGGGCAGCTGACATCAGCGGCTGAACCCCAGGTTCCTGGATGTGGGGAAGAGGACACTTGTCAAAGGCAGGTATCCTCTCCCCCCCAAAAGGTGCCAAATGTGACACCTGAGGGAGGGGGGGAATCGGACGCGTGGAAGCTCCACTTTTAAGTGGAACTCCGCTTTAAGAACTGTCAGACAGCGGAAGTTTGACGCAAGCAGAGTTTTTTTTTTTTTTCTTTTTAGGGGGTCCAGGGGCGTTGTGATTGATGATAGATGCACACCGGGGGACGTTATTTTTTTGTGTTTTAAAAAAGGACTTGTCAAAACCTTGTGTGGTGTTTTTAGTCATATTTTTACACTTTTGTACCTCATACTCATACACATGGGGGGGGGGGGCAGAATTTGGGGGTCCCTTGTTAACGTGAGCTTCCAGATTCAGAATTAGCCCCCCCCCCCACCTGCAGACCCCCACAACCACTGGCCAGGGCTGTGGAGAAAAGGCTCTTGTCCCCATCAACATGGCAGCAAGGTGCTTTGGGAGGGGCAGAGCCCCCGTGCCACAAAGCAGCCCCCCATGTTGAGGGCATGTGACCGGACATGGTTCAAGGAAGGGGGGGGGCACTCGCTCATCCCCTCCATTTTTTTCTGACCTGCCAGGCTGCATGCTCGGATAAGGGTCCGGTATGGATTGGGGGGGGACCCGCATGCCATTTTTTGAAAAAAAAAAAAAGGTTTGGCGTGGGGTTCCCCTCAAAATCCATACCAGATCCGAAGGGACTTGTGATTTACTGGAATGGATCATTCATCAAATTTTGCACATTCTAATTATCACGGTTTTATATTGATTATTTGATAATCTCACTTTAATTCCACATAATAGCGCTGCACTTTTTTATCTTGAATATATGCTTATTGGGATTATTTTTTACCAAAAATAAGTAGAAGAATACACATTGGCCTAAATTTATTTAGAAATTCGATTTTTTTACATTTTGTTACTGCATATGTATTATAGCAGAAAATAAAAAATATTTTTTTTTTCTCCAAAATGGTCGCTCTTTTTTTGTATATAGTGCAAAAAACAGCAGAGGTGATCAAATACCACCGAAAGAAAGCTTTATTTGCACGACCGCACAATTGTCAGTCAAAGTAACGCAGCGCCGTAACACAGAAAATGACCTTGTCATGAAGGAAAGCAATTTCCCCTTTATACCACCTTTATAGTAATCTCTCTATGAACGCGTGAAGAGGTTACTTGCATCGATTTCTTTTTATGCTTCTTGCTAAAATGTGCCCTTACATTACATGTGTTACTCTCTACTCCCCCCTGGTGCTGCTTCAAATAATTACACCCGTTAAAGTGGCTTTTTAGTCAAACCCTAACTAATGCTCTATCTACTCCCATCCCCCGTTCTAAGACTTTTCTATCCATCATGTAAATGGAAAGAGGCTTATACTTTTACCCAGTTGCTCTGGTCCGGTCACATGATCGGCTCCCAGCGCCGGCTTCAGTGTAGAGGAGGGACAGCCGACAACGGATGCCGAAGAGTAAGCCTATGGGTGACTTCATCACCCAGGCTCTGTGTTCACAATGCAGCAGGGCAGTCAATTGGCATGGGACCCAGAAGCTAGTGGAGATCACTGAAGTAGTGGTGTCGAGATTTCCAGCTTCTAAATCAGGGGCGGGCAATTAACATTCCTTAGAAGGCACATGAGAAACTAAGACTGTTGAGGAGGGCTGAACTTAATTCCGCTTAACCACTTCAACTCCAGATGGTTTACCCCCCCTTCGTGACCAGGCCATTTTCTGCAATACGGCACTGCCCTACTTTAACTGCCAATTGCACGTCGTGCGATGTTTTACCCAAATAGAACTTGGGCCCCCCCCCAAATAGAGTTTTATTTTGGTGGTATTTGATCACCTCTAAAGTTTTTATTCTTTGCGTTATAAACAAAAAAAAAAAAAAAAAAGAAGGAGCGCCAATTTTGAAAAAAAGACTATTTTTTTACTTTCTGCTATAAAACGCATCAAAAAAAAAAAAAAATGTAAAAAAATCAAATTTCTCCATCAATTTAGGCCAATATGTATTCTGCTACATATTTTTGGTTAAAAAAAAAAAAAAAAAAAAAAAAAAATCCCAAAAAACTATATTGATTGGTTTGCGCAAGTTGTAGAGTCTACAAACTATGGAATAGATTTATGGACTTTTTATGTTTTTTTTTACTGGTAACAGCGGCGTTCAGCGACTAGTGGGACTGCATCATTGCGGCGGGCAAATCGGGCACTAACTGACACTTTTTTGAAAACCAGTGACACTAAATACAGTGACCAGTGCCAAAAATATGCACTGTCACTGTACTAATGACACTGGCTGGGAATGGGTTAACATCAGGGGTAATCAAATGGTTAAATATGTGCCTAAAATGTGCTTGGTTACTGTGGGGGAGGTGCTTGTACTACGGGAAGGCAGAAATCCGTGTTCCTGCTTTGCAGAGACACAGGATCAATGCCTTCCCTACTGACAGAACTGCAGTCTGCCTTGTTTACATAGGCAGATGGCCGCTCTGCTTCTGTCCCGAAAAAAATCGGTGGGTCCTGGTGGACATGGAGTCCGCTGGACACGCTGTGTCCAATCAGAGGGAGCGGGTCGCCAGTGGGGCACCCCCAGACCCAAAGTGCAGGATCACGTATAGGTACGAGATTCTGTACAGAGCGGCTGCCCTGTCACAGTAAATGTATGTGGGGCGGTCAGGAACCAATTAATCTCTTCACATCGGCCACACACACATCCCAGCACGGTATCCAGCAGTTACCGAAGAGCTCCCAATGCATACTAGCGATCAGGAGCTTTCCGATCATGTGACAGCCAATCACAGCAGTCACATGACTCAAATGCTTGCCTCCTGGCTTTGAGAACCCTTAAAGAGCTGATCGGCGGGAAGGAGTTAATATTCGCCATTACTAGTGTAAAAAAAAAAAATACGCCATAAATACATTCTCATGGTTTGTAAACGTGGCAACTTTTACGCAAACTAATCGATAAAATCTTTTTGAGGAAGAATATATATCGGCCAAAACTGATGAATAAATTTGTTTTTTTTATATATTTTTCTTGGATTTGTATTAAAGTAAAAAATAGTTGTTTTTTTTTCAAAATTGTCGCATTTTTTGTTTATAGCGCAAAAAATAAAAACCGCAGAGGTGATAAAATACCACTAAAAGAAAGATCTACTAGTAGGAAAAAAAGGACGTCAATTTTGTTTGGGTACAACGTCGCACGACCGCGCAATAGTCAGTTAAAGCGACGCAGTGCTGAATCACAAAAAGTGCTCTGGTCAGGAAGGAGGTAAATCCTTCTGGGGCTGAAGTGGTAAATATACGTCATGTACAGTTTTAACTATTATATGCTTTTCAAGCAGTGAAACACTACTTAACCGAAGGAGCAATAAACACACTGAACTATGAAACTTTTTAAGTAGACTTAGTAAAACCACAAATCAACTCTGCCATGCTTTATTCTGTAGTTTCAAAATAAATATAGAACTTGGCGTCCATTATCATATCATACATCAGCGCCCAGACAGACATGCAATGACAAGTTTGCACTCAGTATAAAGTGGACTACTTCGCTCTCCCTAGCCTGCCTTAAAGCGGTTGTAAACCGCTGCATTTTTTTTTTTCCTTACCTGCAAGGCAAAGGCATAATGTGCTAGTATGCATGGCATACTAGCACATTATGTGAAACTTCCCCGAAAACAAAGCCTTCGATTGCTGGAGACAGCTTCCATCTTCACCCGTCTTGCTTCCGGGTTTACGGACTCTGGCTCTGTGAGTGGCCAGAGCCGCGATGACCTAAACTCGCGAGAGCCACCGGTAACGGCAGGGGCTCTGAAGAAACGGCACCCGTTCAGACCGCATGCGCCTGTGATGTCACTGGCTGCGTGTACAGGCGGTCCCCGGGTTACAAACAAGATAGGGTCTGTAGGTTTGTTCTTAAGTTGAATTTGTTTGTAAGTCGGAACAGGTATATATATATTTTTTTTTTTTTTAAGTGTAGCTTCAGCCAAAAAAAACTATTTTTAAGCTTTTTGGATCGCATAGGGAAGGGGTAACACCCCTGTAATGTATGTTTTGCGGTCTATGTTTCTGTTCAGAAGATTTCACCTCCTGTCCCAATGATAATTGGATTTTGAAAATTTTGGGTTGTTGTGGAAACAAACCTTGGTGATAAAGCATCAATGGAGACATCTTTTTCCCATAATAACTCTTACAGGAGTGAATTTCCCTTCCTATGGGTAGATTTCCGCTCCCTCCCTTTATAAGTAGGAGTCATTTGTAAGGCGGATGTTTGTAACTAGGGGACCGCCTGTATAGTAAATATCTCCTAAACTGCGCACGTTTAGGAGATATTTACAATACCTATAGGGCAAGCCGTATTATAGGCTTACCTATAGGTACAATTCAAACATGGAAGTTTACTTCCTCTTTAACCCCTTTGGGGTTGCAAACGCTGATCGAATGTTGGTTCTCTAGCATGTCCCTTTAACAAAATCCGGTTGTTAGATTGGCTTCTATAAGACAGACCGCTGTACGCATTGACCGTAGGATACCACCCATAAACCATTAAAAAAGAAAGTGCATATTTTATGTGCTAACGTTTTTTATATATAAAGTGCTGAAAGCAATCATCAAAGTGCTTCAAAGTTCATATAAAGTCTTTATAAGCTATACATCAGTGAAGTAATAAGAATAAGTTCTGGTTGAATAACCAGAGCCTATTGGCTGACCTAGCGATAGGCAGCCAATAGGCTCTGGTTAGAGTCCCTATATTTGAAGTGTGGGGTGACACAGCAGCTATACCTTCCTCCTTTCATCACCTTGGTGCAAGAACTTATTCTGATTACTTCACTGATGAACAGCTTATAAAGACTTTATATGAACTTTGAAGCACTTAGATGATTGCTTTCAGCACTTTATATATAACAAACTTTTGCACATAAAATATGCACTTTCTTTTTTAAGAAAAAGTTACATTTCAAGGTTGCGCAGTTTCCTGTTTGTATATGATTTTCAGCCAGGGTGAACCCAGCTTTATACTGCTGACAGCTGTCAATGGGACAAAAAGCGAGAGTGAAATCTTCCAAAAAGGGATACAAATGGCAAATAACTAACAAATGAAGTTTCTGACCCTTTCTTACGCTCTCCACAATTAGAAAAAATAGGGTTGAAGTTGTGCTTCAATTCCGAAGTTCTTCTGTAACCCAGATAGAGGGAAAGTTGCTGCAAACCAGACTGGATACAAAAGGCCTTCTGCTTACCCTTTGTTTAGAATCTGGTAGGTCATATAAATTAAATACATCATAATTTAATAGTTCAGTCATTCTGCTTGTTTCAAGGCTGTAGCCCAAATGTCACTAGACGGTGGCATGGGCAGTACCCACCCACGAGGGATACTACTGGCATCAGGATGGTCAGGTGGAGCCAAGAATTGATCCCACTCGTGTCTGAAAGAAAAGAAAAACCAATTACTTCAAGTGAAATTAGTCATTCCCTCATTAATAAAACTTTTAAAAGGAAGCTGCCACAATATCAATATGGAAGTTCTCACTATGGCTCCATTCACAATAGTGCGTCTTTTGAATGCAGTTTGCAGAAATGCAGGGGATTTTTTTAACATGGGTTCCTATGGAACACGTTCACATCAATGCTTTTTTGTGCCTCTGCGTTTTTGGAAAGAGTCGGGGACTTTTTTTCATGCAAAAAGCAGCGTTTTGCATGTAATAGACTTCAATGGGCAAGCATGAAAAACGTAAGTCAGGCCTCGACAAACCCTGGGCGCCAGGTCGCCATGGCGACCAGAAATGGCGTCCTGGCGAGTGACTGCCGTTCCTTCTCTCCCCATGTTAAAGAGTTCTCTGCTTCATCTAACAGCTGTTAAACTTGGCCGGCTGCCCGGGATATTTGTTTCTACTTAGAATGAAGAAAAGTAACAAACAATGGATCTTCTTCTTTCAAAGCAATGATCTCCAGGCTGTTATCAGGAAAGTTTAACCATTTAAAGACTAAACCCTTTCTCACATTAGTGGCTTACAATTAAATATCCAGTGTTTTCTGCTAGAAAATGACTTGGAACCCAAGTTAGCAGAGACCCTAGAGAATAAAATTGCGGTTGCTGCAATATGTTATATCACATGGTATTTGCGCAGCGGTCTTTCAAGCGCAATTTTTTGGAAAAAAAATACACTTTTAATGAATAAAAAAAAACTAAACAGTAAAGTTAGCCCATTATTTTTTTGTATAATATGAAAGATGATGTCACACCGCGAGAAACGTGACCTTTATTCTAAGCAACAAAACTGTGATAAAGCCCTGTGTACCATCAGCAATTACCATGTGCAGCTGGGCTCCAGAATTTCATGGTGACCGGAAACCCACCAGAGCAACGAAAAGTCACTGTGGGGGACACACATGTAGGCAGGAAGTGGCTGCAAAGAGGCAGCAGAAGATCAGCAGCGCTGGAATACTTTTCACCTTTTTTTTTGTATTTTATTTACAATGTCACTAAGGCTTTGTTTAGATGTGCAAGTTGGGTGGTAAAAATGTGCAGTAGAGACATGTTTTTGCCACCCTTAAGCTCCATTAGGCAGGAGATGAGGGTGTTTTACATGCTGCAGTCACGATGCATTCAGCATAATAAGGAGTTTCCCCCATAAGATTTTTTAGTGTCACTCTTTCTGGCCAGCCTATAACCCTGATGTAATGGTGGAGTTATTGACTGGCTGCTCTGCTGTGAGTAAGTTAGGGTTAGGGGCGCAAATTACTTGTCTTACCCCTGGCGCTGACAACCCCACACTACGCTATAAAAAATTGGCTCCTAACTTTTTTAGCCGGCTCCTAGATTCAAGGCAAATTTGTCAAGCCCTGACGTAAGTGATGCAATTTTACCGCGTTTTGCGGTTTAAAATCGGCCTAGCAGCAAAATTTTCCCCAAAAACAAAATATAAACAAGATTAAAAAGAAAAAAAACGCAAAACGTGGTAATTAAAAAAAAAAAAAAAAAAAAAAAAAAAAAAAAAACACACGGAAAGCACAGCAAAAAGCAGTGAAAAAACTGTGAAAAGCAACATGCATTGATGTGAATCGAGCCTTAGGCTCCATGCACACACAAGTTTTTCTATAAGCTCAAAAAATGCTAGAAAAAAAAAAAACCTGGGATGAAAAACGCGGACAATGGCATTTTTGTGCCGACTTGTAGTAGCTTTTAGGAGTGTTAGCGTTTTATTAGCGTTTTTACAGTACATGAAGAAAAAAAAAAATGTTTAGGAGCGTTAAGCTTTTTTTCCTACTGGAAAAAACGCTCCAAAAATTTTTTTTCCTGCTTCTAGACGCTGAAGATCAAAAAACGCCAATAGCCGAAAGTACATGGACACATAGGATAATACTGTGTAGCTTCTAAGAGCAGAACAAAAAATACTAACTGCAGTCTCATTACTCGGGTCGACACTGACCTGTGAAGATCTGATTTAATAAAATAAAAAAAAAATAAAAAACAGGGGTTCTAACCCTTTCTACTCTATCAAAATATAATATTTTGTTCAAGCATAACCTTTAAGGCTACATTTCCACTATTGCGACCCCAAAGTGACTTTCAGTGCAGCTTTGAACCAACTTTACACTCTCTGTATCAAAGTTGCATCAAAGTAGTGCAGGAACCTTTTCAATTTCGTTGATTTTTAAAGTCGCATAGATGGGAACAGGTGCCACTGAAATCAATGGGCTGTGATTTGTCATGCGACTTTATGTGTCCAAAGCCGCATGACAAGTCGCACTAGTGGAAACAAAGTCTAAGGCCACTTTTACACTTATGCGACTTGACCTGCGACTTGGGACTGCAAAGTCACATGACAAGTCGTTCCCCATTATTTTCAATGAGTACCGCTCATATCTGTACGACTAAGTCGTGCCGACTTCAAAGTAGTCCCTGCATTACTTTGGCCCAACTTTGATGCAACTTTCGGTCCACAGAGTTCATTGTTAAACCCTCAAAGTCTCATGCAAATCGCACCTGAATAATATAGATGTGATTTCTGTACGACTTTGTAATATGTTTTCATTGAGCCAAAGTTGCAACAAAGTCGGACCAAAGTCGTACTGATCCCAAATCGCAGTAAAATCGCGTTGCACAAGTGTGAAAGGGGCCTAAAGGACACCGGTCATAAATTGAAAGCATTTTTATTTTTGTCTGTGTTTCTGTTGCAGAGTTACCCTCACTTCCTGTCTGGCAAAACATTCTCAGTAGTACAGGAAGTGAGGATAAATCTATCTAACAGAGCCTCGGATAGCCAACAGGGGTTCTAACACCTCCCCACTCTAACCAAATATTAGAAAAGATTTTGGCTGGATGTACATTGTAAGCGTTAAGAACCTCAAACATGAAAAAGTGATGAGTGTTGAAACCTGATTGAACTAAATGTCCATGACATCCTGCAAAGTCTGGACACAAGACTCACCGGATCTGGACGAGAGACACGACAGAGTGTTCAGCCTGGAGGTGGTAATGACGGAACGGCTGCAGAGGGTGAAGAGATGGAAGTGGCTCTATGAAGAAGATAAAACAAAAGTGTAATTGGTGAGTTCAGTATCAAACATATTCTGGGGCAGAGGTGAAATGGATCATATGGGGGTCCTTTGGTTTATTGTGGCTTCTGAAGTGAAACATTTATTTTTCTATACATAGTTACATAGTTAGTCAGGTTGAAAAAAGACACAAGTCCATCCAGTTCAACCAAAAAAAAAAAAATGTATATACACACACACACACACACACACACACACACACACACACACACACACACACACACACAAATAATCCCATATACAATCCTTCACTGAGGGGGGTCTCCACCAAAACCGGTCGTCCCAACTAACGAAATTTTTTCCGGACCTAAGAAAGGAATTACATTTATTATATTGACCCATGATTGGAGAAATCCATTTCAACTAGGTCCCACTTAGGCTAACGGAGAGCCCCTTAGTCCTTCCTTAAAAAAGGGGGCAATATCGTTTAACCTAGGTACGAAACGACCCCAAAAAAACGGAAGGAGACCTAGTTGACACCCACTTCCTAACATATACCCTAATAAACACACACACACACACACACACACACACACACACACACACACACACACACACACACATATA
>BLSH010340558.1:123246-136877 GCA_018402905.1 Glandirana rugosa
CCGGACACCTTGAACCCCAGGGACTCCGGGTTCCACAGGCCAACCCCAGGGACTCCGGGTTCCACAGGCCAACCCCAGGGACTCCGGGTTCCACAGGCCAACCCCAGGGACTCCGGGTTCCACGTGCTTTGCCTAATTTGTGCTACATCCAAGAGGTTTAGATTTCTCAGCTTAACTAATATCACAAGTGAAGTGGCTGTATTATAATAATAATAATAATATAAAAAAAAAAAAAAAAAACACGGAAGAAAACCTGAAGTTGTTGCCCGTGGGAACCTATAAGGTTTAATCTTCCATTTACTGGATTGAAGCAAGGGATCTTATTTGCTGCTATAAGTAATTGTTTCACATTTCCCCCCCCCAAGCATGAGCCAATAAAGTGTTTTAGGAAGAGTGAAATACTCTCCAGTGTTAGCCAAGAATACTAACAACAGGAGCTCAATGGGCACATCCTATCTGGCTTCTGTGCGGTTTTCATGTGATTATTACCGAAGTTTTTCCATGTAGAATTAAAGTGGCCAGAAATCACAGTCTTTCATTACCATGAATGGAAAAGGTCTAAAGGTTCTAATGTGGGCACTAGCTAGCTGGCACCAGGTATTGCTCCACAGGGCTTAAAAAATTGCCGGCAGAGCTCTGCTTACAGAAGTGCAAGCAAGAGAGCACCCCTGGAGGTGTGACTTTTAAAGGCACTGACAAATTAGATTATATAAAAAATATCAAAAATGTATTGGTACATAAACTAGAAGACAGAACATCATTGTTAAAATCTATAGGCATGGATCATAAGTTCATACAAAAACACCTCAATTGGGATTGAGGCATTGTAATGTATTTGTGTGAACTTATGATTAGCTCTATCTTCATGCCTATAGATTTTAACAATGATGTTCTGTCTTCTAGTTTATATAAAAAAAAAAAAAAAATATCGAAAATGTATTGGTACATAATCTATATGGTCAGTGCCTTTAAAGTCCCACCTCCGGGGTGCTCTCTTGCTTGTATTTGCAATAGGGATGTGGCACTGACCCTGGCCACTCATTTGGTTTCCATGCTTACAGAAGCGAGACCAAAGCTCAACTGTAAGAAGTATGGAAATGCACCTTACGTGTTCACTACAAAAATTACTTCTACATTATTTTCTAAGTGACAAATACAACTGAAGAGGATAATAACGGAGGAGATTTAGTACAACTGGTGCACACAGAATCTGGTGCAGCTTTGTATACTAACCAATCAGCTTCTACCTTCAGCTTGTTCAGTTAAGCTTTGATATGACCTGGAAGCAGATGGGTTTTTATGCACAGCTGCACCAGTTTTAGTAAATCTCCCCCAAAATGTAGTGCCAATGTAGAAACAAAACAAAAAACAAAACAAAAAACAAAACAAAAAACAAAACAAAAAACAAAACAAAAAAAACGGACAGGTTTAAAGTGGATTGTTGTTCTAGGACATTAAAATCTGTTGCAATCAGTAGCATTTTCCATTTTTTGGGTTTTTTTTTGTTATTATATCAGTTATGAAATTAAAACGAGACATAAAATCAGGAAAGAATCAGCAAACACAAGAAAAGCCACAAGATGTTTGGGGACCGGTAAGAAGCATCTGCATAGACCGTCGGGTTAACATGTTGCAGCAATGACTGCTTGCACAACGATTATTGAACAAAATTGTAAAATTAACCATGGTTAATCCCAGTAAATGTACTTCTAAGAATGGTTAAAGTATTTCTTCTTTAAAAAAAAAAAAAAAAAAAAAATCCCAAGATATATTATACATTGTTGTCTATCATTGTATATAAACGCCGTTCTCTACTGTAGAAACTGAAGTTTTGTAAAACGCATTGGCTTGATTTAGTTCTCCCAGAGTGAGGTTTTCTCAGGTCACAAAACAGTTGTATTTAGTATTAGTGAGAAGAGTGTTTTAGAGCTCAGGATGCCGCAGCCATAACACTGGAGATCTGCAGTGATCACAGTCTAATTGTTTGCTGCATCAGCCTGCCGGGACCAGCCTTCTTCCTCCACCCCAGAGTCGTACTCTTCCTCTGATACCTCTTTATTTTGGGCTCTGGAACAGAAAGAAAAACATATTAAACCACTTGCCTACTCACCACCTACACCCCGCCCTTCTGCTCAGGCTAAATGTCGTCATTCAAAGTGCGACAACGCTGAAAGCCAATTGCGCAGTCATGCACCACTCTACCCAAACTTTTTTTTTCAGACAGAGCTTTCGCTTGGTGGAATTTAATCACCACTGGGGTTATATTTTTTTGTTCCTTCAAAAAAGTTATAAAATTTAGTAAGTCATTTTTTGGTAGCACTGTTGGGGCTGCACTGATGATCAGGACACTAATGATCAGTGCAGATATCCCCTGTGTGGATTGCCACTTACCAGCTCTCCTCATGCGCTGTCAGCGTGAGGAGAGGAACTCAAATGGGAAAGCGCACTGTACCATAGCAGAGCCATAGAACCAATTTTGAATGAGAGAAAAAAAAAAAAAAGTATATTTAGTTAAACAGTCGAAGGCATGCAGTAGATGAGGAACATCTCAGCAAGCAGCATGGCTGATCCAGGTGCATTACCTGGGAGATGGGACGCCGCATGAGTGACCATGAGCATACAGCAGGGCTTCGGGTGGGGGTTTGTCATTGTCCGGATAAATGGAAAAGGAGGTGAAGTTCCTGGCTGGCTCAACTGCTGCTTCGGGACAACCCCCAATTTCTCTCCATCTATTTAGCCAGACAAAGATGCCCCACCCCCCCAAACCGGAGCCCTGCTGTATGCACTCCATCTGACAGCTCAGCCTATCCCCACCCAGCTATCATCCCAGCATCATCTGGCATCCACCCCATCCCGGAGCCCTGCTGTATGCACTCCATCTGACAGCTCAGCCTGTCCCCAGCCAGCTATCATCTGGCATCCACCTCCAGGTAATCCATTTGTGGTCAGCCATGCTGCTCACTGGGATGTTACTTGTCCACTGTATGCCTTGGACTGTTTAAATATAGGTTTTTATTCATTCAAGATTGTTTTTATAGCTCTGCTATGGTACAGCGCTCTTTCCCATTTGTGTTCCCCTTTATCTCATCGGTCTTTAGTTTTGGAATAGCAGCGACCTATGCAGACTGCATTCTCCCCAGCTAGGTGAGGTATATGCGCCTGGGCACTTGTGTTTCAGCGTGAGGAGAGCAGAAATTAAAAGCGTTTGCTTCTGCGCACGAATGGAGACTTCCACTGAACTGGTCTGCTCCAATATGAGTGGAGCTACACATACACAGCAATGATTTGTACAGGCTTTTTTAAGCAAGGGGTGAAAACATCCCATCTCCAAGTAGCAGGAGTCTTACTGCTATTGCTGGGGGAGTGCAGGAAATTTACTCATCTACACAAAGCAGTTATTCAGACTTACCTAATATAACCAGGCTCTTTCTTTCCTTCCACTACATCCTGATCAACCTCCACACACACTATGTCAGAGTTCGGAACCTCAAACATCGGCTCAAGAAGCAGCTTTTCCTAAAATGGTAAAAGGATATGCAATTAAAAATACAATCAAGTCAATAATACATCTATACCTCAAACACAAAAAAGTGCATGGCATACACAATCCCCAAAAGCAAAAAGGGAATGATGAAATGCATGGTACCAATGCCCTAGGGCACAGGTGTCAAACTGGCGGCCCTCCAGCTGTTGCGGAACTACAATTCCCATGAGGCATTGCAAGGCTGACCGTTACAAGCATGACTCCCACAGGCAGAAGCATGATGGGACTTGGAGTTCCACAACAGCTGGAGGGCCGCCAGCTTGACACCCCTGCCCTAGGGTCTTTTCTCCCCCCAAACTTTTGCTTTTCCTTTTAATCCACCACATTCTTTTAGCAAGCAGTGAATGATAACTTATCATTTTAGAATTACTTTGATGAAAAAATGTTGATGTTTAACTCAGCCACTTGAGCTCCGGAAGGATTATTATTATTGCGCTACTTTAACCGCTTCAGGAACACCACAAGTACATTTACTGCAGCAGGGTGGCCCTCTAGTGTGAAATCAAGAACCCGTACGCAATGACTTCTATACAGAAGTCGTTTGCAAGCCTCGCTGAAGTTGCGCTGCACGGTGCGGCTTCAAAGTCGGATGAGAATCAGGCGACTTTGAAGCCGCCCCTGTGTGGACTGGGACCAATAGTGATCATACGGTAAACTGAACCAATGATACATGCTGAGAAGGTGTTAACATTTAGGGGCAATCAAGAGGTTAACTGTGTGCCTAACAATGTTTAATGTGTGTTGCTTTTAATTTCTGATCTGGCTGTTTTTCTCCCTGCGTAATAGCCAGATCTCTGTTCACAGTAGGGAGTTCTGTGTGCTTGTAAACACAGAACTCTGACTGGACACAGCCGATAAGGTGATTCCAGCCAAAATCATTGGCTGAAATCTGCTGACAAACTCATGCTGTGTCCAATCACAGGTCATAGGACGTCACGTACATGCACAGAACCAAAGGCATGCACAGGGGGTGTGCCTGGGCACACGATAATCACTACATGCAATGCTGATTGCCCCTACTGCGCCTCCCACTCCACCTGCAGTGCTGCTGGCTTCGCTCTTCTTCTCTCCCCCCAGCTGCTGCGGGGGGATGTTTCAGGATGGAGAGCATGGGAGGGGCTAGTCAATGTCATTTAGCAGCCCTTCCTTTTCTAAATGAACACAGCCACTCACTGTGTTCATTGGTAACTAAGGCATAGGAAACTGTTTACTATGCTAGCACTTCCCATTCATTCACTGCCCAGTGCAGCTGAAGCTGCAGAGAAAGACGTGAGTAGGAGATAAAAAATAACTTCTCAGAATAAATTGCTAGTAGAAAATAGCCAGGCTTTGTGTCCACCCTCCTCTTTCAGGTTATAAAGAATAATCTGTGCTTTATGCAGTAAGAAAGACACACCAAATGTGTTGGTTGCAGAAGAATCTAGCTCACCATGATTGACCGAAGTCCTCTAGCACCAGTTTTTCGCTCCAAAGCCAGTCTGGCGATCGCCCTTAGAGCACCTTCGGTAACACTCAACTCACACTGCAAAATGAACACGGTTTAAATTTAAATACAAAAGTTATTCACAAGTTGCATTTGTTAGATAGGGTGGGACATGTAAGCTCTCTGCCACCAGTCCCACCGACAACCCCCCCCTCCTTCCACCAGTCCCACCGACAACCCCACCGCCCTTTGTGTGACAGCACGCGGGGGATCTTCTACCTGCAGTCCGCCCACATGGCCGCAACAGCAACCGTGACTGACAGCTTGTAGTTCTGAATAAACTGAGGGTGCTTATGAGGTCGCAGTTCATTCACAAACCCTGCAGCTTTCAGACAGCCCTATATGGAGGTAATAAACTTCATTTTATATAGCGCCTTTAACAAGGTGGCTTCTCAAAGCACTTTACAAGGAAAATACACGAAATACACAGGATAACATAAGGGATAAAGGGACAATTAAGTGAAAAGTTACAGGCAGAAAGCTGCAGGGCTTGTCTGCAGAAGGCAGACATTGCACCCCTAAGCCACTGATTACAGGGTGCTGCATGGGAAAAAAAAAAAAAAAAAAAAAAAAAAAAAAAAAAAAAAACACACCACACAAATGTGCATTTATTATTTTTTCTTAAAAAAAGTGAACTTCTCCTTTAAATATTTCTGAAATGGCAACACTACAAGATATCTGCCCCAGCGTCCGTGGAAATAAAAAAAAATGCCCTGGCGTCAAAGGTTGACACATTGCATTCCTTAAACACCGCCATCAACGCCCGGCATATAAAACAAACTATTCTCGCATACAATCGTAGGTTGGTTGTGGTATTCTGCACTCAGCCAATTTTTCTTTTCTATGTTGCGATTACAAGTGACCACTTATATGGCTTTGCAGAAGGTCAGGTTGGCTAAACAGAGGGAATTGCCAGAGTTTCTGGCTTGCATATAGTTTGCCTACAAAAAGGTGGGATGAGCCCCCAATTTTATGTGAGATCAGCTTGTAGAATCTCTAGGTCACCGTCACACAAGCAAACTTCGTGGACCCCTGGACTACAGCACATAGGTCAAAGTCACGTGACCTGGGTGCTTTATTAGACTTCTGCCTCAACATGAAAGAAATAGGACAGCTGCAGTGACCATAAAAAAAAGCCATAGATGGATCGAGCCTTGGCCTGGTTCCATAGAAGGATCGGATCTTGGCCGGTCCCTGCTGAAGGGCTGGTTGTACCAAAGCCATAGGGGGTGTGCTTGGGCACCCTAATCACCCTGTGCTGGGCAGATTACCCCTGCTGCTTGGCTGCCTAGAAAGGAACCGGGGAACCGGTCCTTAGACCCCTGATGTCTCACTTTGAGACCGAGAAAGGGACTGTTTAGATCCCTGATATTTTACCAAAGCCCACAAAAAAAAAGAAAAAAAAATAAATTTGTAAAAAGGTAATAAAAACACTGTCCATTGCCATTACTCATTCATCTAGCAAGCTAAAGGGGAAGGGAAGTAACAGGTCAGTAACCAACCAGTGGAGCATAGTTTTGGAGGACAACTAGCCTAGCTTTTGGCAATGACCAGTGCAAGTACAGGCCTTTCCTTTGTAATAAAGCACAGATAACTATACTGTGACAAATGGTCAGAGAGTGCAGTTTGTTGCAAAGAGATGGCATGAAACCAAATTTCTAAAGACAACATGTGAATGGAACATGCATGGAAAAAAAACTGCAACTGCTATAGAGTGCTGACAGCTGACCCTACACGTCGCAAGATAAAAACAAACCTTATCCATGCTGAACAGAGCCTGGTATTGTGGAACAACAGCATTTCTGGGTTCTGTGAGAATGCGCACGAGGGTCTCCTCATCGAGGCTATGAAGCGGTACCACTACAGGAAGACGTCCCACAAACTCCGGGATCATGCCAAACTCTATAAGGTCCCTGGCCTCTACGTGTCGTAATAACCGGTCTTTCTCCTCGATGTCCAGCACGGCGTTAGATTCTGCGCTGGCATTCGCTAGGTCAGCTGCTGCTGCCGCTCGTCGTCCTTTACCCAAGTTAGAGGTTATGCCAAATCCCAGATACTGGAGTGAGAAGAAAACGAGGTTAGATCTGGATTTACACACCAAAGATTGTGAAATGCTGATTACCCATGCGTCTTATTGTCTGCACACCAAGGACCAACCAGTAAATACACTCAGACCATCTTAAAAAAAACAACACTACACCTGAAGTCACTTGTGCTTCAGCCAGTCTCCTTTACACTTAAAGAATTTCAGGAATAGTATATTTTTTATATAGCTACACAGTCCAACTAGGACCAATATAACTATGTACATACACCATACCTGTGCGATGCCCTGGAAGCTAAAAATTACTAAACCACTTTCAGCCCAGGTCAAATTTCAGGCATTTTTCTCCTACATGTAAAAAATTTTTTGCTAGAAAATTACTCAGCATTCCAAAATATACATATACATACAGTTGGGCTGCATTCATACAGGGGCGACCCGACCTACACAACTTTGCTAGGCGATTTCAGGCGACTTGCAACACGACTTGTGCCAGGCAACTATGCCTGAGGCCAATCAGAGAAAGGAGGGAGGGGGCTGCCCCAAATAAATTCTATTCTTTTCACTATAAAGTCGCTTGCATTTAGATGGGGGATGCGACTTGGAAGCGACTTCCATTGAATTCTATGGGCACAAGATAGATAGAAGTGGCCTTGAAGTCATGCAGGAACCTTTTGTGAAGTCGGAGCGACTTCAGTGGTGTACATTAAGACGGCTCCCATTCACTTCAATCGGATTTCACTTGTCAAGTGGCTTGAGGCGGACTCAAGTCGGAGCGCAAGTCGCCCCTGTGTGGATGGGCACTAAATGACGCTATATTAAGAATGTGTAGAAGACTTTTTGCTCCTCTCTAACCGGTTCCCGACCGGCTTGCGTATATTTATTGCTGCTGAGTGACGCTGTTGCGCAAATAGTCTATAAAACGGCGGCTCACACATCACCCAATATCGCAAATCGCCATTACTAGTAGAAAAAAAAAGCCAAAACCGATGAATTTTTTTATTTTATTTTTTGGATTTGTATTTTAGCAAAAAGTTTTTTTTTTTTGCAAAAAAGTGCTGCTTTTTTGGTTTATAGCGGTGATCAGAAATGACGCAGAGGTGATCAAATACCACCAAAAGAAACCTCTATTTGTGGGGAAAAAAGAGCACAAATTTAGTTTGGGCACAAATTCGCACAGCCGAGCAATTGTCAGTTAAAGCGACGCAGTGCCAAATCGCAAAAAGTGATCTGGTCCTAAAGGGGGAAATCTTTCCAGGGGTTGACTGGTTAAGAGAGTTGGTCAAATTATGATGCCTTGAGTTCACCTCATTTCTTACACATATCAGATTGTCAGATTAAGAACAAACACACACACCAGTACTTAAAATGGATGAAAAACCCATTCATAAAATTTGACCTGGGCACATATCGCTGAAGTGTTTACTTATCTCTCTCCAAAGCCCTATGTGCCATCTTTCAGCTGCTCCGTTTTGTTATCAGCATGAAAACTTCTGACAAGCTCTCCAAAAACCAAAACAAAACCAGCCTGAAAAATGTGTTTGGGATGGTGCACAGCTCTGCCTTCCTCTGCCTATGTGGAAAGGGGGGTGCCTTTCCTTCAATCAGCACTCACACAGTGTATGCCAAGACTCCACTTCCAGGGGTGGAACAGGAAGAGAAAATTCTAATCTGAGGTGCACTTCCTAAATAGTGTAGAGAGCAGAAAAACAGCAGATATACATGTATTAGCTATTCACTTCACTCGCTATATGAGGGTTTAAATCCATTTTAAATGTGGTCGCTGAATTTTAATTTTTTTTCCCCCAGACCCCCCCTCCCCCTTTTAATTTGGTGGATTATACCAGTAACAAATGACTGTTTTATGTGTGCCAATAAGGGTCCTTTCACGTTGGGGTGCTGTGGGCGTCAGAAGTAAAGCGACACTTTATAGCCGCTAGCGGGGTGTTTTTACCCCCCCAAGTAGGGGTTAAAAATGCCCATGTTGCAGCACTTCCGAAACAGTTTTCAGGCACTTCCGAAGCACTGCCCATTCGTTGCAATGGACTTGGGAGTTTAGCTTTTTATACACCATTCCCAACCCACCCCAAAGATGCACAAGGCGGCAGGAGAGGCAATTTTCAGGCGCTATTTATAGGGATAAAACACCTGAAAACTGCCTCCGTGTGAAAGTGGGTCATAGAATAGGAGCAGAAAATTTGAGTCATGCTTTTGAGACTGACGTTTTAGCACCCCAAAGACTGCTCAGTGTGACCTACTTCTACTATATATTGATGTGAACCATTTTACAAAGTTGAAATGATAAAGAACCTCAAACATTGTTTGAAGTTGCTTGAGTGAGACGTTTTTATGTTATTCCTCAATTTAACCCGTGGGAAGCAAAGAACTGTTCACATCAGAATTGGTAGCGAGAAAAAAAAAAAAAAAAAAAACCCCACACAACTCCCATCATGTCAGTGAATAGAGGGGACGACACTGTAGTCAGCATCTCTGACATGGAATTGCTGACGGCGGGGCTATGGCCAGCATATGTAAAACGCTGTGGAAAATGAATGACCTCTGCTAAAAAGGTATGTGAACTTGAAAAAAAGCATTGCACATTCATGCTTGCCTGCTACAGAGTGTGGAAAAATTCAACATTGGTAGCGACTGTCCCGGTTGCCCTTCCATGTGCACCTTATTTTTCATGCATTTACCATTTATATAAACACCGTTAGTTTACGCAGCGCTTTACACATACATTGTAAATTCACATCAGTCCCTACCCTCAAGGAGCTTACAATCTAAGGTCCCTGACTCACATTCATAAATACACACATACTAGGGCCAATTTAGACAGGAACCAATTAACCTACCAGCATGTATTTGGAGTGTGGGAGGAAACCAGAGTACCCGGAGGAAGCCCACGCAGGCACAGGGAGAACATGCAAACTCCAAGCAGGTCGTGCCGTGGTTGGGATTCAAACCAGTGACCCTTTTGCTGCCAGGCAAAAGTGCTAACCACTACACCGCTGTGCTGCCCACCTTAGTCTAGTTATAGGTTGGGGTGGTTGTCAGTCAGTAGCAACTTCCTGAGAAAAAGCAGTAAGCACCATAAAACACAAATTCTTGTATTACATAAATCTACACCCTTATTCTATGGTTTTAAAATTGTCTGAGTTTAGTCTTGCACCCGGATAGTAAAAGCTGCCAATATTTCTCCTGGGTCTGGTGCTAAATCCAAAGCAAGAATGAACAATCTGGGTGCACACTGTCCCAGGACTAGCACCCAGACCCAAGAGTCAATGCTATGCTTGACTAAAGATGACCATACACTAGCTGAGCCACGCTGTGTGTACGTCAGCGCAGGCAAGTCTGACGTTTGTTATTTTAAAGTTAAAAAAAAAAAAAAAAATTTTTTTTTTAGAAATATCGCTTTAACCTCTTCAGCCCCAGAAGATTTACCCCTCTGGGCCTGACCCGCTGATTGGCTCCAGCTGTGTCCAATTACAGCAGGAGCAGGTCACAGACGGCACGTGCGCCCCAGACTCGGTGAACAAAATCATGTACAGGCACGTGATTTCGCGCAGGAGGGCCACCCCTCTGCAGTATATCTGCATGGGCCGGTCCAGAAGGGGTTAAAGCAGAAAGGTGTGTGAATGGAAGTAATATGCAAAAGTTTTTAATGTATTGCCATGCGTTCCATGTGCTTGTTAGATGGTAACGAACATTTATTTCCTTGCATGCCTTTGTCTTCAGCAAGTTATTGGAAATAACCCGTCACTTTTTCCTGTTTTGCATCTGGTTTCCTGCGTACAAACATGCAATACATTTTTAGTCACTGCATCAATTCCTTTCAAGCAGTGACAAGTATTTTCTAACAGCCACATTGCATTTCTACATGACAAGAAGAGCTGACATAGGGATATTTAACCTGAGCTGCAGACTCCCTGTGATGAGACGGTGAGGATTACTGCAGAAGTGTGAATAACTTTTGAGTGATTCTAAAGGCAGAAGGGCATTTTTATTTTTTTCTTAATGCATTCTATAGACGGACACACAGCAGCAGCGGCTTGGCTGCCCCCATAGCAAGCTGCTTGCTGTGGGGGGCACTCGGTAGGAGGGGCCAGGAGCAGTGGGGCTGCTCTGTACAAAACCATTGCACAGAGCGGGTAACGGACAGGTTATTTAAAAAAAAAAAAAAAAAAAAAATCACAAGTCTTTAGTATCGCTTTAACCACTTCCATATCGGGCCAATTCTGGCACTCCTCTCCTACATGTAAAAATCATAAGTTTTTTGCTTGAAAATTATTCAGAACTCCAAAACATTTTATTTAGTAGAAACTGTAGGGAATAAAATGGCGGTCATTGCAACTTTTTATGTCATGCGGTATTTGCGCAGGAATTTTTTCAAACACGTTTCTTTTGGGGGAAAAGAAACGGTTTCATAAATTAAACCAAAAAAATAAACAAAAAAAAAAAAAACCACTAAAAGTTAGCCTGGTTTTTTTTGCAGAATGTGAAAGATGACGTTACGCCGATTAAATAGATACCAAACATGTAATGCTTTAAAATTGCGCACACTCGTGGAATGGTGCCAAAATTCAAAACGTAAAAATCTCCATTAGGGAACGCTTTAAAATGTTTTACAGGTTATCGGTTTGGAGTTTGCGGTGATACCAAACGTGTGGTTTAAACGCCGTTTACATATGGGGGTGCAACGTACATATGCATTCGCTTCTGTGTGCGAGAGCACGTGGGGACACCTTTAAAAGTATATTTTTTTTAATCACTTTTATTCCTATAACAAGGAATGTAAAGATCACTCGTATTAGGACTAGGACATGACAGGTCCTCTTTATGTAGAGATGTGGTGTCTATAACAGTGGTTCTCAACCCTGTCCTCAAGTACCCCCAACAGGCCATGATTTGGGAATTTCCCTTAGATAAAACAGCCGTCCAAAATACCAAGCCATTGACTCTGATTTAAAGCACCTGGGTAAGATAAAGGAGAAACTGCAAACATGGCCTGTTGAGGGTACTTGAGGACAGGGTTGAGAACCACTAGTCTATAAACCCCACATCTCTCCTCTAGGCTTGAAAATCTGGGATATATTTAAAAAAAAAAAAAAAATAAAAAAAAAAGCCACACACCACACAAACATTATGTCAGCCTTCCAGCCGAATACATGGCAGGGTTTACAACTGCCGGGGCTGGATCTGATGTCGTCACGCCCAGCCTCCGAAGGTAATAGAGACTGCCTGGGACCATCTGGTCCGCGATATTCTCTATGGTGAACTTTCGCCACCGGCATATTGCTTCTCTAGCTCGCCAACGTCCCCTCCCGCCACTTGTAAAAACAATCAAATGGCTGAACAGCCGCTATGATTGTTCTTACTGTGCAGGGAATCGCTGGCGGAAAAGAAATTATATCTGAAGGATGCCTGCAGCTGCACCCATCATTCAGATATGTCATAGGATGTACAGTGGGCAGGAAGTGGTTAAACATAATCCTATATTTAGGTAGACATGATGGTAGTGCATTCATATAGGTCTGAGAAGATACATGGATGGTGGCTAGTTCTATTAAAAGAGCAACTCTAAACACTGTACAAGCAAGGTTAAAAATAACCACCCATATATAGATACCTGTACATTCAGTACTATCAGAGCAGAAAAACAAAAAACAAAAAAAAACACCATAATCGCAAAGTAATTCAATGCATTAGGTCTGGTAAATAAAGCATGGGAAATTTACACAAATTAACCACTTGCCTACTGGGCACATTCACCCCATTCCTGCCAAGGCCAATTTTCAGCGCCATCGCAGTTTGAATGACAAGTTTTTGAGAAAAAAAAAAAAAACACACACACACACACACACACACACCACTTGCAGACCGGCCGCCGTGGCTTGACGGCGGCAAAGTGGTTCGTTATCGCTAACAGCTGTCACCTGACAGTGGCCGCAAAGACGAGTATTGCTGGCGCGCTCACTGTGTTCCGGGCGGGGGGGCAGGGGGGGCAGGATGGACTTGATCTCTGCCGCCTACCCGCAATGAGAATGGAGGTCCGTGTAGGTAAACACAGATCTCCGTTCTCAGAGTGGGAAGGGATGTGGTCACAGGCTTCCTGTATATGGAAGCCGTGATCACCCCCCTCCCCCTGCCAGTCCAGCCCCCATACAGTTAGAACACACTGAGGGAACACAGTTAACCCTTATAGCGCCCCTGCAGGTTAACCCCTTCACTGCCAATGGCATTTACACAGTAATCAGTGCATTTCCATAGCACTGATTGCTGTAAAAAAAAAAAAAAAAAAAAAAGTGTCAAAATGGTCCGGCGTTTCCGCCGCAATATCACAGTACCGCTAAAAATCGCAGATGGCCGCCCTTACTAGTAAAATATTAAAGATAAAATAAAAACCCCATAAATTAATTCTCATCATTCGTAAACGTGACAACTTTTGCGCAAAACAATCAACGCCGATTGTGTTTTTTTTTTTAACCAAAAATATGAATATAAAAATCAGCCAAAACCGATGAAAAAAAAAAAAAATTGGGGGGGGGGGGGGGGGGGGG
>BLSH010340558.1:139449-152033 GCA_018402905.1 Glandirana rugosa
CCCCCCCCCCCCCCCCCCCCCCCCCCCCCCCCCCCCCCCCCCCCCCCCCCCCCCCCCCCCCCCCCCCCCCCCCCCCCCCCCCCCCCCCCCCCCCCCCCCCCCCCGCAGCGCAACAGGATTACACAGAGCAGGAATCTCCTGCTTACTTGGCGGCCGCTGTTTTGCGAACTTCCGCCTCCTGGACCGGCTCCTATGACAGACCCTGGTCCAATGCCGGGACATGTGCCGTCTATCACAGGAGGCCGGACTTTGTATATAAGCAGCAGCCAAGTAAGCAGGAGATCTCCACTCTAATCCGGCGGCTCTAATCTATGCACTGGCCAGGCTGCATTGACGGGCACTGGCCCTTATTTTCGCTAAAAGTTGTTGATTTAAAAATTAAAAAATTTTTATCCTGAAACTTCCCTCTCAAAAGTAAGGTGGGTGTTAAATGCCGATAAATGTGGTAAGTGGTTACAAAATCACAAAACAACCCACGCACTGTACGATATCATGAGCAAGAAACCAACATAAAACAAAAATGTTTAAAAGTAATATTTTTAAGGGATCAAATAAGGCTACAGAATTCTGTACATTAGGCACTGGACGTCCCCTTTGTCCCTATGCATGTTTCCTGTTTGGAATCAGAAAACGCAGGATTGCTTCTGTCAGTTAGACTCTTTTTGATACTTCATCTCGACTTAGCATAAAGAACAAGGTTACCCCAACATTTTATACTCCCAATATCTGGCTGTTGTACCCTGTATGAAAAAGTCTCCCTGTCTCTTTGTATTTCTTCCTTTATGTGAAATCCCTGGTGTTCCTGCCAGTCTCTGCTTAACTATTAAAAAGTGACCACATTAGATATGCATAATTAGCACTCATGTAACACATACAAAAATACTGTAATAACCGTGCCTTAAAGCCCAACTCCAGGGGCTATAATTGCATTAGATTAAAGTGGTTCTAAAGGCAGAATGTATTTTTACCTTCATGCATTCTCTGCATTAAAGGGTGCCATAGTAGTGTAGTGGATAGCACATAGCACTTTTGCCTAGCAGCAAAAGGGGCGCTGGTTCGAATCCCAACCACCACACTACCTGCCTGGAGTTTGCATGTTCTCTGTGTCTGCGTGGGTTTTACGGGTACTCCGGTTTCCTCCCACACTCCAAAGACATGCTGGTAGGTAAGATTGGATCCTGTCTAAATTGGCCCTAGTATGTGTATGAATGCGAGTTAGGGACCTTAGATTGTAAGCTCCTTGAGGGCAGGGACTGATGTGAATGTACAATATAGAATGTATGTAAAGCACTGCGTAAATTGACGGCGCTATACCTGAAATAAATAATATACATTAAAAAAAAAACACCTTCTGCATGCAGTTCCCCAGCCCCCCTAAATACATACCTGAGCCCATCCTCAATACAGCAATGTGCACACGAGTCGACGATTCCTTGCCTCTCGCTGGACAAAAAAGCAGCAGTGGGTGCCAATGGCTCTTGCTAATCACAGCCAGTGAGGAGGAAGCAGGGACCGAGCAATGTTGTGCGTGTCAATGGGCACACAGAGCAGGGCTGGGGAGCGAGCACACACAGGTGTCCCCATAACAAGCGGGAGGGAGGATCCAGGAGCGCCAGGGGGATCTGAGCCATGAGTTCTTTGGCATTGTGTAAGCTCCTACAACAGTCAATAGAACAGCTGAGTTTTTATCCTGTAAGCAGAAGCCAATCAGAGCCACTTCACTTATCACGTGAATGAGCGCCATTCCCTATAACACTTGACAAAGTTAAACCCCATGGTGAATGTTTCAAGGCTGGAGCCGGTCATTGTCATTCTTTAGAATGCTTTATACCAGGGATCTCCAATCTATGGTCCTCCAGCTGTTGCGGAACTACATGTCCCATGAGGCATTGCAAAAACGGATATTTACAGACATGACTGGGCATGATGGGATTTGTAGTTCCTAAACAACCAGGCGGCCATCGTTTGGAGACCCCTGCTTTTTACCATGAATATATATATATTTTTTTTTTGTGCAAAACACCACACACATGAATCACTCTGGTATCACAAAATTACAGTTTATAAAAAGGTAAAAGACCACGAGCCCTGGAGCGGTTAATGAATTTTATTTCTGATAAAAATGGAAGTTATAACACTTCTATGTTCAGAAATACTTTGATTCATTTGAAAATTTTTGCAATTTCCACACTAATCAGGAGCTTTCTTACCAGAGCCTGTGGGGCCCAGAAGCAGGATATTGCTTTTCTCCAGCTTGATGTCATCGTGATTGGAGTCCAGCACGTCGCCTCCCCTCCTCTCCTGTGGCATCTGCTGATTCACTTGTTGCTGCATGGAGGCTCCCAGAGCATTGCCATGTGGACTGATGCCAGCAATCTGCAGTAGTTCTGAAGAAAAAAAGAATGGAATAGAGGAAGAGGGAAGGTTTTAAAAATTAAACCCCACAATGTAATAACCATGTTATAAAATATAATAGTGCACCATCCACCAGGACTCCTAACACCAAATACTTGTACAATTTCAAGGTCACGTCCAGTAAATAAAGTGCATTTTGCAAATGGAGCAGCAAGTCACCAGCTTAACATACCTCCTGGTGAGAGCTTCCATTTATTATTACATACTGTGAACAAGCGAACAGGCAGCACACCACCTTAGCCTAGCTGTAAAATGACCCCTTATCTGGAGGGAGCAAAGCATTTTTACTCTCGTAGCCGAAATGGGATCATACCAAATTTCATATTCACGTAGCAGAACTGGGGGGGGGGGGGGGGGGGGGCTCACCAGTGCCCATCAATGCAGCCTCAGCAGTGCCCATGCTGACCACTAAACGGACCTCTGATATCCTGACACTCCTGCAGCTCAGCCTTGTAGTGTGCGGTGCGCCCATCCCTCATGACCACTCAGAGTGCCCTGTAGGCACCAGGCAGCCAGAGCCAGGATAGGAGAGCCACCCGCCCATTTACACAGAGCAAACTCCCAGTGTCATTCCTGCCTCTTGGTCCCAGCAGCGCCTATGATGGACGCCACACATCCCGTGGTCCCAGCATTGGACCAGTGCGACATCCATCATAGGGGCTGCCGGGTCCAGGTAGGTGTAGGTCACTCACTCGGCCACGCTCGGATCGATCCCTGGCCTGCTCGTTTTGTAAAAGGCCGCTTGGGCTCGGGGCTAATAATTCAGTTATAAATACCCAGGGCTTTTTGGGGGCCCACTATAGCCCCCCTCCTGACGCCACTGAGTGGTTGTAAACTTTAATCCTTACCTAGTACCTATAGGTAAGCCTATAATAAGTTACACCTTTAGGTACTGTAAATATTTCCTCAAAGTGCGCCGTTCAGGAGATATTTACTATAGATGCAGCCGACGAGGTCATCAGTACATGCGCTCTGAAGGAACGACCACCCGGGTGAAGATGGAAGCAGCCTCCAGAGATGACCGTACATCGCTGGAATGCTTAATTTTCAGTTAAGTTTCACATAATGCGCTAGCATGCTATGCAGTATACTAGCATGTTATGTATGGCTTTACATTGCAGGTCTGGAGAAAAAAAAAAACACAAAAAAAAAAAAAAAAAAAGTTTGCAACTGCTGTAAAAAACATTGACTACATTTGCCTTAATATCCTGTAAAAAACAAAACAAAAAACAAAAAAAACACTTACCGTACCTAGCTTTCCCCTTTTATGCAAGGTTAAACCCATGTTACTAAACCCAGTAATATGAAAATAGTTCATCTGCCCGCCCCATCAGTGCCCACAGCTTACAAGTCTTCTTACATTAAAATACTGCCACTATATACCTTTTGGGATGATCTGTATACCAGTGTTACATGATAACCTGCACAGTTTGTCCATAGCTGTGTGTTCAAGTAGGAGTTTTCCACTACAGCCTCTACACACGCCCACATGTGTGATGTCACTATCATGTGAACTGAATAGTTCAACTGAAACAGGAAATGTTCTATCCAGCATGAGAGACCAAACTGAGCATGTGCAAATTTACCACCCTGCTATGTATATGGACTTGCTCAGATAGATTGTGCAGGAGGGAAGGATCTATGCATACAGGATAAAACCGCCTTCACACAATGCTGAGGATTAACCCCTTAAGTTTGAGTATAAAGAGCATGCTTTACTGCATATAAAGACTGATTTTACGGTCGGTTTAGGAACACTTTAAAGCGTTACTAAACCCATAACAGTAACATCAGTCTGTATATGCAGAAGAGCATGCTTGTTATACTCACTGTGGCACTTAAGGGGTTAATACTCTGCATTGTGTAAAAAGCCTCTTATCCTGTATACACAGACACTCCTCTCCCTGCATTGTCTATCTAGGGAAAAGCAGCTCTCACAGGCAAACTATCCCACCTGTACATGCTTAGTTGTGTCTTATGCTGGAGAGAAACACACTTGTTCTCAGAGATAGCCAGGTTACATGATATGGATATCACACATGTGGGCGTGTAATCAGGCTAGAGTGGAAATCTCCTCCTACCTCTTGACATAACACGCAAGAGGTATATAGTGGCAGTATTGTAAAGTAAAAAGATTTATAAGCTGTGGGAGCTGTAGGGGAGCAGATGAACTATTTTCACATTACTGGGTTTAGTAACATGCTGGGGAGTTAATTTTTTCCATATTTTAACTATATCTGTACTGTCTTTGTAGACCACAATATGAGCTTTAAACCAGACTTGCACACTAAAGACAGCCCCTAATTGGTTAGAATCTCCACCGGTTCAGCAGGGACTGGGCGAGATATGAATAGTCTATGGGCAGGCTGATTGTATCCAATTCGATTGTGGTACGACTACTGGCCTGTCAGATTTTTTTTTTTTTACATGAGATTATTGCCAGCGGCTATAGCTGCCAACAATAATCACGTAGGCTTAATGCAGCCGAGTGTGGGGTGTACCAAGATGGCTGCAACAGAACGTCACTTCAGTTACCAGATCTGACGGAACACCTGCACAGAAACTGCAAGTGCAGTTTCCAGTGTGTGTATGGGTGCCATTAGGATCAATAGCACCTCCAAGCATCTATTTTTTTCAGTATCGTTGGTTGTGGCTCCGGGAAGAGGTGCGTTCCCGCAGCAGCAATCACCCTCACAGGTGTGAGCCTAGCCTAAGAAAACGGCTAAAACAGAATGCCAGGTATGAGGTGTAGTATATAGTCCTATAGGTCCAGCTTAGCACAATAAGTATGTATCTCTCATACCTGAGGGGCCACTGGGGAATTTGACTACAAAAGTGGAAATACCGAATAGAGAGAACAGAACCAGGGACCCAAGAGGAGAAATTGACAAGTGATCCAATCTGTAGAAATGACTCTTAAAGCAGAGCTCTGGGGAAAATAAAATACATTTTCCCATGCAGTGGGACTGTACGATATACTTGCCTAATATGCAGTGTTAATTTTGTCGACTAAAACATTTTAGCCAACTAAAATAAGACGAACACAATTGAGATGACTAAAATACAACTAAAACTAAAATGCCATTTTAGTCATAGAAGTCTAAAACTAAATTGAAATTTGACGTCAAAATTAACACTGGTCTGTAGTGATGTTCATACCTCAATACCGTAAAACATATTCGATTTTTCACTCCAGCAGTATATAAGGAGTTTGGAAATTGTAGAGAAACACTTAAATAATGCATTACAATTTAGCTACACCCATAAGATTTTAGTCGACTAAAATGTCCTGGGAGATTTAGTCGACTAAATAAAACATAAAACAAATTGCAGAAGACTAAAATGGGACTAAAAAAACTAAAATGCCATTTTAGTCCAAAGAGCCGGATCACACTGCTCCGATCTCAGATCGCATATGATTCGCACCACACTGCAGTGTGAGTCACATGCGATCTCTGTGCGATGCAAATTCAGCCATAGAGATTGTATGGCTGAATTTGCATTGCAATCGGAGCAAACTTGCACAGGACTTTTTTTGCAAGGTCAGAATCGGATCGCATGGTGGTTCACACCATGCGATCCGATTCCTATGCAAGTTTGCAGTTCGCACTGTGGGGATGTCATTAACATTGTATTGACACTCCCCAGAGTTCGCATATGGCAGTGTGAACTGTCGCCCGCAGACATGCGATGCGGAAACCCGCAGTGGATTTGCAAGGTTCCCGCATCGCTGCAGTGTGAACCGCCCTTAAACTAAAACCAAATTGACATTTTCTGCCAAAATTAACCCTGCTAATATGCCAATCCTCCCAGCGCAAGACAGCTCCTTTTGGCTCCTGCCCCCACCCCCAGTTTCTGATGTCATCACGCCCATAGACTGGCTCTGGATGTGAGAAATTCAGGAACAGTCCACCACTGGACGCGGGGGAGCGTCATTTTACGGAGGATTGGGTGAGTAGAAGCGCTGCACTGACCCCTAAACAAAATGAGCAATTAACCCACACAGTCTGGGCACAGCCCCACTGCATGGGACAATTTTTTCCCCCCAGAGTTCTGTTTTAAGACAGGCCTCATTTTAAAGTTTGCCATACAGCCAATATATCGTAAAGCGATACATAAAAACTGTTGGTGCTAAATAAATCCAGAATAAAAATAATAATAATAATAATAATAATAATAATAATAATAATAATTAAAAGGAGTAAAAAAGAGGAAAGAACAAAAAATAAAATAAATAAAAAAACCATAAAAAAAAAAAAAGAAGATGCAACATGCAGGGTGTGCAGTGCTTAAGGAGCGTTCAGACATGCAGTTAGTGGTACAAGGCATTTATTGCTAGCGCTTTGCATATACTGCATAAGCATACAATGAACAAAAAAAGAAATTTGCCTATTCATTTTCAACAACCTGGATTAAAAAAGGACCACCACATTAATATAGTTAAATCATAGTCTGTTTTCCAGCACTGCCTTCCTGTTCTAATCTGCAGATATAGAGACTGCACCCGGAAAGCAGTGATGTAGAATTAGGAGGTGACCACACCACTTGAGCAAACAGTTTGCAGAAGGGCATGGAGCAACAGGGCTCAGTCAGATCAGATCAGTGCTGTGAGATTGTACTATGGGAGAAAGACTTACTTGTGAATCTGTACTCATCTTCCCGTCTTCTGATCTCTATCTCTACAGAAAGGGGATTGAAACAGCGACAGGAAGAAATCATAAACAACCTGCTAAGATATGTCAAACCCCCAAATCTGTAGGGTACATTCCACCCTCTTCTAGGCAAGAATATAGATCAGATTATATGGAACACCAAATGATTATTCTGTTGTGTGGCAACCTTCAATCCCCAGCTTGGTCTTTAAGCTCCCGGGGGCCACAGCTACTGCACTCCAGGACACCACAGGGTTTCATGGCAGCACCAATGAGTGGGAAGGCCACAAAGCGGCTTCAGTCAATGCGAAATGGCACAGCCTGTTGTAAACCAGATTCATGATATTTGAGCTGGGCACATCTGTCTGTGGTGTTTTCTTATCTCTTCAAAGAGCTATGTCCAATAGCTCTTCCATAGCTCTGTTAACAGCCTGATAAGTGCTCACTTGTTCTGGGAGACAGGGCAAAGAATTTAGGAGTTGGAAGTTGCTAAAATAACATAGATTAGCACACAGCTAAACTATACACAGGCAACCTCTGTATGTGTGGGAAGGGGGTGTGTGCACGCCTTTCCTCCAATCAGCTGTCTGTCTCTCTCAGTCTAGCAATCATCTCCTCCTACATAGGAAGGAAAGTGGAAAATCTAACAATGTACATTGTCTAAACAGTATATCAAAGCAAAGACATACATGTAAGACTTATATATGGAGGTTTGTTTCATCTTTGTGTATCTGAAGCGGTTCACTTCACTGGGTATAAGGAGGTTTTACATCCACTTTAATAAAGCCCATCACCAGGAAAATTGCAGTGGGGCTGCCCATGCGCAGCAATGCTTGTTTAGTGCGAGGGGGTGCAGCCTGGCAGCCAGCGCTCTCCTCTAAGCTCAGACAGTGGACCGCCCCCCCTGGCATCCCCACGTTCAATGTAGGGCTAAGGAGCTCAGCATTGGACTTTATGGCATTAGGAGGACCTGGGATTGCTGGAGCATAGCAGAAAATAAGCTGCAGTGACTGGTCTTCTAGCCTGAAGGGAGCCTGCAGGAACCGAGAATCTGGCAAATAAAATGATTTCATGGTGCTCTAGACCTATTTAAAAAAAATAAATAAATAAATAAAAAACACAACATTTTACCCCTTTGTGATGCAGGGACAGCTCCACTGCAAGGGAATACTTCAGCTTTGCCTGGAGGTTCAGCTTTAAAAATAAACTTAGTGAGGAAGGATTACTATGAAAATTACTACAAACTAGTCCCCGGCTGTCATGCTGATCCAATGGCTTAAGTACTTACTAAGACAACAACTCGGTATGAGCATGCAGAGTTAATACTTTCCTGACTTGCATGCTTTTTTCAGGTAAGAATAAACAAATAAAATGTGGAAGTTTAGTCTGAAAATTAAATCCTGCTACAATCACGTCACGTTGGCCCCATGTGCAGGTATAAGCCATGTAAACATGTCTATACTGTTTAAAATCCAGCAACGTCTCACCCTGTTGCTATATTCTCAGCACTGTGCCTAAAATGTAGAGGCCAATTTGCAGACAGCCTAAAGATTTACTGCTCTGGGCTTCAGCAAAATGGCAGCTTCCAACAAGAAGCAGGTACAATGCTGGAGGCAATTTGCAGCACACCCCCCTCATGAATACCAAAATAAGTTCATGTTCCTTGCTAAAGGACATTATTTTATCTAAGTCTTCTAGTTAAACAGTCTAGACAGCCAGGTGCCCACTATTTCATAAGGATGCCAGCAATGGCAGTCGCCTCAGCACAGGTATCTTTTAAAAAAGGGATTCTTAAAGTAGGTCTAAAAAGGCAAAAATATTTATTTTTTTTTATTTTATTTTTTTTAAATGTTTTGACAGAGTGCAGAAGGATTAAAACCCCTGTCAGTTTTAAATTGCTGTCTGTGGCCCCAATTAAAGAGATTCACCCTCTCCATTTCTCCTGCTCACCATTATCATTGAAAGGAAGAGAAAAATTCCAAAATTTTGGATTGTCCCCAGTAAAGTAATGGAGGGGAAATCTTAAATGGGGCACCAGTTCTGGTGATCTGGGCTTTCTAAGGAATTCAGTTAGACCCCTTGCACACCAGTGTCACCCAAGCGTTAACGATAAAACACCGCTAATTTGAGGCCCTTTTAGCAGTGCGCTTTTAACCCCCCCACAAGAAGTTAAAAAAGGGGTTAAAAGTGCCGGTTAGCGGGGCTTCTAAAGTGGTATTCAGGCGCTTCTGAAGCTCTGCATACACCGCTCCCCCAAAGATGTGGCTTGCAGGACTTTACCGTCCCACAAGCGCACCGCCCCAGTGTGAAAGCACATTTGGGGGGGGGGGGTTCAGGCGCTTTAAAAAGGCGCTATTTTTAGCGGTAAAACGCCTGAAACACCTTGGTGTGAAAGGGGTATTGAAGTGGATGTCAACCCTCACATATCCCCAATGAAGTGAACAGCCCCGGATGATAGACAGATGAAACAAAATCTCACTACATAAAGTTTTACATGTATATCTGCTGTCTTCAGCTTTATATATTCTTTAGAAAGTTCAGATTGTGTTAGAGATTTTATCTTCCTGTCCAGCACTGGGAGTGAAGTCTGGGCATACAGCCAAGACAGCTGATTGGAGGAAGGGCACACACCCCCACTCAACATAGGCAGAGATTCTCAGAGCTGTTCTGTGAATAGTTTAGCTCTCTGCTAATTTATAGCAACCTACCCACAAAATTCAGTCTGGTTTTATCTCATGCATCTGAGAACTTGTCAGAAGTTATCATGCGGATAACAGAAGAACAGAGCAGGAATAAGCCTCGGGACTCAGGGCTTTGAAGAGAGACAAGATAACACTGCAGCTATATGTGCCCAGCTCAAATTTTATGAATCAGGTTTACATTTACTTTAAATTTGAAGGAAAATTTCTGCAATGGGATACAGATGGCGAAAAAAAATAAAAATAAAATGTATCCAGAATGGAAAATAAAGTAGAACTATAAGCAAAACCTTCTTCTTCAATTTTTTTAAGTACTACTATAGCTAATGCTCCCTCTATGGGAATAACTGGGGGGTAGCAGTAAATCAGGCTTCCTGTGTAGTATTAAGAAAATAGAAGAGCCGGCACACCGACCAAACAATCTGAATGATTATTACGTTTATTCCATACCACAGACAGTAACACGCAGACGCGTTTCGGCCGATGGCGTTCACAGCTGTGAACAAGGCCATCGGCCAGCTGTTTGGTCGGTGTGCCGGCTCTATTTTCTGCATACCTTGTCTTTGGATGACGGAGGAGCATCGCGGGCCAGAGCACCTGATCTGGATGTGCACAATCCATGTGGAGTGAGTTCAGTCTCTGGAGTTCAGAGCGGTTTATCTGTTGCCGACAGTTCCTGTGTAGTATTGGCCTTGAATATGTCCTTTGAACAGAGTTTGGGCAATCCAAATCTGAATAATACAAACCGAACACAGTGGAGAGCCTAGCGTGTCGGTCTGGTACTGAGAATGGTCCAGTAAAACACTTCTTGCTTCACTGAGATCATCAAAAAGGTGCCCAGCTCATTTTATGGTTATGCAGGAAATACTCAGGAGTGAAAAGTTTTATTTAAAAAAAAAAAAAAAAAAAAAAAAAAAAAAACCCCTTAGAAGCTGAATTTCCAAGTTGTCTGCACCTAGCAAAGCCAAGCTGTGCCAGCAGAATGGAAGGGTCACACAGAGCAAACATGCAGAAGAACAGAGCCAGAGGTTAATAAACTTCCAAAGCTGGGACAGAGAACACAACGTGTACAGTATAAACAGGTCAATGCGCCGGGTGAGAGGGAGGGGAAAAAGCAGCAAGACGCAAAGCAATGGAAGGGTTTCATGGAATATGTTCAAATGATGATTTTATAAAAAATAAATATCAAACACATACAGATAAATTATTCATAATGCTACACACTAAAGATATGTTAACTACAGCATAAAATACTTTTGTACAGGTATCAGATGAAAGCTGGCCATTGAATGGAAGCCAGTTATGCTTGCGTGAGCTCAAGTCATTGCCCAAGTAGTGTTTCCAACCCAAAATATCTTTTTCTAACAGAAATACTGACCATGCAAGTGGTTGTAAAGGCAGGAGGTTGTTTTTATCTTTATGCATTAAGATAAAAAGCCTTCTGTATGCAGCAGGCCCCCAAATACTTGCCTGAGGCCTCTAGATCCAGCGATGTTGCAGGAGTGTCTCAGCTGCTCAGGACTCCCCTCCTCATTGGCTGAGCTAGCAGCGTGGCGCCATTGGCTCCAGCTGCTGTGAGTCAGCCAATGAGGAGAGAAAGGGCACCTGACCGGGCCAAGGCTTTGCGTCAATGGACACAGGGAGCTGTGACTCAGCTCGTGTGCCCCATAGCAAGCTGCTTGCTGTGGGGGCACTTAGCAGAATGGAGGGGCCAGATGCATGAAGAGGAACCCAAGAAGAGGAGGATCCTCCTGTATTAATGCATCAGAACAGATCACTGCAATAGCGCTGCATACTTCAGTTATTTTCAGCTTTCAGGGACATCGGCCAGGTGTGGTATAGACTGTTACATTGGTCCTAGCTGGGTCAATGTTGTAGAACAGCCTCTCTCAACCTTTTCAACACCAAGGAACCCTTGAGATAGTTCTCCAGTCTCGGGGAACCCCTGCTAAAAATTAAAAATCTACAACTCATGATACATTCGTGTGATGGTCAATGGGAAGAATGCCCCATACACTTGGTCATTGGGAAGAATTACCACCTTACAGCTAACTAAAAAGATAAATGATGTCATTGAGAATTTATCTGAGAGGTAGAAATTGACCATTGCTCAAGGAACCCCTAGCAAACCTCTGGAGGAACCTTAGGGTTCCACGGAACCCTGGTTGAGAAACCGTGTTGTAGAATATAACCATGCCTGGAATTCCACTTCAAGTCCAAGAATTCCTGGACAGAATAACTAATAGCATTTTGCAGGCCAACATGGTCGTCCACAGGCTGATCTTTTCTGCTATTGTCAAACCTTTGACGACATTTAGGACCTGTACTGGAAAAATATAGTTGAGGCATAATGCATATAGCATAAATGGTACAAATGCAAGTCACCGCAAATAAGTTGCATTGAGTTGCACAGGGATCAAAAAAGATCACGAACACGCAAAAAAATATAGTGATTCCACCCACCTCTTGGGGTTAATGAGGACTGTTTTTCCACCTCTGCTTGTTGTCGGATGTTCACTGGGATGTTGTTGTATATCCGCTTGTAATGATTGTACACTGCTACAGCAAGGACCTTCTTTGCAAATGATTGACCCACGACATACTTGTCAAGGTAGTTATAAATCTGTAAGAGAAATGCTGTAGTCAGAGAAACCGTAGAGTATTAACCATCACATGCTGGATAATAATCCATTAGAACAACCACTTAAAACATGCATCAGTCACAAACCTGCTTGCTAGTATATCTCCTTAAACTGCCCTAGACTAAACAATTAAAATTTGACAAAAAAGGGAAATTAGCGCAGTAAATGTTCTCTAA
>BLSH010340558.1:176248-189056 GCA_018402905.1 Glandirana rugosa
CAATGGGAAAATTCTTATTCCGGGGAAAGTGTGCTAGTCTGGTGAGTCTAGGACATCTATTTTAGCAGATAGGATGGCAGACGGGTGTCAGCGGAAATATCTCCGCTGACATCCGCCTGCCCATAAAAAAGGTCTATGGGTGGACAGACGGATCTGAGTGGTCTGATCGTGTGAAAGGGGCCTTATTCTTAAAAGGGTAACTTCATTTTAGTGGGGGGGGCAAATAAAGAAAAAATATAGCGCATATAATTACAAACACAAGTCATATTGTAATTGAATATACAAAATAAAGGGCAGCGCTAGATAAAGTGCTATTGGTGCATATGTCAATGTACGAAAGTCATATGAACAGTCAACATAAAGTGCAACTGGTGCATGAGAATATACAAAAATCATATAAAACAAACATGTCAAATTGAATTAATGGGCTGATTTGAATCAATATTGTAAAGTGAGAGGAGGGCTATTAGGGGTTCTGAAGTTAATCGATCCATCGCGATTCTGACGTCTGCGATGCGAGTGAGTGCCCATAATCGATTATGGGCGACGTCATCCGACTTGTGGGCAACCTTGGCACAACACGACTTGCAAATGACTTCTGTAATAGAATTCAATGCAAGTCGCCCCAAGTCGTACAGCAACCTTTTTCTAAGTCGGAGCGACTCAAATCGCTCCGACTTGGAACACTTCCAATTTGCATGGAGGTCACTTGCCAGGCAACTCAAGTCGCCTGACAAGTCTTCTATTTGTTAACCACCTGGATGTCTAGTCAGACCTGTCATTGAAACCCTAAGGCCTCATACACAGACGTTTTTTGATGCCGGCGTTTTCTGGCGTTTCTTTGCAGCTCTCCATGTTAGTCAATGGCCCCATAAAAACGCTGACGTTTTTGAGCTGTAGATGGCGTCGGCGTTAGTGAGCTGAAAGTAGAACCCACGGCCAGCGCGTTCTGAGGCTGTATCGTTTTGGCGTTTTGACGCAGACGCCGCAAAATGCTCACTAACACCAACGCCGTACCGTCGTTAACCGGCATTTTTTGACGCCGACGTTTTTTAGGTTGAAAAATAGCAGAGGGATGATTTTTTTTTAAAAAACGCCTATTGACGCCGACGCTCACTAACGCCGATTTTTTTTCGGGCCCGATGTTTTGTTTATTTTTTAAGAAACGTCCGTGTGTATGAGGCCTTGATGACATTTTTAAATGAGTAGATTAGTCCAGTTATCCTTTATGCAGCAGAATTATGTAGCAATACACCGTGGTGTCTCGCTCGTTACCGTCCAGCCCGCTGCCTGCCTCCCTACTCTCCGGCAGACATCAGCGGTGGATTCCTCAGCCCCGCCTGCTGAATGTAGCTGACAAATCAGAAGAGAGGCGGGCGGGGCTGAGGAATCCACCGACATCTGCCGGAGAGGAGAGAGGTGGGCTGGGCGGTAACGAGCGCAGAGAGAGATACCATGGTATGTTGCTACACAACTCTGCTGCATGAAGGATAACTGGACTAATCTACTAATTAAAATGTAATTTGGGGTTTCAATGACAGGTCTGACAATTGGGAAGAAATAAGACCCCCCCCCCCCCCCCCCCCCCCCCCCCCACCCGACACCCCACGTATCCTAATTGCGATGCATCGCGGATTCGAATCGTTGACCTGATAATCGTAATCAAATCGTATCGTGAGGCCAGTGAAGATGCGCACCCCTAAGGGCTATAAATCAAAAAAACACATCACATCAACCATAAAAAGTGCTAGAAGTGCTGAAAAAGTTCATATAAAGCCGGATTCCAGGAAAATCCCATAGCAGAAGAGTATGTTGGGGGGGGAACACACATTCATACACCTGGTGGTGTGAAACCAATCACCATAAGAATGGAGGCTTACCAAAAAGCCAGCGCCCCGGCCACCCCTTACTCAGGGAGAGCACAAAGCGCTTAGTTGGATCCCTGATCCACCGAGAGGGAGGTCCAGATTTTTCACTCCCATGTCCATAAGTGGAGGATTCAAAGTGAATCAGGACGTAGCCTCAAACAGCCTCGTAACCCAAATGTATAAAGAGACAGAAGACTCCACGTAGCACAATACAGGCGGTCCCCTAGTTACAAAACGACTCCTACTTACAAATGGAGGGACACAACAGGAAGTGAGAGGAAATTTCCCCCGAGGAAGGGAAATTCACTCCTGTAAAAGTTATTATGGGAAAAAGGTGCCTCCACTGAAGATTTATCACCAAGGTTTGTTCTGACAACAAACCCAAAATTTTCAATATCCAATTATCATTGGGACAGGAAGTGAGGTGAAATCTTCTGAACAGAAACAGACAGCAAAAACCAAAACATTACAGGGGTGTTAACCCTTCCCTATGCTATCCAAAAAAGTATTTGGCTCAAACTACACTTAAAAAGGTTTTAATTTTTTTTTTTTTACTTGTTCCGACTTACAAACAAAATTCAACTTAACAAACCTACAGTACATATAGAGTCAGGTCCATAAATATTGGTACAGCGACACAATTCTAATCTTTTGGGCTCTATACACCACCACAATGGATTTGAAATGAAAGGAACAAGATGTGCTTTAACTGCAGACTTTCAGCTTTAATTTGAGGGTATTTACATCCAAATCAGGTGAAAGGTGTAGGAATTACAACAGTTTGTATATGTGCCTCCCACTTTTTAAAAGGGACCAAAAGTAATGGGACAGATTATCATAAATCAAACTTTCACTTTTTAATACTTGGTTGCAAATCCTTTGCAGTCAATTACAGCCTGAAGTGTGGAAGGCATAGACATCACCAGACGCTGGGTTTCATCCCTGGTGATGCTCTGCCAGGCCTCTACTGCAACTGTCTTCAGTTCCTGCTTGTTCTTGGAGCATTTTCCCTTCAGTTTTGTCTTCAGCAAGTGAAATGCATGCTCAATCGGATTCAGGTCAGGTGATTGACTTGGCCATTGCATAACATTCCACTTCTTTCCCTTAAAAAAACTTTGGTTGCTTTTGCAGTATGCTTCGGGTCATTGTCCATCTGCACTGTGAAGTGCCGTCCAATGAGTTCTGAAGCATTTGGCTGAATATGAGCTGATAATATTGCCCCAAACACTTCAGAATTCATCCTGCTGCTTTTGTCAGCAGTCACATCATCAATAAATACAAGAGAACCAGTTCCATTGGCAGCCATACATGCCCACGCCATGACACTACCACCACCATGCTTCACTGATGAGGTGGTATGCTTTGGATCATGAGCAGTTCCTTTCCTTCTCCATACTCTTCTCTTCCCATCACTCTGGTACAAGTTGATCTTGGTCTCATCTGTCCATAGGATGTTGTTCCAGAACTGTGAAGGCTTTTTTAGATGTTGTTTGGCAAACTCTAATCTGACCTTCCTGTTTTTGAGGCTCACCAATGGTTTACATCTTGTGGTGAACCCTCTGTATTCACTCTGGTGAAGTCTTCTCTTGATTGTTGACTGACACACATACACCTACCTCCCGGAGAGTGTTCTTGATCTGGCCAACTGTTGTGAAGGGTGTTTTCTTCACCAGAGAAAGAATTCTTCTGTCTTCCACCACAGTTGTTTTCTGTGGTCTTCCGGGTCTTTTGGTGTTGCTGAGCTCACCGGTACGTTCTCTCTTTTTAAGGATGTTCCAAACAGTTGATTTGGCCACACCTAATGTTTTTGCTAGCTCTCTGATGGGTTTGTTTTGTTTTTTTAGCCTAATGATGGCTTGCTTCATTGATAGGGACAGCTCTTTGTATCTCATATTGAGGGTTGACAGCAAAAGATTCCAAATAGCACACTTGAAATGAACTCAGTACCTTTTATCTGCTCCTTGTAAATGGGATAATGAGGGAATAACACACCTGGCCATGGAACAGCTGAGCAGCCAATTGTCCCATTACTTTTGGTCCCTTAAAAAGCGGGAGGCACATATAGAAACTGTTGTAATTCCTACACCGTTCACCTGATTTGGATGTAAATTCCCTCAAATTAAAGCTGAAAGTCTGCAGTTAAAGCACATCTTGTTCCTTTCATTTCAAATCCATTGTGGTGGTGTATAGAGCCATAAAGATTAGAATTGTGACACACACACACACACACACACACACACACACACACACACACACACACACACCCCTTCTCAACAATTGCTACTATTTTATTGATTACGGTGCATTTAAAGTCCCCTGTCTCACTCCTCCATGGTGTGGTTAGGAGAGAACTACCCTACCTTTATTCATGCATCTTCTAGAGCAATGTTTCTCAACTGCAGTCCTCAAGGTACACCAACAGGTCATGTTTTCAGGATTTCCCCTCAAATGAAAAAAAAAAAAACCGGCTGTGGTAATTACTAAGGCAGTGAAACTAATCAAAATCGCCTGTGCGAAATAATGGAAGTCCTAAAAACCTGACCTGTTGGTTCGCCTTGAGGAGTGTAGTTGAGAAACACTGTTCTAGAGCAAGGGTCTCCAACCTATGGACCGCGGCCCATTGCCGGGCCGTAGCCCCTCTGCAGTAGGGCCACGGGCTGATGGCGTGAGATGCGGGCAGGCTGGTGAGCAGAGAGGACATAGCTCTCTGCATCACTGCTCCTCCGACTTCCGCCCTCACAGCGCAACTTGAGTGCGGGGAGCAGAGAGGACATCTCTCTCACTGCCCACACCACCGATCTCCTGCCTCAGAACTGACCAGTGACATCCTCATCTGGTGGCAATGGCAGGCAGAAGGCATGCAAGTGGCATCTGGTGGCAGGGAGCGAGGCAAGTGACATGCTGCATCTGGTGGCAAGCGACACTCGGGGCTTCCACTGATTCTGCATTATGGCGACTTGAACCATTTCATAGATTTATACAATGTAATCGAAATAACGCGCTTCAATCATCCTGACGCCATATCAAGCATGGTGCAGTGATGATTGAAGCGCCAAACACCAGCCATTTCCCCAACAAATTGCCCGGAAGAAAAAAAATAAATATAAAATAAAATTTGCACACCCCACCCCCCACCTCAGCACAATTTTCTTCCACGCAGCTGGTCCCCAGTGCCAAAACGGTTGGGGACTGCTGTTCTAGAGGGATGGTGCCTTTGAGAACATAGACTTCATCCAGATGACTCATTAAATGTCGGGATCCGCCCTGATCCCTGACCAGCTCCTGGCTCAGCCTCTCAAAGCACTGCTGAGCCTGAGCCAGCCACTGCCGCCCCCTCCTTGACCCCCTGGGACCTCAGAAGTTGTCACTGGCAGCATATATACTTAAAGTGATTGTACAAGTCTTGGGCTGACAAGTAAACCTCAAAATATCACTATCAGGCAATCTACAAACTTTTGTCTATTATTTATCATACCTATTTTTTTTATATAGTGCTGAAAACACACTCAGCACTTAACATACAGTCTGCCTGCCCTCAGAGATCTTACAATTTATGGTCCTTATCTCACATACAAGGGTCAATTTAGAAAGGATTTAGAAAGGAGTCCTTTAAAGTGGTTGTCAACTCATGACAACCACTTTAACCTACAGGTAAACCTATAATAAGGCTTACCTGTAGGTGCCCTGCATATCTCCCAAACCTGCACAGTTCAGGAGATATGCAGAGTACTAGACGTGCCATCGTCATTTCGACACATGTGCAGTGAAGAAACGGACTCTGTACCGTTTTCCTCACGGAGATCGTGCCGTGACTGCACATGGGAGTGACGTCACGTGACTCCGGCCAGTCACAGAGCCGCAGCCCCGGAAGGAAGAGGGGCAGAAGATGGACGCTGCCTGCACAGGGGACATCGCAGGCTTCGTTTGCAGGTAAGTGGCACATAATGGGCTACTAAAGCGATGCATAGTAGCCCATTATGCATCTACTTTGCAGGGGAATATAGAGGAAGTAAACCCCATCAGGGTTTACTTCCGCTTTAAACTTGCCATGTATCTGCATGTGCCAACGTGCAGCACACGTGCACTGAACTGCCGCTTGGTGCAGTTTCTATGGGGCCGTGCCATTGCATGCGTCGTCGCGGCTCCAGCCAATCCACCAGAGCCGCAAACCCGGAAGCAACTTTGGGTGGAAGAAGCTGGTCGGCCCTGTACATGGAATGCCGACTCCGATACAGGGCTTTGTTCTAAAGAGGCAAGTATTTTGCATACTAGCTCATTATGCCCCTCTTGCAGGGTGCTTTTTTTTTTTTTTTTTTTTTGAGGCTTTACAATCTAACGTTTTGAAGTTTACATACATAACCGATCAAAAACTAGGGAAAGCTGCAAATATCCTCTTAGAACGCTAAACATTCCAATTCACAAATCCCTATGATGTAAGCAACAGTTACAAAGACAGGTTAGGTAAATTGAGGGGGGTAGGTTAAAAAAGGTATACAGTGTTAAGCAATTTAACAAAAACATTTCATAGAAATTCTGCTGTGTATTAGGACATGTTGTACTTGATGGACTTGTGTCTTTTTTCAACCTTACCAACTATGTAAGGGAAAGGAGGGGGAACCAAACACCCACTCCACCACACACAAAATCACACGTCCTTTTCTGTTTTTTCAGAACCTAAACATGACAGGTCAAAAACGTAAAAGCAGGGCTTAACAAATCTGCATTGAATCTTGCAGCCAGTTTGTGCTCTGCAAGATGCAACGTGTATGCAAATAGATTATGTGTAGGTGCCCCAACGCATAGGTTCATATGTGGGGCCTCTTATTCTGGATAGATTTTATTTGCTTGGGTGCAACATTTTTTTTCCCCCCATAAAAACCAACCACCACTCTCCCCCCCCCCCTCCCCAATCACATAGGGGACTTTTATCCCCCATGTGATTTTGGTGGCAGGCCCTCTTTAAAGCAGAGCTCCACCCAAAAGGGGAAGCTCCACTGGTTTGCTTCCTCCCTCCCCTGGCACCTTTTGGGGGGGGCCCCCCCTTTAACAGGCACCTGTCCCTACTTCTGCAGAGGACGTTTGCTCCCCCATCTCCTTCCCCCCCACTGCCGGGCCATTCACAAAGTGCAGCGTGCTTCGTGCTTGCGCAGTAGGGAACCGGCTGTGAAGCCACAAGGCTTCACTGCCGGTTTCCCTTACAAGGAATGGCGGTGACAACAGCTGAGAACCCAGCTTGACCACGCAGCCGCTTTGCAGAGCAGTTCCAGGGTGGCACCAGCCCTTTCCACCCAGGAAGACTGTGCTCTTGTGGAGTGCACCTTAATACCTTTGGGGGGGGGGGGGGGGGGGTTCTTTACCCAGCACTCTGTACCTCTCGGTGATGGCCAACCTGATCCATCATCTGGGATCTTTGAGGTTTTCTAGCCCTTGCGTCTACCGGAAAATCAAAACAAAAAAAAGTGACTCTGCTACTCCTAAAAAAAGGCTTGGTCGCATCTAGATAACGTAGAATGCATCTTCTCACATCCAGCATGTGGAATTGTTTCTGCTCATCATTTGAGGCATTTTGACAGAAAGTAGGTAGATTAAGGTCTTGTGAGTTATGAAACGTAGACATTCCTTTCCTTAAGAAGCCTGGATCTGTTCTCAGGATGAGACTATCGCCCAATATCTGGAGGAAAGGATCTCAAATTGAAAGAGCTTGTAGTTCACTCTCTATGCGCTGAAGTGACTGCAACTAGGAGCACCGTCTTAAGGGTGAGCAACCTTAAAGAAAGACTTCTGAGATTGGTTAGAAAAGAGTCCCGAGAAAAGCCCCAAGGACAACCGCCAGATCCCAGGTTGGGGGGGGGGGGGTCTTGTGATCTGCTTTGCAGAACCTCGAGATAAGAGGATCTTCCTGTAAGAGTCTTTCTAGGTATATACACAGGGCGGCGATTTGTACCTTAATTGTACTGAGTGACAAGCCACGATCGATCCTCTTGAAGGAACTCTAGGATGTTTGTTGTGCTCCTACTTCCATCCCCCTTATCAGGCTAACCATTAAATTTTTTCCAGACCTTGGCATAACAAGTTTCCGACTCTCGAGCAAAGTTTGGATGACTCTTTCGGATAGTCCTTTGCTCCTCAGGATCTCCTCTTCAAAACCAACGCTCAAATTTTAGCGTGGCGATTTGTGGATACAGCGGAGGTCCCTGCAATAGGAGATCATAGGGGGGGGGGGGGAGGAGATAACAAAAAGGGGCTTGAACTGCCAACTTGAGAAGTGTGGTAAACCACAGTCTCTTGGGTCAAAATGGTGCTATCAAAATCAATTTGGTCTCTTCCGCTAGAAGTTTGGCTAGCACCCGTGGGGTGAGGTGGAAACCCCATGGATTCTGTAAAGTGTCCACTGCCAGAGTTTGATCTCTCGGGTATAGCGAGAAAGAAAAAAAATAAAATAAATAATTTTGGATTTTTCGCATTGGCCATGGTCACGAATAAATCCACTTCCGGTTTCCCCCAGTGTGCCACTATGCTGTCCAATACCTCTGTATGTAGAGACCATTTTTGATTTGATACTTGTTGAAAACCTGCCGTATTGTGCTACTCTCCCTTCAGATATGCCGCAGAAATTGATGAGATAGTTGGTACTACCAAGTTTTCTGGTCTACTCATACAACTCCTGTTGTACGGCCGTCGTACGTCGGCTGTTCTAATCGCGTGTACAAATGGTCAGATTAAACATACAATGGTCGTTCGTATGACCTGTTGTATGCGATCGTCGAACCGTGTGTACGAGGAATTAGTGCCCCCTTGTTTGTTGATCTATGCTACCGCTGTCGTATTGTCAGACCTGACCTGGAGGTGATGACCTTTGATCTGGTCCTGAAAGGCTAGTAACCTCCTGTCAAAAGCTGTCAGTTCTTTCCAGTCGGAGGAAAACCTTTGTGGAGTCCACTTGCCCTGGGTCCAGTGGCTGGTGAGATGTGCTCCACAGCCACAACTGCTGGCATCCGTAGTTAGTATGGATGAGATGGGCAGCATCAACTGCACTGTGAAGGTCCTCCCAGTTATACCACCACCATAGTGATCGCTTTACCTTGGCTGGAATCATCACCTTTTCTAGGCCTTTGCCTCTCAATTCCTTCAACGGGAACCTTTGTAAGCTCCTTTGATGGAAGCGGGCCCACTGTACGGCGGAGGGTATTGATGACGTCATGAGTCCCAGGGCTGACCTCACTTCCCTTACCATGCAACTTCGATCCGATGGAAGGGAAGGACATCTGTTTCAGTTTGCAGATTTTTTCTTCTGGAAGCACAACCCTTTGTTCTCTGGATTGGATGTTGTAACCCAAAAAGAATGGTTTGGGTTAGTTCTGGTTTGGATTTTTCTTGATCTACGAGTCATCCCAGACGTTGAAGGCTCTGCTGTGTTACGTCCAAGTCCCGAGAAAGCTCCTCCTTGGAGCGAGCCATATGGAGTAAATCGTCCAAATATGGAATAATTGCAATGAACTGGAGCCTTAAGGAAACTAGTGCTTCAGCAAACACCTATGTTAAAAATTCTTGGGGATAACAGCGCGAAGGGAAGCGCCCTGCACTGGAAGTGGTAAATTTGGTCTCCAATTTAAATTGCCAGACGAAGACATTTTTGACAATCTTTCCATATAAGAATATGTAAATAAGCATCTTATTAATTCATTAAATCCAAAGTTGCCATGTAGACTTTTCTGCAGAATTTTTTTATTGAATAAATAGACTCCATGCAAAACTTCTTGTATCGGATGTATTTGTTCAGGGGCCGGAGATTCATAATTAGTCAGAATTTTCTGGATGTTTTCACCACAAAAACCACATGCAAGTAAAAACCTTGCCCTTGTTCCCGACTTGGGACTGGTATTAATACCTCCTGATCTACCATCTCCCCGATCAATAGCGGTAAGGCACTGGCTTGCTCTGCATCCGCTCTCTGAAATCTAGGTCTCTGAAATCCTAGGGCATAACCCCTCCTTATAATGTTTAGCACAAACTCGTTCAATGTTACTTCCTCCCATTGTTGGAAGAACATCCTCAGCCTCCCTCCCACTGGAAGGCTTGAGTCATTGTCTTCGGGTTTTGATTGGGACGGCTAAAAAAAAGTGAACATTTCCCTTCTTCTTACCCATTTGTCCAGTCCAATGCTTTTGACCTGAACTCCTTTTCCGCTTTTGGGGCTTCTTTAAGGCGAAAAAAAAAAAAAAAAAAAACTTCCTCTGGAAATTCCTCTTCTGGGAAAAGACTTTAATCCGGGCGGTGTCCAACTCGGGCCAAACACTAGGTCCCCCTTAAAAGGGACACTGCACAAAACGCATCCTGGATGCGGTGTCTCCTGCCCACATCTTCATCCAGACTTTCCTGGCTGCTACCAAAAGAGCGACGGACTTTGCTGCAAACTTTACAGACTCCGTTGAGGCGTCAGTTATAAATCCCACTGCTTTAAAACAGCATTGAAAAAGACTTTAGTAGATCAGCTCTTGGGGTACCTGCGACCAAGTGTTCTTGCAGCTGCGTCAGCCAGTATACCAGATTCCTTGCGACATGTCGTGGCTAGTGCTGGCTTTAGATTGGACATTGCAGCATCCCAGGTGCTTTTTTTTTTAGGACTATGGAGAGAAATGGGGGCAAACTGGTCCCCAATCGATACCCCCAAGAGGGGAAGAGTTCTGGACTACTTCGGTATCAATTTGTAAATTGTTAACACAAAAAGGTAGGTATAAAAAGTAAATCTAAAACTTTGATATATAGTATTAAAAGGGCACATTGCCCAAAGACAAATACAATGGATTAAAATCTCTTATCACCACTGAACATTCATCCCCCATTGGGGGGGGGGGGGGGGTGCACATCACTCTCGCTGTCTATAAAAAGTGATCTCATGGCGAATCCGGACCACCACTTTTATATGCAAGCCGACCGCCTGACTGAAGAAAATAAAAAACTACCATCCCTGTAAAAAACTACTAGTTGCCCGGCTATCATACTTATCCTTTGGTTGCAATGCTTTCTTGGTCACAGTCTTGGATAATTATAGAGATGAGTTCTGAACATGCATTTCTGATCAGTGATTAAAAAAGTACAACTTCCAGAGAACAGGCCAACAAAAGTATAAGTTGGTTAGCAATTACAGCTTCTATGTCTCTGGGGAAAGGTTGGCTTTAAATGGAAATAGCTGTGGGGAAAAAAAATAACAAACACACACACACACACACACACACACACGAAGGGTCACATGTTGGAGGGTGAAACCTGTAGATTCATTCCTCTACTCCACCACCTTGCTGTGTGCACAACTCAGATAAGGAGCAACAGAAAAATGTACAACACCAATGCTCTTCTGCTGCAACAGCAAGAAAGCTTCACATATGGAAGAACACAAAGATTGCAGGCAAAATCCCCACCCACTTATTTGCTTCCTTCCCTTTCCAGTGCCACATTTGGCACCTTTCAGGGGGGAAAGGACATTTTGCCCCCCCCCCCATCCTCCTCTGCCGCCGGGCCAATTAGAAAGTGCAGCGTGCTTCGCACATGCGCAGTAGGGAGCCGTCCATGAAGCGAAAGGCTTCACTGCCGGCTTCAATTAGCGGCGATGGCAGCACCCGATAGCCGATCCGATCATCAGCATTTGTAGCTGCTGCCTTAAATATTCTTTTCCCCAGGGGGAATTCCTCTTTAAATGCATCATGGAAAAAAAAAAAAAAAAAATAACCCCAAACACAGACTTTTTCTTTGCAGCTGCCCCCCCCCCCACCCCCCAGAGCCCACTTTTAATTACCTGTGCCCAATCCATTCCAGCGATGGGCACAAGCCCAGTGGCTCCAGCCACTGTCTCCCTCATCATTGGGCAGATTGTCAATCAAATACAGCGACACATGGAGCGAGGGTCGAGTCCCGCTGTCTGTCAATGGATGCAGCAAGGGGGACTCGGGGCGCTCCAACGTGGGCAACGCCAGGGGAAGTGGCTCTCCATGGTGGCACCCAGAGCACAGATGGGGCACCCCAGACAGAGGAGGATCGGGGCCGCTCTGTGCAAAACCCTTACATAGACCAGGTAAGTATAGATTTTTACAAAAAAATAGCGAGGAAAAAAAATAAATAAATAAAAAAGGAGAACTGAGTGCAACTTACAATTAGTGCAGTGATCTACATTGAAGAGCTTTCACTCAAAGTGCACTTATATAGTTTTGAGAGAAATCCCCCCCCCCCCGCCCCCCATTCTTCCTCTTTTGGTAAAAAGAAATTTTTTTTTTTTTTTTTTTAAATATTTATCCACCCTGGTCTTTGGAGAGGAGGAGGGGGAATTGGTGCAGCACTAACAATAGTAATTCAAAATATGTGCTTATTGAATAACCACCATAATTTACTGGTAAATGAAACCTATTAGGGAGGACACACACACCTCTAAGGGCATCTGTGAGGTCAGGCACTGATGTTGGATTAGAAGGCCTGGCTCACAGTCTCCTCTCAAAATTCATCCCAAAAGGTGTTCTATCGGGTTGAAGTCAGGATTCCACCCCAAACTCGCTCACACAAAGCAAGGTCCATAAAGACATGGATGAGTGAGTTTGGGGTGGAGGAACTTGCCTGGCCTGCACAGAGTCCTGACCTCAACCCGATGGAACACTTTTGGGATGAATTAGTGGAGACTGCAAGCCAGGCCTTCTCACCCAACATCAGTGCCTGACCTCACAAATGCTCTTCTGGAAGAATGGTCAAACCTTCCCATAGACACTCCTAAACCTTGTGGACAGCCTTCCCAGAAGAGTTGAAGCTGTTATAGCTGCAAAGGGTGGGCCAACCCAATATTAAACCCTACGGATTAAGATCCACTAATTGAAGCCATAATAGAATATATATATATATATATATATATATATATATATATATATATATATATATATATATATATATATATATATATA
>BLSH010340558.1:193624-204188 GCA_018402905.1 Glandirana rugosa
AAAAAAAAAAAAAAAAAAAAAAAAAAAAAAAGAAGAAGAAGTAGCGAGTTTTCTTTTTTAACCAGTTGCCGACCGCACGCCGTAGATTGACAACAGCAACATGGCTCTCCTGCGCGAAGGGGCAAGTAATGTGGGCGCGCTCACATGCTAGCTGAGGAGCCAGTGAGTGGGAGGAGCCAACTCTATGTCCGCCGGCCACCCACGATCGCTCCCTGGCAGTGACAGAATGGGGAACCTCTAACGTAAACAATCGGATACCCGTTCTGATAGGGGAGAAGGAGAGTGATCTATGTACCCAGTGTATGGGAGCAGTGATCTCTCTCCTCCCCCAGTCAGCCCAGCCCCCACACAGTAACACCTCCCAGGGATCACCATTCACCCTTTAATTGCCCCCTAGTGTTAACCCCTTCCCTGCCAGTGACTTTAACCCAGTAATCAGCGCATTTTCATAGCACCAAGCGCTGTATAACTGTATAAATGTACAGTCTGGAGGAAAGAAGGGAGAGGGGAGACATCGATTGAAACCTTTAAATACCTCAAGGGGGTGAATAAGGTTCAGGAGGGCAGTCTTTTCAATATGAAACCAAAATCAAGAACACGGGGACCTCAAACTAACTGGGGGGAGGTTCAAAACTAATCTTAGAAAGTATTATTTTACTGAAAGGGTGGTTGATGATTGGAATAAACTACCAACAGAGGTTGTGAGACAGTCAACAGTAAATGGCTTCAAACATGCTTGGGATAAACATAAATCCATAGTCAGACAACAAGGTTAATGTAAAAAAATAAAAAATAAAAAAAAAAAGGGGCAGACTCGATGGACTACTCAGTCTTTTTCTGCCGTCACTTTTCTATGTTTCTAAGTGCCAATTGTCAAAAAGGGTGTCAAAAATGTCCGACATGATCGCTGCAATATCGCATTCCCACTAAAAAAAAAAAAAAATCACATATCGCCGCCATTACTAGTAAAAAAAAATAAATAAAAACCCCATAAATGAATTCATAGTTTGTAAACCCAACTTTTGAGCAAACCAATCAATATACACCTACGATTTTTTTTACCAAAAAAGGAGGAAGAATATCTAAAAAAAACGTATGAATAAATTTGTTTTTTTATATTTTTTTGGATATGTATTATAGCAAAAAGAAATCGTTTTTTCCCCAAAATTGTCACCCTTTGTTTATAGCGAAAACACACACACACGCACTATTTGTGGGAAAAAAGGACATCAGGTTTGGGTACGTCGCACGACCGCGCAATTGTCAGTTAAAGCAATGCAGTGCCTTATCGCAAAAAGTGCTCTGGTCAGGAAGGGGGTAAATCCTTCCAGGGCTGAAGTGGTTAAATTACAGTGCCATTCTCCACATAGAGAAATAGAAGGGGCAATGAAAGTTAAACTGTTCAGTATCACCTTAGGCTCAAAAGGCAATTAATCTAATGAAACATTGTAACAACTAACAAACATATTTGGTATACTTAGTAATTGACCCTTGGTGGTACACATGAATTAAGCCAAATAAATAAGTACAAGGCACATATAAAGCAAGGCAAGCAGCAATGCTGAACATGATAAAGAAGATCCCACGGCTGAGCTAAGCAAAGACCGGCTAGCTGGAGAGGCGCAAACAGCCTCACAGTATAATGCAGTGTAAAACTCAAGAAAAAAAAAAAAAAAAAGCCGAGGGGGCCCCTTGCCAAGCGGCAGGAGCCACAGCCGAGGGGGGCCCTTGCCAAGCGACAGGAGCCACAGCCGAGGGGGGCCCTTGCCAAGCGGCAGGAGCCACAGCCGAGGGGGGCCCTTGCCAAGCGGCAGGAGCCACAGCCGAGGGGGGCCCTTGCCAAGCGGCAGGAGCCACAGCCGAGGGGGCCCCTTGCCAAGCGGCAGGAGCCACAGCCGAGGGGGCCCCTTGCCAAGCGGCAGGAGCCACAGCCGAGGGGGCCCCTTGCCAAGCGGCAGGAGCCACAGCTGAGGGGGCCCCTTGCTACCCTGCCTCCCCGAAAATAAGCCCTAGTTAAAGTCCTTGCAAACACATGTAATCCGTTTAGCAAAAATATTATATAATGTGCAGTGTGTCTCCTTGTGTAACTTTATTGTGGAAAACACCTCATTTACAACACTGCTGGGTGCTCACATGAACCGTGAATAATACCGTAAATAAGACCTTCCCTGAAAATAAGCCCTAGTTTGTTTTTTTTGTAGCCAAAATGAATAGAAAACCAGGTCCTATTTCCAGGGAAACGCAGTAAGCGATAGGAGCCACAGTCGAGGTCCTTTACACCTCATTAAGTTGGCCTCCCACTTCTGCAAAAGTGATCAGATCTCTAGGGCCGGTTCACATCTGTGCGGTGTATTTAACAAGCATTACCATTGAACTCTACATAATCTCCACCTCATCCAATCAGAGAACACTTGTATTCATTGAGAAAAGCCAAAAGGCACTGGTGTTAAGCAAGCGACCTTCTGGGGCTACAATGCAGCAGGGAAGTTGCTGAGCATGAGAACCGCAATGAAAGATCACTGCAGCAGCAGCAGCAGCAACTACAATGGTTCTCCGCTTCTACAAGGATCAGCCAGATATGGAATATGCATGCATAAATATACACATACAATGGTATGGCTACTCAAATAACCACTAGGGTGTATAACAGCGCTTTATGAAGTCCATAAAAAAGTCCATCAAAACAGAGGCGCAAGTAGTCCCAGAATGTCAGATCATACAGTGAAAACAGATGCAGGAAATAAGGACATCGACCACCAGATACGAGATGTTTTCACCACGTGCGGCACCCCAATAAACAATCTGCTTACCAGAAAGTAAATTAGATAAAGCCCACATCATATCACTGGCAAACGTTCTTCTGGCTTAGTCAGACTTTAAATTGAATCCAACCCGCATCTAGGCTCGGCGGACACTTTCGATCTGATCACTCAGCCATAAGAAAGAAACTTGACATAGTGTGAACCCGTATCAACTACTTTTATTGCCAACCCCTTGTTAAAATGCACTTATAAGAATCACAGTAATAAACAGCCAATATCGCAATCTACTATGATGCAGTCTCACCGCTCCAGCTGTCACCACGGCGTCTGTGTCCACTACCACCGCGCGTCTTGGAACGCAGACGTCACTTCCTGTCGTGGGGTCACGCCCTGACGCGTTTCGTCATCACGACTTCTATGGAGGGCGTGACCCCACGATCAGCACCTTTCAATAAAAAACATTCAGAACTAGGGGAGGAGTTTATATCCCCACCCTTCGGAGATCAGCTGTACTGGAACCGTCAGTTTTTAATCAAACTGGTACTCTCACATATGGTCCGTAAAGCTGCTCGTTACACATATGCAGATATAAACTTTGTTATATTCGTCTCCATACTTTATTGTTTATATATATCCTTAGTGCCAATTTATGAAATTAGCTGTTATTCTTTAATATACAGATCAGCTGATCCCCTCCAAGCTCCGATAGTACATATAAAATTACCTTATCAAAAGACAATTCATACAATTACTACATAATGCGATGTTCTCATACTCAACTCCTAGATGTACAGGAGGCTGCAAATATTTCATAAAAAACTGCCCACTGAATGACATCAAAGCTACCAATTAAGAAGTATAAAAAATAAAAAATGATCTACACAATTAAGAATACAAATCGTAAATCAATGAATAAAAATAAATATACTATACGGAACTACTGACAGTTATGTTGAGATACAGATACGTATATTAGATTAAATGGAGATCCCACGAATCAGTATACCAGAGAATTAGCACATTTAGTAGAAGCGGGGTATAGATCCCATGTATTAACCAAAAAAGAGGAAAAAAAAAATATTTGGTGGCAAGTGTTAGTAGAATACCAACCATCTACACCTTGCCAAAAATACATAAGGACCAATTGAATCCCCCCGCTAGGCCTATAGTGAACAGCATAGGCTCTGTGGCAGCTAGGATTTGGCAGTACTTGGACCGGTTTTTGCAAAGGAGTGTCGTTAAAACCAAAGCATATTTAAAAAGACACAAAAAAACTTGCTGCAGATTCTACAAGAAGTTGTTCTGAATGAAGGTGTGGAGACGTTCCTGGTGACAGCGGACGTCTCCTCGCTATATACAATACAGCATGAGGATGCCCTCTTGGCCCTGAATTGGGCGCTGAGTCAAAGAGAGGAGATCCCTTTTGAGCAAAAGGTATTCCTAAAAAATGTGTTAGACCACAGGTGTCAAACACAAGGCCCGTGGGCCGAATCCGGCCCTCCAGGCCATTTCATGTGGCCCTCGCACCTCTCCTCCAGCTGCAGGGGAGCTCCAGCCCACCTCTGGTCCTCCTCCAGACCCTGTACTTTCTGCTTTCCAGCAATGCATCCAGCTTCTTCCCAACAGCAGCATAAGGTAAGGGGGTGCACTTTGATGTAAGGGAGGGTGGAGGATTCAACTTCTGATGGTGGGGGTGACTCTTGACATCTAATGTAAGGGAAGGGGATGCTCTGGACATATAGTCAAAGATACAACCGGCCCTTTTATGGACAATCATAATGCTGATGTGGCCCACAATGAAAGTGAGTTTGACACCACTGTGCTAGACTTTTGTCTAGCACATAATTACTTTTGGTTTCAGGATCAATTTTTTTCTCAAAAAAAAAAAAGACTGGCGTGGCTATGGGCGCTAAAATCGCGCCCAGCCTCGCCAATCTTTTTATGGCAGAGTGGGAGGATAAGGAGATCTTCGGAAAACCTAGGAAGGAGCTCCGATTATATAAAAGATACAAGCCAGAAGAACGTTTGCCAGTGATATGATACGGGCTTTATCTAATTTACTTTCTGGTAAGCAGATTGTTTATTGGGGTGCCGCACGTGGGTGAAAACATCTCATATCTGGTGGTCGATGTCCTTATTTCCTGCATCTGTTTTCACTGTATGATCTGAGATTCTGGGACTACTTACACCTCTGTTTTGATGGACTTTTTTTTTTTTATGGACTTCAAAAAGCGCTGTTATACACCCTAGCGGTTATTTGAGTAGCCATACCATTGTATGTGTATATTTATGCATGCATATTACTTTTTAAAAAAACGGCAGCTTGAGAGGTCCGTGTGTTTAGTACTTAGCCCTTGTTCTCCTATTGACCAGGTGCCCCATATCCGCTGATTGGTGCGAGTTGACTAGGGGCACGGTCATATTACACTTTTTTTGATTAACAGATATGGAATATGTCTGTCCCAGCTGGAATCAAACTAATGCCTCGGACACGCGGTGCAATGGTCGTACAACCGCACGTTCAACTTTTGTCCAAAATCGGTTGTTGGCGGTTGTGTCTTGCATACTGACACGAGTCAAGTAGTTGTACAACAAAGCTGAACGTGGTGATGTGTTAGGAGAGTCTGAAGAGGAAGTTCAGGTGAATGTGATTTGTGAATTAGGATGTAGGTTTACACAACCAAACACTTCCGTCTGGGCGTTCCTGACTTCTGAGCATGCGTGTTTTGCACAGTACAACTTGTTGGACCAACTTCTCTGTACACACGATACAACGGTCGTACCACCGCTTGTGTTACAAAAGTTTTCTAGTTTGCTCATCCAACTTCTGTTGTACGACCGTTGCAAGATCGACTGTTGTAATCATGCATACTATCGGATTATCGTACAACAAGCTGTTGTAAGACCATTGCATTGTGTGTAGAAGGCTTAAGTATACAGACAGATTTCAGCTTTAACCAGTTGCCGACAGCTGTGCATTGACGGCGGCAACTTGGCTTCATGTCACATATCGCCATCACCTGACGGTGGCCGCGAGATCGTGGATCGTGAGTGCTACCGCACCACCGGAGGCGCGCTCACCGTGTATCGAGGGAGCGGGCAGGCAGACTCCATGTCTGCTGGCTACCTGCGATCGATCACCGCAGCAACAGAACGGGGATCCGTGCATGTAAACACATGGATCTCCGTTCTGACAGGGGAGAAAGTGATTGCAGGCTCCCTGTATATGGGAGCAGCGATCTCTCTCCTCCCCAAGTCAACCCAGCCCCCACACAGTAACATCCCAGGGAACACATTTAACCCTTTGATCGCCCCCCTAGTGTTAACCCCTCCCCTGCCAGTGACATTTACACAGTAATCAATGCATTTTCATAGCACTGACAGCGGTATAAATGCCAATGGTCCCCAAAAAAGAGAAAAAAAAAAAAAAAAAAAAAACAAGCGTCAAAAGTGTCCGACAAAGCCGCAAAAAATAAATAAAATCACAGATTGCAGCCATTACCAGTAAAAAAAAAAACAAAACAAAGACTCCTAAATGAATCTGCATTCCTTGTAAACGCGGCACCTTTCGCGCAAACCAATATACTTTTTTTAAACCACAAATATGAGGAAGAATATATAATCCGACAAAGCTGATGAATAAATGAGAGATAGAGATATAGATATAGATATTTTTTTATATGCATTACAGCAAAAAGAAATACTTGTTTTTTTGCCAGCAAAAATTGAGTACTGTTCGTGATACTTTGCTATTTGCACCAACAGGTGCAAACAGGTCCAAGCCATACTCAGCAGCACTGCTTAGACCTTGAAGGGGACTCACCCCGAAAGCTTGTCCTGAAAAATTGTATGTTGGTGCAAATAACAGAGTATCACGGACAGCACTCAATTTTCTCTAGCACAATTGCACTAATATGGCTACAACCACCTCAAGTTTGTCGCCCTTTTTGTTTATAGCGGTGATCAGAAATGACGCAGAGGCAATCAAATACCACCAAAAGGAAAAAAAAAAAAAAAAAAAAAAAAGAACGCAAATTTCATTTGGGTACGTCGCAGTGCCGAATCGCAAAAAGTGCTCTGGTCCTAAAGGGGAAAATCCTTCCGGGGCTGAAGTGGTTAAAGCAGAACTTAGCCCCGGTCACTAAATATTTATATCAGAATAAATCACTGCATCAGGCACCCCGGGTACTACCCCCACCCCAGGTGTCATCAGGGGGAAGCCCCTCCCAGGTGTCATCAGGGGGAAGCCCCCCACCCCAGGTACGCCCCCACCCCAGGAGTCATCAGGGGGAAGCCCCCTCCCCAGGTACAACCCCCACCCCGGGTGTCATCAGGGTGGAGCCCCACGCCCCCCACCCCGAGTGTTATCAGGGGGAAGCCCCTCCCAGGTGTCATCAGGGGGAAGCCCCCCACCCCGGGAGTCATCAAGGTGGAACCCCACGCCCCCCACCTCGAGTGTCATCAGGGGGAAGCCCCCCTCCCTGGGTACACCCACCTCTGTGGTGTCATGGGGGGGGGGGGGAGGGGTAAGCTCTCCCTGTTTTGTACATTTGTTAGTTTATAAATAAAGTTTAATAAAATAAAAACCCGTCCTGTCAGCGCGCACTGAGAGGCCTCTGAGCCCCGCACTCCACTGCCCGCACCTCCGACCCCTGAAGAAGGGGACACACCACAAAAGCTTGTCCTGAAAAATTGTATGTTGGTGCAAATAACAGAGTATCACGGACAGCACTCAATTTTCTCTGGCACAATTGCACTAATATGGCTACAATCACCTCAAGCATGGGTTTTTGTAAAATTGTCGCTCTTTGTTTATAGCGGTGATCAGAAATGACGCAGAGGCGACCAAATATCACCAAAAGAAAAAAAAAAAAAAAAAAAAAAAAAAAAAAAAAAAAAAAGAAGACGCAAATTTCATTTGGGTACAACGTCGCAGTGCCGAATCGCAAAAAGTGCTCTGGTCCTAAAGGGGAAAATCCTTCAGGGGCTGAAGTGGTTAAAGCAGAACTTACCCCCGGTCACTAAATTTTTATATCAGAATAAATCACTGCATGCTGATGTGAAACCATCCAATACAGATTTCTAAAAAAAGATTTTGATTTACTTCCCCATTTTGCATCCACTTTCTGGCTCCCTGGAAGACAGTGATGTAGCTCTGTCACAGACAGGCTGGTCTGAGTATTCAAAAAAAAAAAAAAAAAAAAAAACAAAAAAAAAACTGCTGATCCACTGGGATTTTCACACACAACCATCTCTCGGATTTACAGAGAATGGTCCGAAAAAGAGAAAATATCCAGTGAGCAGCAGTTGGAGGAAAAGGCCTTGTTGATGTCAGAAGAGAATGGGCAGATTGGTTCAAGGCTCGTAGTGGGGGTGTAATGGTGTGGGGGATATTTTCTTGGCACACTTTGGGCCCCTTAGTACCAATTAAGCATCGTTTAAACCTTACGCCCTACCCGAGTATTGTTGCTGACCATGTCCATCCCTTTATGACTGCAGTGCCCCCATCTTCTGATGGCTCCTTCCAGCAGGATAATGCACCATGGCACAAAGCTCCAATCATCTCACCACTGGACAATGAGGTCACTGCACTCCAATGGCCTCCACACTCCCCACATCTCATCCAATAGAGACCCTTTGGGATGCGGTGGAACGGGAGATCGGCATCAGGGATGTGCAGCCGACAAATCTGCAGCAACTGTGTGATGTCATCATTGTCACTATGGAGCAAAATCTCTGAGGAACGTTTCCAGCACCTTGTTGTATCAATGCCACCAAGAATGAAGGAAAAAGGGGTCCAACCTGCTACTAGCAGGGTGTACCTAATAAAGTGGCCGATAAGCGTAGATTGCACAATTTCCTATACCCAGACTGCCCGCCAGGCCACAGCACAGGGCTCCCGCCCCTCATCTGCAGTCATTGGTTCCAAGGATCACAGCCCTGCACCCAGCATCACAGGAGGTCAGAAATCCAACTTCCTCCATACAGACCTGCAGCCTACTCTGCCCATCAATTCACACCTTCTGCCTGTCTGGCACTAAAAGGCATGGGACACACCTGACGCAAGGAGGGGGCAACCATAGGAACTTTTGATGCAAGGGAGGGGCCACAAGATGAATGGTGGGGGGGGGGGCAATCACATGATGCAGGGGGTAGTGGGCACTTCCACTGGGGGGCCCCCCACCCCAGGAGTCCTCAGGGGGAAGCCCCCCTCTCCCGGTACAGTCCCACCCCAGGTGTCATCAGGGGGAAGCCCCCACCCCGGGTACAACCCCCACCCCGGGTGTCATCAGGGTGGAGCCCCACGCCCCCCCACCCCGAGTGTCATCAGGGGGAAGCCCCTCCCAGGTGTCATCAGGGGGAAGCCCCCCCTCCAGGTAAAACCCCCACCCTGGGAGTCATCAGGGGGAAGCCCCCCTCCCCGGGTACAACCCCCACCCCGGGTGTCATCAGGGGGAAGCCCCCCACCCCGGGTACAACCCCCACCCCGGGTGTCATCAGGGGGAAGCCCCCCACCCCGGGTGTCATTAGGGGTGCTGAAATTAATTGATGCATCGCGATTCGGACGTCCGCAATGCGGCATCGATGCAGCGACTGCCCATAATCGATTATGGGTGACGTCATCCAACTTGTGGGCGACCTCGGCACAACGCGACTTGCAAATGACTTCTGTAATAGAAGTCAATGCAAGTCGCCCCCAAGTCGTACAGGAACCTTTTTCTAAGTCGGAGCGACTTGAGTCGCTCCGACTTGGAACACTTCCAATTTGCATGGAGGCGACTTGTGTCAGGCGGCTTGAGTCGCCTGACAAGTCTCCTATTTGTGAAACACCCGGATGTCTCGTACCGTGGTGTCTCGCTCGTTACCGCACAGCCAGCTGCCTGCCTTTCTCCTCTCCGGCAGACGTCAGCGGTGGATTCCTCAGCCTTGCTCGCTGACTGTATCTGACAAATCAGAAGAGAGACGGACGGGGCTGAGGAATCCACCACCGATGTCTGCCGGAGAGGAGAGAGGCGGGCTGGGCGGTGATGTCACTTCCTGGAGACAGGACGCATCGCTATAGAGACAGAGCAGAGATGGGATTCGGGAGAGATGGAGGCGGACGGACTGCTGCTGGAGATGGAGATGGTGTCCGGCTCCGGTGTGGGGCTGAGCTGCGGACATCAATGCTTCTGTTCTGGGGGAAGATCCTCGGGGTCTGAGGGGACTTTTATATCTGCCGGGGGACCGAGGAGGAGGGGCGAGGAAAACCTTCTACAGGTGAGGGGTCCCTATACACCATTTGTATTTATCATACTGGGGGGGGGAAATGGATCCCTATATATGCACCATACCCACCCACCGACACCCCACACCCACCCACCCACCGACACCCCACACCCACCCACACACACCCCTGTATCCTAATCGTGATGCATCGCGGAATCGAATCGTTGACCTGATAATCGTAATCGAATCGTGAGGAGTCATCAGGGGGAAGCCCCCCACCCCGGGTGTCATCAGGGGGAAGCCCCTCCCTCCAGGTAAAACCCCCACCCTAGGTGTCATCAGGGGGAAGCTCCCCCACTCCAGGTAAAACCCCCCTCCCTGGGTGTCATCAGAGGGAAGCCCCCCTCCAGGTAAAACCCCCACCCTGGGTGTCATCAGAGGGAAGCCCCCCTCCAGGTAAAACCCCCACCCCGGGTGTCATCAGGGGGAAGCCCCCCTCCAGGTAAAACCCCCACCCCGGGTGTCATCAGGGGGAAGCCCCCCACCCCGGGTACCATCAGGGGGAAGCCCCCCACCCCGGGTACCATCAGGGG
>BLSH010340558.1:215748-243872 GCA_018402905.1 Glandirana rugosa
ACCCCCCCCCCCCCCCCCCCCGCCGGCGCGCGCACTTCAAGCCAGTCAGCAGGCTTTTATATATAGGGAGATGTCAGACGGGGCTGCGCAACGATCGTTATACTGTAAATAAACCATATATACATATTGCGCTAAAGTAACCAAAATGAGCAGCAACATACCATGTGATAATGTGTCATGGGATAAACAATTTCTAAACAAATGTTGCGCTAATTTAAATATGCACATAAATCAATAAATTAAATAAATTAATTAAAAAGTGAGATTTCAAAGTCCTGTGATGGTACAATATGTAAAGATAAAAAGGTGCTCTCCAAAAGAAAATTCCAACTAATTGACAACTGGGGTTCCCCCGGGGGTTTGGCAAATTTTTGCCATGCATGGTCTGTTGTGTGAACTCCGGCCATAGCCCTCGGTTGAAACCTATAGGGCACGTAAGGGCTAGATGTCCTTGAGTTCCCAAATTTTACATAAGGAAAATAGGAGTTCTTGTAAGCTATTCAAGCTCCTATAATAATAAAGTAAAAAATAAAAATAAAAAATGTCTTTGAGTTTTCAAACTCACATAAGACAAATAGGAGTTCTTGTATGCTATCCAAGCACCTATAAATATAAAGTTTGCCAATGTAAATTATTGGAGCAATTGGTGTCAACACTGAGGGTTTTCTAACATATGGTTTTAATGTGTCAAGAAGGAAATATGTTATAAGGACAGGTAGCTTTGCGGTTGTGGCTTGCAAACCGGCCGCGGCAAAATTACTGTGTCCCGGAGATGAATGTTTGGTCTCTGATAAAATGGCGGCCGAATTTGAAAATGAGGCTTGGCCAGCAAGAGAGTATAAATAGGTGGTGTGTCAGCGCGTCGCCCGTGCCCCTTTGAAGACGTTAAATATAACGAAACATGTAGGGCGGAGCCTACGCGCTGACATCACCACGCCGCTACAGGACGGGAGTATAGGCGATGTATGTTTGCCGGCAATTGATGATACACTGTTTTTATACTGCTCAGATGTGAGTATATTACTTATTTTTAATAAACAATATATATAAACGATATCACACTATTGACCCCTTACTTTCTCTACCCCTGGGGGGATGCCGAGACGGAAGTGACGGATGGGTTTCTAGGGTTACCCAGGGTAAAGATATGGAGTCGGTATATCGGAGGTGAAGGAGGAGAGGGACCTGAACCTTGATCATACCCGCAGAAGGTTATTTCTGCTCGTGTATTTGACTCACTAGCGATAGTGTGTCCCTTACTTACGGTAAGAGTACCCATCTTTGGGAACTCACAGGGTGTGCATGCCCTCTGGTGGTGGACTCTATTAATGAAATCACTTAAGAAAGACATATATATACTTTTCTGCTGCCCTTTTCACACAATCTTTGGATATTGGGATTGGATTTTTCATTTGGAATTTTCTTTTGGAGTTCACCTTTTTATCTATACATATTGGACCATCACAGGACTTTGAAATCTCACGTTTTAATTAATTTATTTAATTTATTGATTTATGTGCACATATATGTTTTGTTACATATTTAAACGATCGTTCTACGTTTGAGCGTGCGCGGCTCCGTCCGACGCCGCCCGCCCGGGGGATCGGAGTTGGTAAAGCAATGGCGCTCCGTCCTGTGTTATCACTGGATGGACCCGGCTCGAGATCCCTGGATCTATTCGCCGGGCCTTTTGGCAGTCCAGGGATACCACCCATTTCCGTAGTAGGGGGTATTTATACCCCCCCCCCCCCCCAGGTGAGTGTGGCTGTCCATTTCCGGCATATGAACGACATTCACGTTTGGACCATGTTGTCTTTCTAGCTGTTACATACAGACACAGGTTAGTACTTTGGTGGTATTTGTTTACTTATAACAGCACTCCCTGTCCCCTGTCCATGTGTTGCTATACATTACTGCTTCTAGCCTTTTACTTCATTTTACATACATTGTTACTTCTAGTTTGTTGGAGTAGTATCACTCCTCGGCAAGCCCCCTTTGGGATGGCGGGGACATGGCTGAAGCACTTATACCTTGAGGGTCCTGACCTCTGCCTTACTTGGACGTGGTGGATTTGGGCGTAAGATAATTTTATTTTATTTTATTTTACTGCTCTTCATTTTTTTACTATGCCAAGTTACTTGAGTTATTCTCCTTACCCTTGTTATTACCCTAATATGCCTCTAGGAGCCTCTCCTTTCCTTGTGGAGAGCTACGTCTACCTGCAGTATACAGCCCCTATATTGATCTATAACTTATTGATCAATAGTTTACCTCTCATCCTTATTGAGGGACACATGGAGCAAAGTTCTTTCTACACTGAATGCTTTACATACCTGGGTGAGCCCACGTTTTTGTGTGTATTGATTTGTCACGAACGACCTTACCGGCATGCATTTGTATGTGTATTTATCTCTCTCTTCAACACATGTATTACCGTTTTGTTAAATATTTTGTACCGTATGCTGTGTTAATATGCATTATACTTATATTTATGCATTCTATTTCATAGAATTTATTTTTTCGGCAATACAATATTCCCCTGAGGAAGATACAACACTTTTGTGATATTGAAACATGATGGGATATACGCTTTAAATCACTGGTGGGCCATACCCACCTTTGCCCACTGAGTGGTATCCGTAATTTGTATTGCTGTATATATTTTACATGTTTGTCCATATGCACATAGTATGTGTTTTTATTACTTTTTCAATAAATTACTTATACTTTTTATATACAGGCGGTCCCCCAGTTACAACATCTGACTTACAAACGACTCCTACTTACAAACGGAGGAAGACAACAGGAAGTGAGAGGAAATCTCCCCCTAGAAATGGAAATTTACTCCTGTAAGAGTTATTATGGGAAAAAGGTGTCTCCACTGGAGCTTTATCACCAAGGTTTGTTTCCACAACAACCCAAAATCTTCACAATCCAATTCTCATTGGGACAGGAAATTAGATGAAATCTTCTGAACAGAAACATAGACAGCAAAAGAAACATTGCAGGGGTGTTACCCCTTCCATATGCTATCCAAAAAGCTTAAAAATATTTTCTTTGGCTGAAGCTTCACTTAAAAAATGTACCTGTTCCGACTTACAAACAAATTCAACTTAAGAACAAACCTACAGTCCCTATCTTGTTTGTAACCTGGGGACCACCTGTACTCTTTATATACCTATGGTGGTTTGAGCATCTGCCCTAATATCCCTTCCCTTGGGGTCACTACCTTGACACATGGGCAAGGAGGGCCCGTGGGCTGTCCAGGGCGGACCGTGGAATAACAATCCTCCCTAATATGCAATTTGCAGTATAAAAAACATATCTCGGGATGGGATTATCATGCAAATTCATCATTAAGGAGTTCATGCTCCCCATGCACAGTGCATTACAATAAGTCTAAACATAACAGACTTGTCACTCTCCGTGACCCTGGGAAGAGGATGAACTATCAGTGGGTTCACGAATGATGGAATTCATTGACGTTTGTATTCGTTTTATTCGGTATTACTTTCCACATTCATATATATATACCTTATTAAGATGTCATGTTCCTATCTGGAGTTATGAAATGTGGGTAATTCTAAGCTTTACATTTGCTTGAGGATCTCTGGAATGTCGCAGCTGCCTGAGGGAGGGGGTTTATGGCCCTTTTCTCATCTCAAGCCTCCTGTGCTGTCTCTTAATGGATCTGATTTATTGATTTATGATCAGGCTTGCCAAAACATCTCCAAACTTTTTGGAGCCTGGTACGAGCACCTAGGATTCCTAAGTTGTTGGGAGGAGGATTGAGGAGTGAGGGGTTTTGTCCTAAGTTAGAACTGTCATGGCTGCCCCCTCACAAAATGGTGCAGGTTTTGTGTGTACCGCACGTGATATCATTACACACATTGCCCCCAAAAAATAGGCGGGACTTTATTGGCCCAGTATTTGTGCAAATGCATGACTATAACAAAATGTATACATTTTATTAAATATAAAAAAATAGAAAAGTATATCATAAACATACAGGGTCAATAGGACATAAAATTGTTACATGGAAAGTAGCGTAAAATATCCAATTATATGGGGTAACTTGATAGCAACTAAATACATATAAAAAGGTCAACCGAAACATGTTTCTGAGTCACTGAAGGACTCCTTCTTCAGTGTAGGTTGATTGCAAAATGTATAGTCTATAACAGTGTCTTTCAACTCCAGTCCTCAAGGCACACCAACAGGTCATGTTTTCAGGATTTCCATGAGTTTGCGCAGGTGATTTGATCAGTTTCACAGCCTTAGTAATTACCACAGCTGTTTCATCTGAGGGAAATCCTGAAAACATGACCTGTTGGTGTGCCTTGAGGACTGGAGTTGAAAAACACTGGTCTATAAAATCAAAGATATATGTTAACGGATTGTAAACATTGCACCATGGTTGTGGAAAAAACAACAGGTTATGACTCAAAAACGTGGCTACTCACAAAACCCCCATGGATAAGGTAGGTCCGATGAGCATGATAAAAACAGCAAAGGAGAAAAGGATATCCAGGGAACAGAAGAACAAGACAAAAAGTAACTTTCACGGACACTGCCAGGTCACCAAGATGGCATGTACTGGCAAAAAATGAAATGTATATAAGGTAATTCAGTAAAGATTAGTATATAAAAGTGAAAAAACAATATTCCCACTTTTTTTACTTTTATATACTAATGTGGCACTATTCCTTACAATGACACCAATAATTGGGCACTATTCCTCTCACTGACACCAATGACGGGGGACTATTCCTCCGACTGATACCAATAATGGGGCACTATTCCTCCCACTGACACCAATGATGGGGCACTATTCCTCCCACTGATACCAATAATGGGGCACTATTCCTCCCACTGACACCAATGATGGGGCACTATTCCTCCCACCAACACCAATGATGGGGCACTATTCCACCCACTGATACCAATAACGGGGCACTATTCCTCCCACTGATACCAATGATGGGGCACTATTCCTCCCACCAACACGAATAATGGGGCACTATTCCTCCCACTGACACCAATGATGGGGCACTATTCCTCCCACTGATACCAATAATGGGGCACTTATCCTCCCACCAACACCAATGATGGGGCACTATTCCTCCCACTAATACCAATGATGGGGCACTATTCCTCCAACTGACACCAATGATGGGGCACTATTCCTTCCACTGATACCAATAATGGGGCACTATTCCTCCCACTGACACCAATGATGGGGCACTATTCCTCCCACTGATACCAATAATGGGGCACTATTCCTCCCACCAACACCAATGATGGGGCACTATTCCTCCCACTGATACCAATGATGGGGCACTATTCCTCCCACTGACACCAATGATGGGGCACTATTCCTCCAACTGACACCAATGATGGGACACTATTCCTCCCACCGACACGAAACAGTGGCAGCTTGTGGTAATTTCTTTTTTGGGTGGTGGCAAACACCCACAGCCATACCCTCCTCACTCGGTCGGTTGGTTGGGTCCGGAACACTTACCCCATTTATGGAGGGTGCTTCTCCCGGGCGTCAGGCGGCGGGCTTCACAGGTGGCTTCCCCTGCCTTCATGGGTATCACAGCGGCTTCCAACCCCTGAAAAACATGAGGATCTTGACTGGCCTGAACAGAGTCCTGACCTCAACCCGATAGACCACCTTTAGGATGAATTAGAGCAGAGACTGTGAGCCAGGCCTTCTCGTACACATCAGTGCCTGACCTCACAAATGTGCTTCTGGAAGAACGGTCAAACATTCCCATAGACACTCCTAAACCTTGTGGACAGCCTTCCCACAAGAGTTGAAGCTGTTATAGCTCCAAAGGGTGGGCCAACTCAATATTGAACCCTATAGACTAAGACTGGGATACCAATAAAGTTCAGGTGCGTGTAAAGGTAGGTGTCCCAATACTTTTGGCAATATAGTGTATGTAATGCTTGAGAGGACTGTCAGAGACTGCAGACCTAATAGAGGAAATGAGGTCAGAGAGTGAGGACAGGATACATTGTTGGTGGGAAGATGCTATATAAGACAATAGGAAACTGGGAAGATGTTACATGAGGCTACTACAGACCAAGGCTATCCCCCTAATCAATGTTCCCTCTACAGACTGCTCAGGGCCGAGAGCCGCACATCACATACCAAAGGGTTGCATGCAGCCCTCGGGCCACAGGTTGGACATTGATCCTGCAATGAACACCTTTATGGAAGCACTCTGCTGGGAGGCCCCTGGCCTGGCCTAACCAACACCAACAGCAGGGCCGCTGATAAGTCAGTACAGCCAGCCTTCCTGTACTGGGCCCGGGTCCCATCAGTTCAAAAGGGGGGCCCAGGCACCTGTTGGGCAGGAGGGCCGGCTGTACTGTCTTATTGCAGACACCGATCCTCTTCTGTCTCCCACTGCAGCACTGCCAGCTTCTCCTCCTCCCCCTCCCTCCCTCCCTCTGGCCGCACTGCAGGGGTGATTGCTTCTAGCACATGCACCCCTTCCATCTGAAGTCTGGGCCCCCCTGTGTGCCCCTTTTTCCCCACAGTGCTGCTGGCCTCCCTCCTCCCCTGCTGGCTGCTGCCGACACAATCACTCCTGTGTCCATTCATCATGGAAGCATAGTAAACTGCGTTTACTATGCTTCCGTTTGCGAATGAGCAGGAAGGCTCAGAGTGCTTCCTATTTATTCATCTGTGCAGCTGAGGCTGCAGAGAAAGGGGCTGATAAATCTATGTCCTCAGTCACTCTCGGTCGGGGGGGGGGGGGGTGCCTGTCAGGTAGGCTGCATGGGGCCCCGTGATTTATAACTGCAGCCCTGACCACCAGCACCCGTTTCATACTTTCCTTAAGCCTCACAACAATAAAACCCGATAACAGCCTCTCCTGGCACAAGTGTAACGTGGTTGTAATGCAGGGAGGGCTGGCAGCCTTAGGCCTGGGGGGCAAGTCCAGTCAAGTGGCCCATTGAACCATTGAATCAGCTCACCATCCATGCCCACCTGGCTTTATAACGAATATTGATGTTATGAAGCAAGACAAATATGATACAATGTGGTAACATAATTTAATGAAAATAGCAACAAAGGAGGTTTAACAAAAATAATGCATCAATGCAGCTCATCAGTGCCCATCAATGCAGCCTCACCAGTGCCCATCAATGCAGCCTCACCAGTGCCCATCAGTGCAGCCTCATCAGTGCAGCCTCATCAGTGCGCATCAATGTAGCCTCATCAGTGCCCATCAATGCAGCCTCACCAGTGCCCATCAGTGCAGCCTCACCAGTGCCCATCAGTGCAGCCTCATCAGTGCCCATCAATGCAGCCTCACCAGTGCTCATCAATGCAGCCGGCCCATAGATCACCAGTGTGCTGTCTATTATAGAAGCTGTGCAGGAGGTAGGACTTTGTAAGCGGGAGATCCCAGCTCTGTGTAATCCAGCGGCGCCCCCCTCCCCCCCCCCCCGAGGCAGCCCAATGGACCCAGCAGAATCCATGGTAGGGCCAGCTCTGGGAGCCCCCCCCCCTTTGCCTGCAGTTAGTTGGTGGCTGCGCCCCTGGCCCCTAGTTGATTCCACCACAAGAAGGACAAAGTGTGAGCGGGCAGCGGCCGTCGGCCATTTTGAATGTAAGTTAGGGTGGCCTGGGGGGCAATTGCCACCCTGCCCCTCGGCCCAGCCCTGCCCTGTAGGAGTGTCTTACCGGTCACAAATACCTTGCAAGGGGTGGTTTTTAACAGCTTTTAAAGTACATTTTTAGTGATTTTAATACGTTTACCTATGTGCAAATAAAAAGTGGTAAACAATATCACCCTATGAAGAATTTATTTTCCCGCACACATCTGTTATAATCCCCATTGATGGAGCCGTCATTTATAATGTTTGGGGGTTCTAAGTAATTTTCTTGCAAAAAAAATACTGATTTTTACAATCAATGTCAGACAAGGCCTGGTCTTCAAGTGGTTAAGAGCCCCCTCCAGACAAATAAAGTACCTTTGCAGAGGGCCCTTCATTCTGGAAGAGAATTTGTTTTTTTCCTGTCTGGAGCCGGGCTTTAAACCGATCTGCTCCGCCCACGGTGCAAATGCTGAACAAAGCATCCTGCAAGTCTTCAACTTTTGCTTGCATCAGTTTTACCTGTTGCCATGGTTACAGGTTATCCATAGCACAGAGAACTATTGCTTTATAGAAAGAGAAAAGACAGTCCTTTAGGGCCCATTTGTACCATCAGCTGCATGTCTGCTGTGCGTTTTTTTAAATGCAAATTTGCATGCGTTTGATGCACGTTTTTATGCACGTTTACATACAGTTGACGTGAGTTTTTCCATCCGCATTTGTCCTGTGAGGCCAATTTCTTCTTCTTTCTTTCTTTCGGCTTTTAAGTGCACTGTGATGCGGTGCGTTTGTGCACATTTACATGCGTTTGCATGCATTCTTGATGCGGAAAAACGCAGCATGCTGTACTTTTTTTTCCCACTGCACTGCAGTGTAATGGTGTGAACTATTCCCATAAGATAACCTGGATTTTAGACTGTGCAGTTGCAATGCAGTTAAAAAATGCATCCAACCGCATCTGGTGTGAATGGGCCCTAAATGTTAGTCTACATTTACAATTAAAGCTGTACTTCCAGATTAACCACTTGCTTACCGGGCACTTTCACCCCCTTCCTGCCCAGGCCAATTTTCAGCTTTCAGCGCTGTCGCACTTTGAATGACAATTGCGCGGTCATGCAACACTGTAACCATGTGACATTTTTATCATTTCTTTCACACAAATAGAGATTTCTTCGGTGGTATTTAATCATCACTGGGGTTTTTATTTTTTGCTAAACAAAAAAAAAGACTGAAAAATTTAGAAAAAAATAATTTTTCATAGTTTGTTATAAAATTTTGCAAACAGGTCATTTTTCTCCTTCACTGATGTGCGCTAATTGGCTGCACTGATGGGCACTGATAGGCGGCACTCAAGGGCACTGATAGGCACTAGTAGATGACACTTAGAGGCGCCTCTCTTCCTTGTAGCTCCTGCTGGATTTTGCTTCTAATCCCCTTATGCAGGCGGCCATTTGTGGATGGACATTTTATAGTTACACAATTTATCACATTGCTATAATCTTTTTATATGGACTATAAACTGAAGGACTTATGGATTAATGGTTGTGGAACGAATCTTCTGAGTTTCCATTATTTCCTATGGGGAAATTCGCTTTGATATAAGAGTGCTTTGGTTTACAAGCAATGTTTGTTGTAATTAAGCTTGCAATCCAAGGTTACTGTATATACTTGGGATAAGAGCCCAGGATTAGTTTATTTTTCAGGGAAATCTATGATTTTGGCTGCTGTAAGAATAAAATCACCCTTCACAATACACCATCATGTCTACATAATACAACCAGCGAGTGACATTAATTGGCGTTATCGTGCTTTGTATACACAGTCAGGCAGTAATCACAACAAAAACCGCACTGCGCCTTCTCCTCCACCTCCTCTGTTGCTGATCTGCTTCCAGAGGCCCCGGTCCTACAGATTACACCTCACTGCAGGGACTCCGAGGCAGGGGAGGGCTGGCAGCCTTAGGCCTGGGGGGCAAGTTCAGTCAAGTGGCCCATTGAACCACCGAATCAGCTCACCATCCATGCCCACCTGGTTTTATAACGGATAATGATGTTATGAAGCAAGACAAATGTGATACAATGTGGTAACATGATTTAATGTTAATAGCAACAAAGGAGGTTGAATAAAAATAATGCATCAATGCAGCTCATCAGTGCCCATCAATGCAGCCTCACCAGTGCCTATCAGCTTAGCCTCATCAGTGGCCATCAATGCAGCCTCACCAGTGCCCATCAGCACCGCCGGCCCTGGGTGCCCCCCCCCCCTTTGCCTGCAGTTAGTTGGTGGCTGTGCCCCTGGCCTCCTGCTTCCTTCCTCCACAAGAAGAAAAAAGTGTGAGCGGGCAGCGGCCGTCAGCCATTTTGAATGTAAGTTAGGGTGGCCTGGGGGGCAATTGCCACCCTGCCCCCTGGCCCAGCCCTCCCCTGCTCCGAGGTTCCTGAGAGCTCTGGTGCTGTTCAGAATCTCAGAGAGGTGGGAGGACAAAATTCAAAATATAAAACCTGACCTAGTTTAAACCAATTGCCATCCACAAGCTGTATATATACAGCCTCTGCTTCAAGTGGTTAAAAACGTTATTTTTCAGCCAGCTCCTGATCTGCGATCAATGAACCTGGAAGCACTCAGCTCTGAACATTTCCGGGTTCAGAGCTGTCATACTCCCAGCTAAAAACCTGGTAAACTTCTAACAAAGCACAGTCCTGTGCTTGATTAGCTGCAGCGGAGGGAAGAGTGGACATTTGGGGTCTAATAGATCCCTGATGTGTCCATACCTGTGTAGCTAGATGCTTGGCTAGGAATGGAGAGTGAGAGAAACACTGGCTGCAGTTCAGTGGCAGTTGGTGTTTTTTTTTTTGGGGGGGTGGGCTGCACCCCCCCATGTTGTTGGTTGGCCAGTCACCCCCCAACACTTACCCCATCCAGGTCGCGGGCAGGCAGTGCTCCTTCGGGTGGTGGGCAGAACTGAACAATTGGGCCCCAACACTAGCTGGCTGAAGAGCTAGGCCTAAAGACAGCCCCTTTATAGCTGCTACACAGAGACCTTTACCTATTGTATATGCTAAGATGTACCTCTCAGGAGGTATTGCACCATCCTAGCCACCCTAGTGTACTCTAAGCTAGTTAAAGTATCATTATTCATATTGCAGTTAGGCCCCTTTCACATGGGCTTATCCATTTGCGGAGTCTGCTCTTTTTAGCAGGGATCGCTCCACTGATCCCCGCTGAGCAGGTAGATGACAGATTCGTCTCCGCTCAGTGTGTGGAGACAGATCTGTCAGAGCCCCGCTCTCCGCTATGGAGATCGGATAAAAACGGGTCCGACTGTCCGTTTACATCCTATCCAATTCTACAGACGGATGGAAATTAGGGTTTCCATCCGTCTGGATTTCACGGACAAGATCGGATCGGAGAGCTGTGGGTGTCAGCGGGCGGGTCACCACTGACATTCGCCACTCCATAGGGCTGCATCGAGTGCCCGTTCAGGTCCGCCTGAAAAACAGACAGGCGGGCCTGACCGGAATGCCCGCGTGAAAGGGGCCTTAAGGCTTATATACACTGTTTATTGCTGACTTTGCTGATTTATGAGTTAACTCCAGTCTAGTGGTACAGAAATCTATTCTAAGTTACTTTGGCATGGTGATTATATTGTCTAGAGCAGTGGTTCTCAACTCCGGTCCTCAGGACCCACTAACAGGCCAGGTTTGCAGGATAACTGAAATACATCACAGGTGAGGTGATATCATTTGCTGCTCCGTAATTCTAGTCTGCATCTCCCCAAGGTAATACTTAAAATCTGGCCTGTTGGTGGATCCTGAGGACCGGAGTTGAGAAATACTGCTCCAGCGGATTGTGTTTGAACCTACCTTCTGTGTGTTCATTTATGCTCAAATCACCATTTATTCTAACCCATACCAATGCATTAAGTTCATTTACCACTAAAACAGTGGTTCTCAACTCCGGTCCTCAGGACCCACCAACAGGCCAGATTTTAAGTATTACCTTGGGGAGATGCAGACTAGAATACTGCAATCACTGAGCAGCAAATTATATCACCTGTGATGTATTTCAGTTATCCTGCAAACCTGGCCTGTTAGTGGGTCCCGAGGACCGGAGTTGAGAACCACTGCACTAAAAGGTCTTGTGTCTATTTCCTGCTGCTAATTCACAGCCAAGTTAAAGTATAACTAAAGGCAAAACTTTTTTTTTTTGATAGGTGTTCTGATCCATCTCCAGCCTATCAGATTTTGATTGCTGTCTGTCCCCATTATGGAGATCCATCCTCTCGATTTGTCCTGTTTACCATTATCATTGAAAGTGAAAATAAGAGAAAATCCCACATTTTGGGGAAATCTTCCAATGGGGACGCTAGTTCTGGTGACCTGGAAGGCCCCAAGGTAGGGTTGCCACCTCATCCCTTTAAACCCGAACACATATGAATTACACAGGTTGTTCTGAGGCTAATTTAATGTAGATAAGGCACCAAGTGAATTTAATTACCACCTTAATCAGCCACAGAACAACCTGTGTAATTAGTATGTGTTCGGTTTTAAAGGGATGAGATGGCAACCCTACCCCAAGGGATTAATTCATTTGCAGGGATTTTCTCTCACTTCCTGTTTTTGCTATGGGACAGGAAGTGAAGATAAATCTCCCCAATGGGACACAGATGGCAAAAAAAAAAAAAACTGACAGAGGTTAAGCTCTTGCTTACTCTTTGCAAATAATATAAATAGATTTGCCTTTAGTTCTACTTTAACCTTTTCACGACCACGCTATAGCTGAGTCACGGCCACAGCACGGTCGCACATTTCCGGGAGGGCGTCTATTGATGTCCTCCTGTGACCGCGCTTCCCGCACGCTCCCTGATCACAGGGATCTGTGATCAGCTGTGTCCTTGGGAACAACTGATTACAAATTGTGGTAAAGAGCCAATCACAGGGGCTCTTTACCACATGATCAGCTGTATCCAATCACAGCTGATCACAGTGTAAACAGGATTTGCTGGTTATCGACAGCGCGTGAGGAGAGGAGAGCCAGTAACTGGCAAATCCATACAGGGGACATGTACACTGATAATCAGGGCACTGACCATCAGTGTCCGGATTATCAGCGCAGCCCCAACAGTGATGCTAATCAGTGCCCATCGGTGATGCCAATCAGTGCCCATCAGTGATGCCTGTCAATACCCATCAGTGCCGTCTATCAGGGTCGCCTCATCAGTGCAGGCTATCAGTGCCAATCAGTGCGACCTATGAGTGAAAACTTTTTTTCTTTTCAAAATTTTCAGCCTTTTTTTGTTTGTTTAGTGAAAAATCAAAACCCCAGTGGTGATTAAATACCACCCAAAGAAAGCTCTATTTGTCTTAAAAAAATGCTAAAAATGTCATACATGTACAGTGTTGCACGACCGCGCAATTGTCATTCACAGTGCAAAAGCGCTGAAAGCTGAAAATTGGCCTGGGCAAGAAGGGGGTGAAAGTGGCCTGTAGGCAAATGGTTAAAGGTATCCACAATTGTGTTCCTTTAAGTAAGTGCAGTAACTTTCACTCAACCAGGTGTGTCAGAGAGGCTGAGATTGTTGTTGGAGTCAATGCGCAGAACAAAGAACCCAAATTACCAAGCAACTACACCGGTCACCTTCAAATGCTATCACTTACCCTAGGTTCACACCTATGCATTTTTTACCGCATTTTGCAGTTTGCAGAAACGCACTACAGTCTATTTAATAGGGTATCATATGGATGTAGTTCACATCTGTGTGTTTTGCGGCGTTGCATTTTTTGGAAAGGGTCAAGGTCGCATGCTTCATTTTTCCACACAGCAAATGCATGTGAAATGCACCGCAATGCAATGCAGTGCACATAAGGGCTCATTCACACCAGAAACTGCACATTTAATGCATTTTGTGCATGCAGTGGCATGCATTTAATGCACACTTTTTTACGTGCATTTGCGGTGCATTTTTCCAAAACTTGCATTTCCTTTGAGGTCACTTCCCTCTTCTTCTGACCAGTTCACACTAGAATGCTGTGCAAGAAAACCCGTGCACAGTGCTGGATACTTGCTCTGTATTCCAATCGTCTTTGTGACAGTGGATACTGCACTGCTCAGGAGAAAACCTATCTATATACTACCCTAGCCTGTCTATATACTACCACTACCACTACTAGCAGTGCCGGCTGGTGTTTTTATTTGGGGAAGCGGCAAACATCCACCCCCCCCCCCGAGTGGCACCCCCGCTGTTCGCAGGTCGGTTCGGCACTTACCCCATCATGCCGGGTAGTGGTTAGTGGGCAGCGTGGTGCAGCGGCTCGGTTCCGAGTCCTCGCCTCCAAGGCGGCTTCCAGCTCCTCCCCTCCTCCTCCTAGACGTCCAATAGGATCTCCTGTCCTTTCAGCCAATCGGGTGACGGGTGTCAAAACCCGCTTCCTGACTGGCTGGGAGGAGGATTAGTGTTGCAACAGCCAATATTAATTTCCTGCTGTAACACACCTGGGTGGGCTGAGAGCGCACTCTCTGCGCCCCGAGCCCACCCTATATTGAAGCCTATAAGAGCTTCTGGGTCTAATCAGTGCTTCAAAAACCCCTCCCCCATTGGAATTCATGCAACGCGTTCTAAAAAGTGGCCGGACGCATGGATAAGGGAGGCGGTGATGGACGGGGGGGGGGGCACCCATGTGACTTTAATGAACTGGTGGCCCCTATACCCTAGCCTGCCTATTTACTACACTAGCTTGTTAATATACTAACCTAGCCTGTCTATATGCTACAATAGCCTGTCTATATGCTATCCTAGCCTGCCTATTTACTACCCTAGCCTGTCCATATGCTACCCTAGCCTGCATATATACTACCCTAGCCTGCCTATATACTACCCTAGCCTGCATATATACTACCCTAGCCTGCCTATTTACTACCCTAGCCTGTCCATATGCTACCCTAGCCTGCATATATACTACCCTAGCCTGTCTATATACTACCCTAGCCTGTCTATATACTACCCTAGCCTGTTCATATGCTACTCTAGTGTCAGGAAGGCTCTGTCAGAAGACAAAATTATGCCTGCAGGAAAATTCCTGTTTCCCCGAACCTCCCTGTCAGGGCTGGGCTCTCTTCTCTGTGTTCAGGCTGCTCGGCTGTCTCATAATTGTCTGCACTCATTGTTTCCACAGTGGCTCACCTGGTCATCATTATCTGCTCGTCAGTCCCGCCTACAGCCAGTCCCTTTTGGCAATTTTAAACTGCCTTGTTCATTTCTTTCGTGCCTTTGCCTGGTCAACATACAGTATCTGGAGTGTCTCTGCTGTGTTCCTGTGAAAGACTTTGCCTGGCTGATTATTATTATTATTATACAGGATTTATATAGCGCCAACAGTTTGCGCAGCGCTTTACAACATGAGGGTGGACAGTACAGTTACAATACAAATCAATACAGAAGGGATCAGAGGGCCCTGCTCGTTAGAGCTTATGCCTTCTGGTTCCTGATCCTGTTCTTCTGTCTCTGACTATGCTGATTTCTGGTTTCCTGATTACTGGCTCATATGATTATCCGTCTTGGTCCCTGGCTTATGTTTTGACTACGTTTACTGATCTGTACCATTTTTACCATTACATTAAAGGTGTGATTTTTACTGCATTTTTTGTCTCAGTCTGATTCATGGTTCTTGACACTCCCGAAGAAGAGGCGCGATATCGCGTGCTAACATGCGCACGCATCTGCGCAGGCGCACCAATATGCGCCGGAATGCGAGCGAATGTGGGCGGTGCATCCTATGACAGATAAGGGTGCCAAACGGCTATTTAAGCTGGAACAGCACTCAGGATCAGTGCTGTCTTGTACTGTCGCATACCTGGTGGGAAGAGCCTGGTTTGTACAGAGGAAGGCTTCTCTTACGCCTCTGACTTGGGGCCCCTGGTAGAGTATACAGGAGGCACTGGAGTGCAGAGTCTCACAAGTGCCGGTAGATGTGCTTGCTGCTGGGCTGCTAGTTGAGTAGTACGTCAGATGGCAGCGGATGTCCCAAGGGCAGGCACAGGCTGGTACTTGGACGTAGTTAGCTGAAGAGCAAATCCCAGTGTCAGATGGACAGGTGCTAGCAACTTGGTGGCTCGGAATGGACTGGAACATAAGCAGAGTCAGGCAAACAGGGTCATTAACAGAATTATCAAATCAGGTACAGATGCGGAGACAGGAGAATAGTCAAAGAACAAGCCAGGGTCGGTGCAGGGGGAGAGCAGGAACAGTCAGGAGCAAGCCGGGTCAGTGTTTCAAGATCAGATGCAGGTAACAGGGATCAGGACAATCACAGAATGCTGTAGATGAGACAGCACTGATCCTGGGTGGTGATACAACTTAAATAGCCCATTTGGCACTCTTATCTGTCACCGGATATTAACGTGCCTCTTCTTCAGGAGCTCCGGGGGAACAGGGATTTGTCTGCAGGCATTATTTTGCCTTCTGACAGAGCCTTCCTGACACCTAGCCTGTCCATATACCACCCTAGCCTGTCTATTTACTACCCTAGTCTATCTATATACTACTCTAGCCTGTCCCTAGCCTGGCTCTGCCCCCCCCCCGCCCCTAAGCACCTTGTCCCCATGTTGATTGGGACAAGGGCTCCATCCCCACAACCCTGGCCAGTGATTGTGGGGTTATGTAGCAGGGGGCTTATTGGAATCTGGAAGCCCCCTTTAACAAGGGGGCCCCCAGATCCCGCCCCCCCATGTGAACATGTGAATGAGTATGAGGTACTATATACCCCTACCCATTCACCAAAAAAGTGTCAAAAAGTAATAAAAACACAGAGACAATTTTTGACAATTCCTTTATTAAATAATAAAAAACCAATGGCCCTCGATTTAAATTAATCGTCTATCACGCCGCCACCGCCGGACCCGAAAAAAAAAAAAAAAACCCGCTCTCGCTGTCTATGAAGGCTGGCCGCCTACTGCAGGCTCTGCCGTTTCTATATGCACACAAGACCCCTGTAATGAGGGTCATCTCCTTCTGGTGAGTAGGGTGTGAAATAGGTGTTGGTGGAGGAGCACACATAATCAACCCTTTCTGTACCTGGAACCAGCAATTGTATGCACATGCATATGAACTATTATTGGACTTTAATATTGCACTCATTTTGCACATGCACCTTTTTCCTTATATGAATTTTTCTTATATGGATTTTCTATATAAATTTATGTGAACTTTTGCACATGCGCTTTTATATGCATTAACCCTTTCTATACCTGCAACCAGCGATTGTATGCACATGCATATGAACTATTATTGGACTTTAATATTGCACTTCTTTTTGCACATGCACCTTTTTCCTTATATGAATTTTTCTTATATGGATTTTCTATATAAATTTATGTGAACTTTTGCACATGCGCTTTTATATGCATTAACATTTCACATTTGATCCTTCTTCATTATGGTACCATAGAGTGACCCCCAGTGGTCATTTATCCACACTGCACTTTGTATTATTGTGCTTACAGCAGTGACTTCTCAGCTGTCAATTTTTCACATTGCACTTTATATACACATTTTATTGTGGTTATTAGAAGTCTTTCTTTTCACTTTGCACTTTATGTTTTCATGTTGCACATATATTGGTGACCTCTAAGTGGTTAGCCATGTAATTGTCACAGGCTGAGAGCGCGGTTTTCAAATATATTTTCTCAGGCTCTGCCATTTGACGGTTCTTGTATAGGTAAGGGGCGGGGGCCACCTGGCGACGTCACTTGATTGCTCCGCCCCTTTGTGACATCACTGCCCCAGCATGCACCGGTCTATGATGTCACAAGGGGGCGGTGCAACCAGGTTATGTCGCCAGGTGGCAGGAACTGTCAAATTGTGGAGCCTGCAGTAGGCAACCAGCCTTCATGGGTGGCGGGAGCATTTTTTTTTTTGTTTCCGGGTGCGGCAGGCGGCGTGATTGATGATGGATCTACATTAGGGGGACACAGTTTTTTAATTTTTTTAACCACTTCAGCCCTGGAAGGATTTACCCCCTTCCTGACCAGGCCATTTTTTGTGATACAGCACTGCGTCACTTTAACTGACAATTGCGTGGTCGTGCGATATTGTACCCAAACAAAATTGATGTCCTTTTTTTCCTCAGGAATATAGCTTTCTCTTGGTGGTATTTGATCACTTATGTGGTTTTTATTTTTTGCTCTATAAACAAAAAAAAAGACTGACAATTTTGAAAAAAAGAAACAATATTTTTTACTTTTTGCTATAATACATATCTGAAAAAAACTGTAAAAACTAATTTCTTTCTCAGTTTAGGCCAATATGTATTCTGCTACATATTTTTGGTAAAAAAAATCCCAATTAGCGTATATTGATTGGTTTGCGCAAAAGTTATCATGTCTATAAAATAGGAGATTGATTTATGGCATTTTTATTATTATTTTTTTGTTTTACTAGTAATGGCGGTGATCTGCAATTTTAACCACTTGCTTACTGGGCACTTAAACCCCCCTCCTGCCCGGACCAATTTTAGGCTTTCAGCGCTGTCACATTTTGAATGACATTTATACAGCGATCAGTGCTATAAAAATGCATGGATTACTGTAGAAATTACACTGGCAGGGAAGGGGTTAACACTAGGGGGCGATCAAAGGGTTACAATAATCAGGGATGTCAAACTGGCGGCCCTCCAGCTGTTGCGGAACTACAAGTCCCATCATGCCTCCGCCTGTGGGAGTCATGCTTTTAACTGTCAGCCTTGTAATGCCTCATGGGAATTGTAGTTCTGCAACAGCTGGGGGGCTGCCAGTTTGACAACTGTGGGTTACATGTTCCCTAGGGAGGGAGGCTTGACTGACAGGGAGTAGAGAGAGATCGCTGTTCCTTATCACTAGGAACAGCCAATCACTCTGAACTCCCCTGACAGAAGCGACTGGAGGGATCGCGGGTGGCTGGCGGACATCGAGTCTGCTGGACCAGCTGATTGGCTCCCCCACTAGCGAATGGGCGCGCGCCCACAGATCGTCGTGTACACACCCTACGCACCTATGGAGGTTCGCACAGCCAAGCCAACCTGCCACAGTATAACTGCAGCGGCTGGTCAGCAAGCGGTTAATAAAGGATTTGGCAAAAACTGTCTGTGTTTTTATTACTTTTTGACACTTTTTTGGTGAATGGTCTAGGGCTGGGATATGCAATTAGTGGACCTCCAGCTGTTGCAGAACTACAAGTCCCATGAGGCATAACAAGACTCTGAGAGCCACAAGCATGGCATCCAGAGGCAGAAGCATGATGGGACTTACAGTTTTGCCACAGCTGGAGGTCCGCTAATTGCATATCCCTGGTGGGGGGTACTGTGTATACTGTCATTCACATGGGGGGGCCGGGATCAGGGGGCCGGCTTCCAGATTTTGATAAGGGTTGTGTTACAGATGGGCCACTTTACAGGCAGACTAAGGGGACCCCCCAGGCACTTTTGTTTAATTTTTATTGTTGCACTTTAAGTATCATTAAAACCACTGCTCCTGAAAAAAACTATTGCTTTTAAATATTTTTTTTTTGGATTGATACCTTGTCCCCTGGGGCAGTACCCGGACCCCCATACCCCTTTTATGGACAATTGCTTGCATATCAAAATGGTCAATTTTGATTTATACTGTTCAGACTGTTCAATAGGGTTTGTGGTCACCCTAATGTTACCATCCATGCAAAAAACATGCAGTTTCTGGTGTGAATGGGCCCTAAGGGGCATGGTGGTGGCATGTGGGGTGTAGATGCACAAGCGGGGGGTTCAAACGACTCCATACATGTGCAAATGTGAACCGCGGCTTTGTCGGGTCCTATAGAGTGACAGAGACCTGTGGCATGTCTGTGCATGTAAAACACCTACAGACCCCACGCTATGGAGTGTAAAATCACCATACAAACATGAAACACGGAAATATGTTGTACCTATCAATAATCCATCATCACTGCTGCCACGTTACAGCGGAGGTCCGCCGCCACCCCTTTAAAAATGAAGAGTCAGCAGCTACACATACAGTAGCTGCTGACTTTTAAAATTAGGACACTTACCTGTCCAGTAGTCCAGCGATGTTGGCACCGCCACCGATCTTCTGATCGCCTGGTCGAGTGCTGCTGCCGCCATTGAGGGTAAATCATATTTGAAATAGGAGCGTTTCTCCCTTATTACTGCAACCTCAAAGTACTTGACTTGTACCGTGACTTCATTACCTCCTCAATATTAATAAATAAGGTGCATAAAATATAAAGTTCATATAATAGACAGTATATATATGAGATATATGAACTTTATATTTTATGCACCTTATTTATTAATATTGAGGAGGTAATGATGTCACGGTACAAGTCAAGTACTTTGGGGTTGGAGTAGTAAGAGAGATGCACTCCTATAACAAATTTGAGGTCTGTGCATGTGCAGGATATCAGTGCAAGGATGTCAGTGCAGGAGATCAGTGCAGGGATGTCAGTGCAGGGATGTCAGTGCAGGGATATCAGTGCAGGGATATCAGTGCAGGGATATCAGTGCAGGGATATCAGTGCAGGATATCAGTTCAGGGATATCAGTGCAGGATATCAGTGCAAGGATATCAGTGCAGGATACCAGTGCAAGGATATCAGTGCAGGATATCAGTGTAATTATATCAGTGCAAGGATATCAGTGTAATTATATCAGTGCAGGGTATCAGTGCAAGGATATCAGTGCAGGATATCAGTGCAAGGATATCAGTGCAAGGATATCAGTGCAAGGATATCAGTGCAGGGTATCAGTGCAAGGATATCAGTGCAAGGGTATCAGTGCAGGATATCAGTGCAAGGATATCAGTGCAAGGATATCAGTGCAGGATATCAGTGCAAGGATATCAGTGCAGGGTATCAGTACAGGATATCAGTGCAAGGATATCAGTGCAGGATACCAGTGCAAGGATACCAGTGCAGGATACCAGTGCAGGATATCAGTGCAAGGATATCAGTGCAGGATATCAGTGCAAGGATATCAGTGTAATTATATCAGTGCAGGGTATCAGTGCAAGGATGTCAGTGCAGGAGATCAGTGCAGGGATGTCAGTGCAGGGATGTCAGTGCAGGAGATCAGTGCAGGGATATCAGTGCAGGGATATCAGTCCAGGATATCAGTTCAGGGATATCAGTGCAGGATATCAGTGCAGGATATCAGTGCAGGGATATCAGTCCAGGATATCAGTCCAGGATATCAGTTCAGGGATATCAGTGCAGGATATCAGTGCAAGTATATCAGTGCAATGATATCAGTGCAAGGATATCAGTGCAGGATACCAGTGCAGGATACCAGTGCAAGGATATCAGTGCAAGGATACCAGTGCAGTATATCAGTGCAAGGATATCAGTGCAGGATATCAGTGCAGGATACCAGTGCAGAATATCGGTGCAAGGATATCAGTGCAGGATATCAGTGCAGGATATCAGTGCAAGGATATCAGTGCAAGGATATCAGTGCAGGATACCAGTGCAGGATACCAGTGCAAAGATATCAGTGCAGGATATCAGTGCAAGGATATCAGTGCAAGGATACCAGTGCAGGATATCTGTGCAGGATATCAGTGGAAGGATATTGCAAGGATACCAGTGCAAGGATATCAGTGCAGGATATCAGTGTAGGATAGGATATCAGTGCAGGATATCAGTGCAAGGATATCGGCGCAGGATATCAGTGCAAGGATATCAGTGCAGGATATCAGTGCAAAGATATCAGTGCAAGGATATCAGTGCAGGGTATCAGTACAGGATATCAGTGCAAGGATATCAGTGCAGGATACCAGTGCAAGGATATCAATGCAGGATATCAGTGCAAGGATATCAGTGCAAGGATATCAGTGCAAGGATATCAGTGTAATTATATCAGTGCAGGGTATCAGTGCAAGGATATCAGTGCAAGGATATCAGTGCAAGGATATCAGTGCAGGGTATCAGTGCAATGATATCAGTGCAGGGTATCAGTGCAAGGATATCAGTGCAAGGATATCAGTGCAAGGATATCAGTGCAAGGATATCAGTGCAGGATATCAGTGCAAGGATATCAGTGCAGGATACCAGTGCAAGGATACCAGTGCAGGATACCAGTGCAGGATATCAGTGCAAGGATATCAGTGCAGGATATCAGTGCAAGGATATCAGTGTAGGAGATCAGTGCAGGGATATCAGTGCAGGGATGTCAGTGCAGGAGATCAGTGCAGGGATATCAGTGCAGGGATATCAGTCCAGGATATCAGTTCAGGGATATCAGTGCAGGATATCAGTGCAGGGATATCAGTCCAGGATATCAGTTCAGGGATATCAGTGCAGGATATCAGTGCAAGTATATCAGTGCAAGGATATCAGTGCAGGATACCAGTGCAGGATACCAGTGCAAGGATACCAGTGCAGTATATCAGTGCAAGGATATCAGTGCAAGGATATCAGTGCAGGATATCAGTGCAGGATACCAGTGCAAGGATATCAGTGCAGGATATCAGTGCAGGATATCAGTGCAAGGATATCAGTGCAAGGATATCAGTGCAGGATACCAGTGCAGGATACCAGTGCAAAGATATCAGTGCAGGATATCAGTGCAAGGATATCAGTGCAAGGATACCAGTGCAGGATATCTGTGCAGGATATCAGTGGAAGGATATTGCAAGGATACCAGTGCAAGGATATCAGTGCAGGATATCAGTGCTGGATAGGATATCAGTGCAGGATACCAGTGCAGGATACCAGTGCAGGAAATCAGTGCAAGGATATCGGCGCAGGATGTCAGTGCAAGGATATCAGTGCAGGATATCAGTGCAAGGATATCAGTGCAAGGATATCAGTGCAGGATACCAGTGCAGGATACCAGTGCAAAGATATCAGTGCAGGATATCAGTGCAAGGATATCAGTGCAAGGATACCAGTGCAGGATATCTGTGCAGGATATCAGTGGAAGGATATTGCAAGGATACCAGTGCAAGGATATCAGTGCAGGATATCAGTGTAGGATAGGATATCAGTGCAGGATATCAGTGCAAGGATATCGGCGCAGGATATCAGTGCAAGGATATCAGTGCAGGATATCAGTGCAAAGATATCAGTGCAAGGATATCAGTGCAGGGTATCAGTACAGGATATCAGTGCAAGGATATCAGTGCAGGATACCAGTGCAAGGATATCAGTGCAGGATATCAGTGCAAGGATATCAGTGCAAGGATATCAGTGTAATTATATCAGTGCAGGGTATCAGTGCAAGGATATCAGTGCAGGATATCAGTGCAAGGATATCAGTGCAGGGTATCAGTGCAAGGATATCAGTGCAAGGATATCAGTGCAAGGATATCAGTGCAGGATATCAGTGCAAGGATATCAGTGCAAGGATATCAGTGCAGGGTATCAGTGCAGGGTATCAGTGCAAGGATATCAGTGCAAGGATATCAGTGCAAGGATATCAGTGCAGGATATCAGTGCAAGGATATCAGTGCAGGGTATCAGTACAGGATATCAGTGCAAGGATATCAGTGCAGGATATCAGTGCAAGGATACCAGTGCAGGATACCAGTGCAGGATATCAGTGCAAGGATATCAGTGCAGGATATCAGTGTAATTATATCAGTGCAGGGTATCAGTGCAAGGATATCAGTGCAGGATATCAGTGCAAGGATATCAGTGCAGGGTATCAGTGCAGGATATCAGTGCAAGGATATCAGTGCAGGGTATCAGTGCAAGGATATCAGTGCAGGATATGCAGGATATCAGTACAGGATATCAGTGCAAGGATATCAGTGCAGGATACCAGTGCAAGGATACCAGTGCAGGATACCAGTGCAGGATATCAGTGCAAGGATATCAGTGCAGGATACCAATGCAGGATATCAGTGCAAGGATATCAGTGCAGGACACCAGTGCAAGGATATCAGTGCAGGGTATCAGTGCAAGGATATCAGTGCAAGGATATCAGTGCAGGGTATCAGTGCAAGGATACCAGTGCAAGGATATCAGTGCAGGATACCAGTGCAAGGATATCAGTGCAGGGTATCAGTGCAGGATATCAGTGCAAGGATATCAGTGCAAGGATATCAGTGCAGGGTATCAGTACAGGATATCAGTGCAAGGATATCAGTGCAAGGATACCAGTGCAGGATACCAGTGCAGGATATCAGTGCAGGATATCAGTGCAGGATATCAGTGCAAGGATATCAGTGCAAGGATATCAGTGTAATTATATCAGTGCAGGGTATCAGTGCAAGGATATCAGTGTAGGATATCAGTGCAAGGATATCAGTGCAGGGTATCAGTGCAAGGATATCAGTGCAGGGTATCAGTGCAAGGATATCAGTGCAAGGATATCAGTGCAGGATATCAGTGCAAGGATATCAGTGCAGGATATCAGTGCAAGGATATCAGTGCAGGGTATCAGTACAGGATATCAGTGCAAGGATGTCAGTGCAGGAGATCAGTGCAGGGATATCAGTGCAGGGATGTCAGTGCAGGAGATCAGTGCAGGGATATCAGTGCAGGGATATCAGTCCAGGATATCAGTTCAGGGATATCAGTGCAGGATATCAGTGCAGGATATCAGTGCAGGGATATCAGTCCAGGATATCAGTCCAGGATATCAGTTCAGGGATATCAGTGCAGGATATCAGTGCAAGTATATCAGTGTAAGGATATCAGTGCAAGGATATCAGTGCAGGATACCAGTGCAGGATACCAGTGCAGGATATCAGTGCAAGGATATCAGTGCAAGGATACCAGTGCAGTATATCAGTGCAAGGATATCAGTGCAGGATATCAGTGCAGGATACCAGTGCAGAATATCAGTGCAAGGATATCAGTGCGGGATATCAGTGCAGGATATCAGTGCAAGGATATCAGTGCAAGGATACCAGTGCAGGATACCAGTGCAAAGATATCAGTGCAGGATATCAGTGCAAGGATATCAGTGCAAGGATACCAGTGCAGGATATCTGTGCAGGATATCAGTGGAAGGATATTGCAAGGATACCAGTGCAAGGATATCAGTGCAGGATATCAGTGCAGGATAGGATATCAGTGCAGGATACCAGTGCAGGATATCAGTGCAAGGATATCGGCGCAGGATATCAGTGCAAGGATATCAGTGCAGGATATCAGTGCAAGGATATCAGTGCAAGGATATCAGTGCAGGATATCAGTGCAAGGATATCAGTGCAGGGTATCAGTACAGGATATCAGTGCAGGATACCAGTGCAGGATATCAGTGCAGGGTATCAGTGCAAGGATATCAGTGCAGGATATCAGTGCAAGGATATAAGTGCAGGGTATCAGTGCAAGGATATCGGTGCAGGGTATCAGTGCAGGATATCAGTGCAAGGATATCAGTGCAAGGATATCAGTGCAGGATATCAGTGCAAGGATATCAGTGCAGGGTATCAGTACAGGATATCAGTGCAAGGATATCAGTGCAGGATACCGGTGCAAGGATACCAGTGCAGGATACCAGTGCAGGATATCAGTGCAAGGATATCAGTGCAGGATATCAGTGCAAGGATATCAGTGTAATTATATCAGTGCAGGGTAGCAGTGCAAGGATATCAGTGCAGGATATCAGTGCAAGGATATCAGTGTAATTATATCAGTGCAGGGTAGCAGTGCAAGGATATCAGTGCAGGATATCAGTGCAAGGATATCAGTGCAGGGTATCAGTGCAAGGATATCAGTGCAGGGTATCAGTGCAAGGATATCAGTGCAGGATATGCAGGATATCAGTACAGGATATCAGTGCAGGATACCAGTGCATGATATCAGTGCAAGGATATCAGTGCAGGATACCAATGCAGGATATCAGTGCAAGGATATCAGTGCAGGATACCAGTGCAAGGATATCAGTGCAGGGTATCAGTGCAAGGATATCAGTGAAAGGATATCAGTGCAGGGTATCAGTGCAAGGATACCAGTGCAAGGATATCAGTGCAGGATACCAGTGCAAGGATATCAGTGCAGGATACCGGTGCAAAGATATCAGTGCAGTGTGTCGGTACAAGGATGTCAGTGCAAGGAAGCCGGGGGACGAAGATGAATATTGGGCTCAAAGGAGAACAAGGCTGGACTCCATAGACTGATATGTGTGTTTTTTATTTTACATACAGAGACAATGACCAGGGACTAGAAATATATAAATATACTTTATTATCCTAATAATAATTGTAATCAGGTGGGAGATCAGGGAAGGGCGCACAATACTGGACAGACATGCAGACTGAGCAGAACAGGAAGTGGAGGACATTCTGGTCTCCATGGCGACGTTTCAAGCAGCCAGGAAGTAAATCTCTGTCATGTGACGGGACGCTCCGCCCACCCCTCATATGACCGTGACGTCAGGCGGCCCGGTTGTGTGAGCGGTACGGCGCGGTGTGCGAGGAGCGGAGAGGGAACTCCGGAGCCCGGGAGGTAATGTGTGAGGAGAGCCGGGGATGTGGCCTCCCTCCTGTGTGACCTATAGATATGAGGGGGGGATGGGCTCACACCTACTGACGGGCCAGTCAGGGGCTCATTCACACGCGGTGCCCATAATGTGCGTCCCATGCCCTGTGTTGTGCATTGTAAAAAGCATCACCGGGTTTTGTGTTTTTTTTTAAAACTTTATTAAACCTGACACCGCCACATAATTTCTCTGCACGTTGAGGCGCATTATAGCGCGGCGATGCAAAGCGCTGCATAAACTTTCTCCACATCCAACGTATTTAGCGCTGTGTTGGGGCGATCTGCAACAATAGGACATGGAGGGCATCGCCGTGTCTATTCACTGAGCCATGTTGTTCAACAGGGGATGATGTGAGCGGGCTACTGGGCCCCCTTTGTGTGGGCTCTGGCCCCATATACTTGTGTCACAGTGTCATTGGTTGCTAGGGTGAATGCGGCTGAGCTGCTTGCTGTCATTGGTTGCTAGGATGCATGCGGCTGAGCTGCACGGCGTCATTGGCTGCTAGGATGCGTGTGGCTGAGCTGCACGGTGTCATTGGTTGCTAGGACGTGTGCGACTGGACTGCACGGGGTCATTGGCTGCTAGGGTACATACGGCTGAGCTGCACGGAGTCGTTGGTTGCTAAGATGCATGCGGCTGAGCTGCACGGAGTCGTTGGTTCCTAAGATGCATGCGGCTGAGCTGCACGGAGTCGTTGGTTGCTAAGATGCATGCGGCTGAGCTGCACGGAGTCGTTGGTTGCTAAGATGCATGCGGCTGAGCTGCACGGAGTCGTTGGGTGCTAAGATGCATGCGGCTGAGCTTCACGGAGTCGTTGGGTGCTAAGATGCATGCGGCTGAGCTGCACGGAGTCGTTGGTTGCTAAGATGCATGCGGCTGAGCTTCACGGAGTCGTTGGGTGCTAAGATGCATGCGGCTGAGCTGCACGGAGTCGTTGGGTGCTAAGATGCATGCGGCTGAGCTGCACGGAGTCGTTGGGTGCTAAGATGCATGCGGCTGAGCTTCACAGAGTCATTGGTTGCTAGGATGCATGCGGCTGAGCTGCACGGCGCCATTGGCCACTAGGATGCATGTGGTTGAGCTGCACGGCATTATTGGTTGCTAGGGTGCATGTGGCCATTGGTTGTTCCAAGCAATGACCATGTGACCTGACCACAAGCAGTGCAGGTAGCGGAGCCGTACAGCATCATTGGTTATTATGGTGCTCCGTTACAGCCAATGACACTGCCTGGCCCAGACGCAACCCACGTCCTGGCAGCACATGACATTTTCTGTCATTGGTTGCTGGGATGCTGGCATCTGGGCTGCACAGCGTCGTTGGTTGCTAGGGTGCAAATAGCAGAGCCGTACACCATCATTCATTTTAATAATGCACCATTTCAGCCAATGACTCTGTCTGGCCGAGCTACACCTGCGTCCTATCAGTCAATGCTATACAGTGCATCCTGGAAAGTATTCACAGAGCTTCACTTTTTCCACATTTTGGATAAAATTCATTATTTTCCTCAAAATTCTACAAACAATCCCCCATAATGAAATGTGAAAGAATTGTGATTGAAATATTTGCAAATTTATTAACCACTTCAGCCCCGGAAGGTTTTGCAGCTTTAGGACCAGAGCACTTTTTGCGATTCGGCACTGCGTCGCTTTAACGGACAATTGCGCGGTCATGCGATGTTGTACCCAAACAAAATTTGCGTCCTTTTTTTCCCACAAATAGAGCTTTCTTTTGGTGGTATTTGATCGCCTCTGCGTCATTTCTGATCGCCACTATAAACAAAAGAAGAGCGACCATTTTGCAAAAAAACCCAAATTTCTTACTTTTTGCTAAAATTCAAATCCAAAAAAAAAATATAAAAAAACATTTTTTTTCACCATTTTTGGCCGATTTATATTCTTCATATTTGCGATAAAAAAAATCGCAATCGGCGTTTATTGATTGGTTTGCGCAAAAGTGGCCGCGTTTACGGATGATGAGAATTCATTTCTGGGGTTTTTATTTTTTTTTTATTTTTTACTAGTAATGGCGGCGATCTGCGATTTTTTTTTTTT
>BLSH010340558.1:265261-280682 GCA_018402905.1 Glandirana rugosa
TGAGGAGGGTCTAAATGGGGAGAGGAATGGATGTTCACTAGCCACAAACCTAACAATGGGATGAAAACACACGGAAACAACCCTTAACAGGAGGGTACCATTTATAATGAACTAGGACGTACTAGTAAAGGTACGATGTAAGACACATAGATAGAGCAACTTTTAAACATGATCTACAACGTCGCACGACCGCGTAATTGTCAGTTAAAGCGACGCAGCGCCGAATCGCAAAAAGGGCTCCGGTCCTAAAGCTGGAAATCCTTCCGGGGCTGAAGTGGTTAAAAATGATTAATCGTGCAGCTCTAATATACATGTGTAGGTGCAGCTAGTACAAATTTTCAACGAGATAGATACACAGAATGTAGCATGGAAATGATCATGCAGGATCAAGTAATATTTACCATGGGAGGACAATTCCCAACAAAGGCACACAAAAGTAGGGTAACAATCCAAACACCGATCACTTGTAGGTAAGGAGAGGGGTAAATCTGGGAGGAGTGTCATGGGGGGTACGAGGATGTAAGGGCAACCCGACAGGCGCCCAGGCTTTGGCTTACCACCGAGGGGGGAGTGCCAAAATAGCCCAAGAGTTCTGGGAGACTGAACTCCGGGGTGAGCGCTAGTAGTGTACTCGAGGGGGGGGGGGGGGGGGGGTTCAGGGTTACCTAGAGGACAGAGCCAGACAAAAAAGGTGTACAGGGGAGCAAAACAAGGAAGGGATAGAGGCAGGAGGGGTGTAAGGGCGTAGTAAGGAAAGAGGAGAGAAAGTCATCTGTGGGACGAAAGAGGAGGAGAGGAAAGCAGAACACCGAAAGGGGGAACAAAAAAAAAGGCGGGGGGGGGAAGAGTAGTGGGGTGGGGGATCCCCTAGGGCCGTGGTCCTCAACCCTGTCCTCAAGTACCCCCAACAGGCCATGTTTGCAGGTTTTCCTTTATCTTGCACAGGTGCTTTAAAGCGGTTGTATTCCCTAAAATGTAATTTTTACCTACAGGTTAGCCTAAAATAAGGCTTAAGTGTAGGTAAAATGAAACCTGTATGGATTAGGAGATATTACCCATGCAAGCAGCCGCTTATGTCACGGTGCATGCGCAGTGATATCCCAGCGCATAGCGCCGGACCTTGCCGGAAAGACAGGCTCCCGCGCGCATGACGTCTCGCGGCTCCAGTCCCTCACAGCGCCAGAGCCGCGTACCCTGAAGGATCCCCCGAGGGAACATGGCAGCTCCCTCTGCGGGCACTGAGCAACCCTGGCGGATCGTCATTCTAAGGTAAGTATTTCATAATGAGCTAGTATGCAGTGCATACTAGCTCATTATGCTGTTGTCTTGCAGGGTTTTTTTGTTTTTTTTGGGTACCTGGGGATACAACTGTTTTAAATCAGAGACAATGGCTTGGTATTTTGGACAGCTCTTTTATCTAAGAAATTCCTAAAGCATGGCCCGTTGGGGATACTTGAGAACAGGGTTGAGAGCCACTGCTTTAGGGGAGGCATGGGCTTCGATACTCAAATCTGGATTAGGACAGAGAGTCTATACATTGGGGATTAGGGGAGCAGTAGGGTAGCATCAAATCCATGAGGTAGGTAATGGGTTACCCGGGGTCTCCAGAGCTTCTTGCACTTTGTCCAATATGACGCCTTCAAGTTTAGCGTGACTCAATGTCGGGGGAACTGTGTTTTGTAGCGAGTATTCCATAAGGATGGAGATTACCAGAGCAGTGGTCTGTTTGGCTGCTGTGATGATGCGGAGAAGAAGCTTGAATGGGCGGTGGGTCAAAGCCACAGGTTTGCTGTTGAGCAGAGCTACGGTTGGGTCTGGCAGCAAAGGTAATGGCAAAGAGCTTCGAAAGAATCGCAAAAATCTCCGACCAGGAGGGCTCTATGGGGGAAAGGGTTTACATATTCTTTACCTTTTTTTTGAGAACTTTATTACATATTTGGCAGTGAAAGTTGATTTAAGTCCATTTCCGGAAACTACAATGTAACATCATTTTATTAAACTTTTGATCTACTCTATGACTTGTAATGATTAAGCTTGGTTTTCCCTCCTCTTGCTCACATGCCCTGTTGGGCAGATAAGAGAGATGTAAGCAGGATATAGCAGACGCCTTTGTGTGATTGCAGAATGCGCTTCTTCTCCTGATACTGACTCATCACATGTCTCCTCTCCACCCCACAGATCTGCCGAGGTTTCTTTTCTCTCCACCATGGGAGCCATCAAAATCTCCCCGGACTACAACTGGTTTCGGAGCACGGTCCCACTAAAGAAGGTAGGTCCTGTTTCAAGTATCTCCATGTTGATTCCCTTTTTTCCTTTGTTGGTTTAAACCCAGATCTGTGCTAAAATGAATTGGTGTCAATATCCCATGTTACTTTGTATATCTATATTCCTAGACTGCTTACAGCCATTCTGCAGAATTCAGTGTTAAATTGATTCATACATTTAGGCTCATGAATTATTCAGTGGAACTAAACTGTATCTGCACACCACAAATCAACAACGCTGTTATTATTATTATTATTATTATTATTATTATTATTATTATTATACATTCATTAGCTCATCTCCCACAGTTATTGCCCTTTCATATCACTTGACCCTCCCTCCTAGATTGTAAGCTCTAATGAGCATGGCCCTCTGATTCCTCCTGTATTAAATTGTATTGTTACTGTACTGTCTGCCCCAATATTGTAAAGCGCTGCACAGACTGTCGGCACTATATAAATCCTGTAATAATAATAAAAAAAATACAGGATTTATGTAGTGCCAACAGTTTGTGCAGCGCTTTACAATATAAAGAGACCATACAGCAACAGTACAATTCAAAACAAGAGGGTTAGAGGTGCCCTGCTCCTATGAGCTTACAATCTAAGAGGGATGGCCCGGTGAAACAAAAGGTAGGGACTGTGAGGGATGACCTGATGAGGGGAGTAGAAGATTCCATTGTTATCTCTTCAGGGAGGCCTATCCTGCCTCTAGCTGAGTTTTCAGGGCTTACTCTGAAAAAAAACTGGCTTTGAGTACTCTCAAGGGCCAGATATCGGCTCTGGCGATTTTCTTTTCCAGAGACCTTTGGCTTCACACTCGTTGATTCGCACCTTTGTTCAAGGCGTGCGACATGTGGCGCTTCGGGTGAAGGTTCCGATGGCTCCGTGGGACCTCAATTTGGTCCTTTCTGTACTTCAGAAACCACCATACGAGAATATTAGGGAGATTTCCTTACAACTGCTGTCGCAGAAGGTGGCTTTCTTAGTAGCCATCACTTCCGCCAGACGGGTGTCTGAATTAGCGGCACTGTCGTGCAAGTCTCCCTACCTAGTCCTGCACAAGGACAAGGCGATCTTGCGACCCTCTCCTTCCTTTCTTCCAAAGGTGGTTTCTTCCTTTCACATTAATGAAGATATTGTCCTTCCTTCATTGTGCCCTCGCCCATCGCACCCAAAAGAAATTGAGTTGCATACTTTGGACGTAGTGAGGGCCTTAAGAGTGTATTTGTCTGTTACAGCTTCTTTTCGAAAGGCTGATGCCTTGTTTGTACTGACAGAGGGTCCGTGCAAAGGTTTGGCGGCCTCGTCGGCTACGATTTCTCGTTGGATCAGACAGACCGTGACCCATGCCTATTCTATTTGGGGCAAGGTTCCCCCTTTTCCGGTCACAGCTCATTCTACCTGGGCTGTTAGCACTTCCTGGGCTTTCAGATACCAGGCCTCGGTGTTGCAGGTGTGCAAAGCGGCCACTTGGGCCCCGGTTCACACTTTCACTAAGTGTTATAAAGTTGATGTGTTTGCATCTTCAGATGCTACCTTTGGCCGCAAAGTTTTGCAGGCGACAGTGTAGGCGCGTCTGGCGCCTCCTTAGAGGTTCAGTTGGGTACTGTTGTTATCGTTTACCCACCCCTCTTTTTGACACAGCTTGGGGACATCCCCACATGTCATTGAGAGCTGCGTCTGTCAGTGAACAATAGGAGAAAAAGTGATTTTATTGAGAACTTACCGTAAAATCCTTTTTTCTGAGTTCACTGACAGACGCAGCACCCATCCCTCTGTGCTCTGTTCTTGTACGGCTTGTGTACAAACTGATGAGCTATGCTATAGAGGGGGTTTATGTGGGAAGAGAGGACGGCCCCATGGGAGGGGCCAGCTGTTTCTTTTCCCTGCCTAGTGAGACGAGCATAAACCCCACACGTCATGGAGAGCTGCGTCTGTCAGTGAACTCTGAGAAAAGGATTTTACGTTAAGTTCTTAATAAAAATCCTTTTTTTTTTTTTTTTTTTTTTTTTTTTACTTTGAGCCACTGCATTCTTCATTTAAAGTCCCATTTCCCTTTCCTCCCTTTTTATACATATAGATAGGGATGGAGGCAGATGACAGTCATTGCCTCATTTAACCACATACGACGGCGGCTGCGAGATCGCGCACGCTCACTGTGTTCGGGGAGGGCCAGGGAGCAGGTGCCGCGGACTCGATCTCCGCCGGCTACCCGCGATAGCCCCCCCCCGCACTGAAAGAACGGAGGTCCGTGTAAGTAAACACGGACCTCCGTTCTGTGAGAGGGGGAAGGGATGTGATCACAGCCTTCCTCTACATGGAAGCTGTTATCACTTCCCTTCCCCTGTTAGGGCAGCCCCCATACAGTTAGAACGCCCAGGGAACACATTTAACCCTTAGAGCGCCCCCTGCAGGTTAACCCCATTCACTGCCAATGGCATTTACACAGTAATCAGTGCATTTTTATAGCACTGATCGCTGTATAAATGCCAATGGTCCCAAAAAAGTGTCACAATGGTCCGACATGTCTGCTGAAATATCGCAGTACCGCTAAAAATCGCAGATCGCCGCCATTACTTGAAAAAAATAAAAACCCCAAAAATGAATTCTCATCATCCGTAAACGCGACCACTTTTGCGCAAACCAATCAATAAACGCCGATTGCGAATTTTTTTTTTTTGGATTTGTATTTTAGCAAAAAGTAAGACATTTGGGTTTTTTTGCAAAATTGTCGCTCTTCTTTTGTTTATAGCGGCGATCAGAAAAGACGCAGCGATGATCACTTACCACCAAAAGAAAGCTCTATTTGTAGGAAAAAAAGGACGCAAATTTAGTTTGGGTACAGCGTTGCACGACCGCGCAATTGTCAGTTAAAGCGACGCAGCGCTGAATCGCAAAAAGGGCTCTGGTCCTAAAGTGTGAAATCCTTCCGGGGCTGAAGTGGTTAAAGTCCCAAAAAAAAATCCTTATTTTATATAGAATTGTATTCGACTTTTTAAATTTAATATCATGAATTTAAATGAATATGAATTTGTTGCCCATTATCGTCACTTTTTGCGCAAGAAAAATGCATCCCTTTAAATTTTATGTATTTCCTCACACTGGTCCCGTTGTGCTTCCATGTTATACTCACCTCCTCTATGCAGTTGGTTTTGCACAGAGCAGCCCGGGTCCTCCTCTTATCAGGTCCCTCTGCGCTGCTCCTGGCCCCTCCCTCCTATTCAGTGCCCCTACAGCAAGCAGCTTGCTATGGGGGCACCCGAGCTGAAAATCGTTTGCGATTTCGGCACCATTGTTGGCAAAACGCTGATAACTTTCGGCGGCCAAAATTTTAGTGCATCTCTACTGTGTAGTAAACCATGCTGATGCACCAAACTCCATGCAATGCATCACACGATTTACCCGTTTTAGTTTGAATAACGTCAGAATCGCATTTTATTCACCTTTTATGCACTGCAACTTGTTATAGTAAAGACTCACAAGGCGGTGGTGTGAACTGAACACATAGGACACAAGGAAAACTGTCTTGTCTGTGCATTGGGTAATATGCAACATATTTAGGTGTAACATGGCCCTTAAACCTGTCTAGGAACACTTTAGCGGCTGAAACAGGCATTGCCTGAATCTGTACACGGTGATCGACCATCCATTTGTCACTACACTGCTTATCCGGTATGTTTACACAAATCACAATTTTATGACATTTATTGTTTGGCCTCTTTGATTAGAAGGAAGCAAACAGTAGGCAGCACGTTTGCCACTTCCTCTCAGGCAAATAAGGCCGGCCATACAGTGTTCATTTTTTTTTTTTTTTTTCCAACTGGCGGGTTGAATGGAAAAAATTGATCTGGTTTACCCATCCATACACTTGATGTGGATGGGAGAATGCTTCCTGCTGAGCCTTGGTTTTATGACGCTAGTGAGCATTCCCCACCGTCAAATCCAATGATGCAGGGGGGCGGGGCTGAGTCCTGCTGTCTGTGCCAATGGACACAGCAGGACTCAGGAGCGTGTCCGCACGGGTGCCCCCAGGGAAAGCTCTTCCCTGAGGGGGCACTTGAGAAGAGGAGGAGCCAGGCGCGTTGCTGGGGGACCCCACAAGCAGAGGATCGGGGCCACTCTGTGCAAAACCCTTACACAGAGGAGGTAATTTAACATATTTGTTGTTTAAAAAAAAAAAAAACAACAAACAAACCTTTTACAACCCCTTTCAAAGTGATTCTAAAGGGAAAAACAAACAAAACATATTATGCTTACCTGCTCTGTGTAATGGTCTTGCACAGAGCACCCTTGATCCTCTTCCTTCTTTTTTTTTCGGTCCCCCACCAGCAGTCCAACTCCATGTTATTTAATGGCCCCATAAAAACGCAGATGTTTTTGAACTGTAGATGGCGTCCGTGTTGGTGAGCTGAAAGTAGAACCCATGGCCAGCGCGTTCCAAGGCTGTAATGTTTTAGCATTTTTTGATGCTGAGCCAGCAAAACGCTCACTAACGCGCCGTAGCGACGTTAACCGGCTCTTTTAGCGCCAGTGTTTTCAGGTAAAAAATAACAGAGGAATGTTTTTTCACACAAAACGCCTATTCACGTCGACGCTCAGTAACGCCGATGCAAAACGCAGACGAGATTGCATTTTTGACGCGGATTTGTCCCTGACGTCGGGCGCGACGTTAAGCTTATTTTTTTGATACGCCCGTGTATGAGGCCTAAGGGGGCCCTAGGGTGGAGCTGCACACAGAAGGATTTTTTACCCTAATCCGAAGAATGCATTAAGGTAAAAAACCTTGAGCCTTTAGAACCACTTTAAGGTCTAACTACTAGCAAGCAGTTTGGCTCATTTTTGCCTCAAACCACCAGCATTTTCGGACACCCAAAAGGCACAGATGTAGCATGCAGCACCACTGCCAACAGCCTATTAAAATGATGGTCTGAAATACTCAACGGCTGGAAGCTGTACCCTCCAGTACTCTTGTTTAGATCTGTATGCGTTTTGGGGACAAGTGCCTGGAATGCAGAAATTCAGGAATATTCTATCTGGACAGGCTGCTGGCAGTGGGGCTGGATGCTGCCTCTGTGCTACCGGGTCCTGGAAATCGCTAGGATTTGATGTAGACGGCCACACTGCCAATGTACACATGGCTATAAAATGAGCTGGGAGTCAGGGTGATGTCAGCGGGATAGACCCCAGTATTTAGTGTTGATCTACTCTTACTACAACAAAAATCACAATGAGACCCTTTTCACATGATGCCCGTCACTTTTTTAGGTGGACCCAATCTGATCATCCTTTGCCCTCTGTGCAGCGGATGTAAACGAACATGTTCTGTTTCGATCCTATCTGCTAAAAATAGACCGATGGGGGATTCGATCGTTCCCTATGCATCTGGCAGATTGGATGACAGCCTGATGTAAACGGACAGGCAGTCTGTTTACTTCCAACCATCCATAGAGGAAAGCAGGCTGTGTCCGCTCCCGCTGAGCAGGCAAATACGCCTGTATAAAAGAACCCTTATTAACATGATGTGAGTACACACAATACGAGGGTAGTGCGAAAAGTTCACGGCCCAACATGGAAGGAGTGACCACACAGACCTGAAACGCTATCACTGCACCAAGCCAATCTTCTAGATGTTCAGCGCTGAAAATGGCGCATGTGGTTTTCGTTTGCTCTTTGCAGATATTTTGCCCCAACCCCCCCCCCGGTCAAGTTGAAAATGGAGAGAGTTGAGGAAGGCTTGGAATGTTCCATCAGTGGGCAAAGTAGTGGTAACCATCTTCTGCCTGCTGCTTCACACCCGCAAGTCCCAGAAGACTTTGCCCGCTGATGGAACACTTCAAACCTCCTTCCACTTTCTCCATTTTCAGCTTCTCTATGGGGGATGCCAGCTGTTTGCTAAGAGCTCATAAAGACCCCTTTCACGCCGGGGCCGCCCGAGCATTAGCAGTAAAACGCTGCTAATTTGCAGCACTTTACCGCTTGTTATAGTGGCGGTGCGCTTTTAACCCTCCCACAAGGGGTTAAAAGTGCCGGTTAGCAGCGCTTCGGGAGCGCTGCCCCATTGTTTTCATCACCGCTCCCACACCACTGCAAAGATGCGGCTTGTGGGACTTTTTTTACCGTCCCGCAAGCGCACCACCCCAGTGTAAAAGCACTCAGGCTTTCACACTGGGGTGTATTGGGGGGAGTTTTTCAGTTGCTATTTTTAGAGCAAAAGCACCTGAAAAACGTTCTGGTATGAATGGGGTCTAAAACTGTATAGCCTGCGTGCGCCATTTTCAGTGCTGAACATCTGGAAGAGTGGCTTGGTGCAGTGATAGTTTCATGTCTGTGTGGTCACTCCTTCCTTGTTGGGCTGTGAACTTTTCCGACTATCCTTGCAATATTTACTGAAAATTTGTGTTTTTTTTTTTTTTTTGCTAAAATCCTAAGCCCTTGTTAACACTGAATGTGGCATAGAAATCACACTACTTCAGTGCGATTTCAAAGCCGCAGGACAGTGCAATTTCATGCACAGGTGTCAATGGAAGTTGCCAAAAATAGTGCAGCAATTGTTTTTCATATTGCGCTACTTCAGGTCGCACCTATTAAAACTGTGCCATAGGAAGACATTGGATGCGACTTCAGGTGCGATTTGGTGCTAAAATGTGTACACAGTGTTAAATAAGAAACTTTGTTTAAAAAAAAAAAAAAAAAAGGTATAGTAGAGCTTTGTCTCTACCAGGCTCCCTCCCTGCCTCTGTTTACTTTACATTGACCAAGCCTTAGATTTCCTATTTAATTATTAACCTGATTTTTAAAGTCATTCATTACAGCGTGTGTGTGTGTGTGTGTGTGTGTATATATATATATATAATCTCTCATACTGTCAGCATTAAAATGAGACCATGTTGTCAGAACCTCAGCCTGCAGGTGTTTTAGCCAGGATCAGCTACTTCTCAAAACCAGCCCCCTATGGTTCCTATAATCTAAATCAGGGGTCTCCAAAACTTTCTAAACAAAGGGCCAGTTTACTGTCCTTCAGACTTTAGAGGGGGCCGGACTACGGCCAGCTGGGGTGGAAATGTCCTGGCGTCCAGTGGGAGTAAAAAAAAGTCCCATCTTTGGAAGGACTAGTGCCTCTTCGTTGACGTCAGTGGAAGGAATAGTGCCCTATTGTTGGCGTTGAAGGAATTGTGCCCCATCGTTGATGTCAGTAGGAGGAATAGTGCCCTTTCATCTGTGTCAGTGGAAGGAATAGTGCCCTATCACTGATGTCAATGGAAGAAATTGTGCCCCATCACTGGTGTCAGTGGAAGGAATTGTGCCCCATCACTGGTGTCAGTGGAAGGAATTGTGCCCCATCACTGGTGTCTGCAACAGGAATTGTGCCATATTGTTGTCAGTGGATGGAATGGTGCCCCAAAGGCTGGATAAAGGCAAGCAAAGGGCCGCAGTTTGGAGACCACTCATCTAAATGATCACAATAAGATCAAAGTTTTATCGGTGAGTTCTGTGGACTCAAAAGCTTTACAAGGAATAAGGCAAGACTAAAAAAAAAAGTGGATGGCTTTCTTTTGTTCAGCCCCACATTGAACATGATGACGTCAGTGTTTAACTGCCAGTCAGAAAAGAAGTGACTTTTGGGGGATCAGTCCCACAGTGTGGATGAACCCTGCTGGAGCAAATAATAAGGTAGTAATTACAGCTTCATTCTCTACCTCACTGCAAGGGGGCTTAAAGGGGTTCTTCAGTTGTTTTTGAAGAAATTTAGTCAATAGCTACAAATACAGTAAATCCTTGGATTGAGAGATCTGAGAGTGATTTGCAAGATGAGACAAAATTTGTAGCAATATGGTCACATTTAATTAACTTTTTTGCGATTCGGCACTGCGTCACTTTAACTGATAATTGCGCGGTCATGTGATGTTGTACCTGAATTGACGTCTCCCCCCCCCCCCCCCCCACACCAATAGAGCTTTCTTTTGGTGGTATTTGATCCCCTCTGCGTCATTTCTGATCACCGCTATAAACAAAAAAAGAGCGACAATTTTGCAAAAAAAACAAATTTCTTACTTTTTGCTAAAATACAAATCCAAAAAAAATATACAAATTTATTCATCAATTTTGCTCAATTTTATTTATTCATATTTTTGGTTAAAAAAAAATAAAAATTCGCAATCCGCTTATATTGGTTTGCGCAAAAGTTGCCGCGTTTTCCGAACGATGAGATTTCATTCATTTATTTTTTTTATTTTTTTTTTTTTTTTACTGGTGTGGTGGCAATCTACAATTTTTTTTGGGACTGACATTGCGGCGGACATGTCGGACAATTTTGACACTTTTTAGGGACCATTGGCATTTATACAGCGATCAGTGCTATGAAAATGCACTGATTACTGTATAATTTTCACTGGCATGGAAGTGGTTAACACTAGGAGGTGCTCTAGGGGCTGTGTTCCCTGGTATGCGTTACTAATTGTGTGCGGGCTGGGCTGACCTGGGGAAGGTGAGTGATCGCGGTTCCCATATAAAGAGAGCCTACGATCACATCCCCCCCCCCCCCCCCCTCAGAACGGAGATCCATTAATTACATACACGGACCTCCGTTCTGTCACTGCGGGGGAGCGATCGTGGGTAGCCGGCGGACATCGAGTCCGCTCCCTGGCTTCCTGTCCACACGGTGAGCGTGCCCACGATATCCGATCTCGCAGCCGCCGTCAGGTGATGGCAGTTTACGATATCGAGCCAAGTTGCTGCTGCTGTGAGTCCACGGCAGACGGTCGCCAACTGGTTAACTTTTTTTTTATTTTTTTTTATTCCGTTTTGCTTTATTCATTAATAGTTTTACACCTTTAACATATATTTACACATTTCACATTGAGAAAAGTGAAAAATTAAAAAAAAAAAAAAATTCAATTTGTAAAATAACTTTTCAATGCTTTGTACCATTGCTGACAGCTGAAGTGTAAACAAAAAAGTTGTGGTTGGTATCGGCGAGTACTAAAAAAAAAAAAAAAAAAAAGAGCCTAATATAAATTAATAGTATTACCGTACTTTTTTTTTTTTTTTTTATTTTTTTTTTTTTACACATTACATTATTTTTCATTACATTTGATTGAAGCAAAGAGTATTCTGTCTTATTTTATTGCCATCTTGTTTGATAACCTAACGTTCAGGGTTTGTAAATTATAGTCACAATTCTCACGACTCTGAAGAACTTTTTATCTTTATTCTAAGCAAAAAAATGTGCATTCTCATTTTATCCAGGATTGCGCAGCTCTACTTTACATGTATTTGCTGGGTCTCTGTATTCCGCAGCTCTGGTTGTTGCTTGGGAGTCGCTGCGCTCTGTGGGTGTAATGAGATTAAGTTTTTATATCTGTGAAGCATCATAAATGTTTATCTCATTTTCTGTCTTTCAGATAATTGTGGATGACGATGACAGTAAAGTGTGGTCTCTATATGATGCCGGCCCACGGAGCGTTCGCTGCCCCATTATATTCCTGCCGCCAGTTAGTGGAACCGCAGATGTTTTCTTCCATCAGATTCTGGCGCTGACCGCCTGGGGTTATAGAGTCATTGCTGTGAGTATGGAGATAAGAATTACTTCTAAATTGCCTTCCAACTGATTTTTCTTACTTTTTTCTGTTCTTGTTTACATTGTAAGTTGTCGGGACTCTCAATCCAGTTGTTTAATTTACAATGATCAGCCATAACATTATGACCACCCACCCAGTATTGATTAGGTCCCCCTTTTAGGGCCGGTTCACACTGCAGCGATGCTGGAACCCTACAAATCCACTGCAGGTTCCCCCATCGCAAGTCACCCCTAGCAGTAGTTAACACTGCACTATGCGAACTGCGCGGAGTGTCAATAGAAAGCTAATGACACCCCCAAACCAGTTCGCATTTTGCAGTGCGAACTGCAAACTCGCACACGAATAGGATCGCATGGTGCTGACCACCATGCGCTCTGATTCTGACCCCAGAAAAAAAAAAAGTGTCCTGTGCTAGTTTGCTCCGATTGCGATGCGAATTCAGCCATACAATCTCTATGGCTGATTTTGCATCCCACAAAATCGCATGTGCAGTGCGGAGCGAATCGCATCCGATCTCGGCAGTGTGAACCGGCCCTAACTGCCAAAACAGCCCTGACCTATCGCGGTATGAACTCCATTTGCCCTGTAATGGTATGCAGTGATGTCTGGCACCAATGGATGGGGGTTAATCAGTGGATGTGGTGGTGCTTTGTCAGATAGAAACTATTATTTTTATTTTTAACCTTTTCTCTGCCAGAGCCTTTTTTTTTTTTTTTTTTTTTTTCTTCACATGTTTAAAAAATCATTTTAGGCCTGAAGATTGCAGAAAACCCCCAAACATTATATATTTTCTGAAACCGGGCACCCTAGAGAATAACATAATGGTAGTTCCAATTTTTTATGTCGCACATTAACACAAAGGTCTAGAAAATGTAAAATTTCAGTAAAAAAATACACCTACGTGAATTTCAGGGCAAACAAACGCAAACCCCCCCCCCCCCCCCCCAAATTTTTGGTAAAATATAAAAGACGAGGTTGCACCGAGTAAATGGATACCAAACATGCCAAACCTTAAATTTTTGTGCACCCCGTGAAATGGCGTCAAACTTGAGTACCCTATATTTTCTCTACTGATGCTTCAAAAGCCCCCTATAGGTATCAGTTTAGCGCTATGAAGGAGGTCTTGTATTAGAATTATTGCTTTCACTCTGGCATGCGCGGCGATATGTAACGTATATCGCAAGTGACGTTTTCACGCGTAGACGCCCTGACGCATGCGTTTACGATTGTGCATGTGTCTATGTGGGGGGGCCTGAGCGAGCCGGGGACACAGAGAGCCTGACCCGGAAGTGATGTCAGATGTCTCTTTCCGGGTCATACAAAGAAGGGGAGAAGAGCGGACGTGTGTCTGCTCTTCTAATTCCCCTCCAGCCACCGCCACCCGCTGTGATGGTCCTGGGCCCACATATGGGCAAGTGGAGTCTGGTAAGCATGGCGGGGAGGGGGGCGGCGGGGAGGGGTGCGTGAGAGTGATTTGGCGGCAGCGGCGCCACCCGAATGCTCTCACCTGACAGGCAGGAGGCTGCCTGTCCGTTTCACACACAATCCCGGTGGCTGCAGCCATTGTGTGCAATACCCCCGCTGTCAGGTACAGACCTGGCAGCAAAAGGGTTAAAGTGAGCACAATTTGTGCATTTTATACTCTCCAGGTGCTAGTATATAACTCTAACGCACCGAGATTAAAGTGCCAAATATGCATTTTAAAAATCGAAAGCATTCAAAAACACTGATCTTTGTGTTTTGAATGCTTTTAAAGGCAGAGGAGGGATTTGGGGTCTTTATAGACCCCAGATCTCTCCATAAAGAGTACCTGTCACATGCCTATAGCTGTCACAAGGATGTTTACATTCCTTGTGACAGCAATAAAAGTGATTAAAAAAAAAATTAAAGCACCAGTGTAAATAAAAAAAAAAAAAAAAAAAAAATTGAAGTGCCCCTGTCCTCCAATGCTTGCACTCAAAGATGAACGCCCGTGTCGGTCCTGCATGCATGCAAACAGCGATCGTTCCACACACACGTGAGGTATCACCATGAACGTCAGATCGTGCGCAGTAATCCTAGCACTAGACCACCTCTGTAAATCTAAAGTAGTCACCTGTAAAGGCTTTTCACCTATGGATGGTAAAATGTACATAGTTTGCAATTTTAAAGCGGCTGGGGTGGGACACATTTAGATGGGGGGGGGGGGGGGGGCGCCTATTTCCAGTCTTGCCTGGGGCAGCACAAAACCAAAATTCACCACTGGGTGTGTTGGTGTCTCCACTCTTTCTGCACTCACCAGGAAGTTTTCCCCACCATTTACAGCACACTTGGCTGTACATAGGTCCCAAATCCAAAAGGTTATCGGTCTCTCCTTCCTCCTTAGTTCCTCTGCCCCATCTGCCTCACACACATGTAGAGATAGCAAAAAGCGAACCCCATAGTGTAAATCCATGTAACAATTTATTGAAAGGTATTCCGAAATGCAATTGCATGGTTTTGGACAAGTACAAGCATAAAAACAGGGAGTCGCGGTGCACTCCATGGACCCAAACCGGTAGTGACGCTGGATGCTCTACGCGTTTCGTCAGTGACGTCGTCCTGAGCTGCCTCTTTTATTGTGCTTGGTGCCAAACCATCAGTAGCAGGTCCTGTAGGTTGCAAGGTGGGGCCTCCATAGATCAGACTTCCCATACTGCACCCTGGTGCCATCTCTTCCCTAGGAAAGTGACACGCACCTGGCCATTCACATGATGGAAAAAGAAGAGAATGTGTTTCATCAGAACAGGCCACCTTCATTGGTTTGCTGTTTTTCTTTCCTTGGACTAATTTTGTCCAGTCCTGACCACCGCAGATCGGGAACGTCCCACAAGAACTGCAGTTGTGGAAATGCCTTAACCCAGTTGTCTCACCATTACAATATGGTGGTTGTCAAAGTCTCTCAAATCCTTATGATTTGTCTTTTTTTTTTTTTTCATGCTTTCTACTTCAGAGACATGTTCACTTGCTGCCTAATCTATCCCACCAACAATCTCTACAGAGTTGGTGGTTCTAAACTATTGGACTGAAAAAATAATTATTCTCCATGCTTCTATGTGTGGAAATTCCTCACGCAACAGCTTACATAATATGAGAATGCATTCTTTGTCCAACTGCCCCACATGCCAAATGATTTTCCAGATTACTGTTCTTTGCACAACAGAGTTCTGCGAGTTTCTTAAACACATTAGATCCTGTGTCAGTTATCACAAGTCTTAGATTTGTGCTTTGATAGGTTCAGCCCACTCAAAACTGATATATCAGTTTTTGGTAGTTACTGGGGAGTTAAAGTGTTGTAAACCCTTACATGCCTGAAATGAAGACAGACACTGTTTTTGCTTTATCCAGCTATAGTTACTCAGTGCAACTTATAACATCCAAGTGAAAGATATAACACCAACCTGTCAGAAGAAGAGAAATCAAAAGCGGAATCACTGAGTTGGAAAAAGGATCGGGGGGGGGGGGGGGGGGGGGGGGGGGGGGGGGGGGGGGGGGGGGGGGGGGGGGGGGGGGGGGGGGGGGGGGGGGGGGGGGGGGGGGGGGGGGGGGGGGGGGGGG
>BLSH010340558.1:281374-293989 GCA_018402905.1 Glandirana rugosa
CGTGGCTATGAGGGGTACAACTCCCGTACGACAAACCATGCCAGGTCCCCCCCCCCCCCGCGAGCGAGCAGGGGTGGGGGAAAGGACCGGACGGTCCGACGCACGAGCCTATTCTCAGACCATACCTAAAACCCCCCCTGGGATGCGGCAAAAAAAGCCGTACCCGCGAGCGCCCCCCCCCCCCCTGGACCGTACCAAACAGCATGCCCTCAACATGGGGAGTATCGGTGCTTTGGGGCAGGGGGGGGGCTCTGCGTTCCACCCCAAAGCACCTTGAGGGTGCTCTTCCTGACAACCCTGGTCGTTGGTTGTCAGGGTCTGCGGGCGGGGGCTTATCGGAATCTGGAAGCCCCCTTTAATAAGGGGGCCCCCAGATGCCGGCACCCCCCACACTATGTAAAGGAGTATGGGGTACATCATACCCCTACCCATTTACTTGGGGGGGAAAAAAAGTGTACAAAAAAAAAACACTACACAGCTTTTTAAAATATTTTATTAAATCGGCTCTAGCGTCTTCTCCCCTCTCTTCTTTCTTCGGCTCTTTTGCGGGGTCTTCTGTCTTCTGCGGGGTCTTCTGCTCTTTTGCCGCTGTCTCCCTGGCCTTCTTCTTTCTTCCTCCTTCCTTTCATGGAGAGCTGCAAAAAACACCCAAAAATGTGGCATTACAAAACGCCAGTGTGTGAGGCCTAAAAATTCCCATGCAGCGCTAAAATCCAAATGAACAGATGAATGTCCGAAAGTACAGTCTCTGGGCTTGAGTGATAGGAAAGACCAACACCAGTATACATGCAAGAAATGGCACACTACACCCAGTGCTCTGTCTTCTTACCAAATTGAAATGCAATGTGAACCTCTCTGATCAGAATATCCACAGCTCTGTGATGTATTGATTGTAAATTGATTGAAAATTAATAAAGAGGAATTAAAAAAAAAAAAAATATTCACAGCTCAGGAACACCTTCTCCAACTAGGGGGAAGAAACTGCCAACCCTGCAGCAATCTCTCTCACAACCAAGTAGTCACAAGGAGGGCATAACCATAGGATAAAGCAACAAGGGAACACACATAGTGAAGCCCGTTTTTTAAAAAACATTTAATAGGTAAAAAAAGATGTCCAGAAAACTTCAGAGCATATAAATCCATAAAGCATTCCACACACGAATGTGCCTGTTTGCAGCCGTACCACCTGACCGGTTTCGTTCCAATAAACAAGGCATCTACTAACTTTGCACATCTAGACTTTGCAAGATTTGGCCGCTCTCCTTTGCAGAACTGCTCAAGTTCAGTTACATTTGGTGGGGACCGTTTGTGGACTGCAGTTTTCAAGTCATTCCACAGATTTTCAATGGGGTTTAAAGTGGTTGTAAACCTTGTTACACAACTTGTACCTACAGGTTAGTCTATAATAAGGCTAACCTGTGGGTACCATGAATATCCCCTAAACTTGCGCTGTTTAGAAGATATTCACTGTACTTGCATGTGCCAATGTCATCGGCGCATGCGCACTGAAGAAACTACCCGCTGGTGCCGTTTCTTCAGGGCCCCTGCCGTGACCGGCGGCTCCCGTGCATACGTCATCGCGGCTCCGGCCAATCACATCGTTGGAGCCTGGAAATAAATGGACTGGAAATAACTATGGGAGACATGTCGCCGGTCACAGCGGTGTGTGGGTACCGCTGCAACAGCGTTGCTGTGTGCTTTGGGTCATTGTCATGTTGGAAGATAAACCACCTGAGTAGCATTAGGACATGAAAGAAGAAAAATGTATCTGAACGAACAAGAAGACCGCTGTAAAAAAAAAAAGGGTATGTGTGTATGTATAGGTTTAAAAAGAAGATAGGGGATCTAATTGGATTTGCAGTTGACTACAAACAGGAGGCATCAGTGGGACGTGCTGGGAACCGTAGTTGTACATAGAATGGAGGTGTGTTAGTGACATATAATGGAACTTTAATTTGCATAGAGACACTGACAGGATATGCCGGTGTATATACACTTACCGGACACTTTATTAGGTACACCTGTTCAATTGATTGGTAACACAAATTCCTAATCGGCCAATTACGTGGCAGCAACTCCATGCATTTAGGCACCTAGTTGTGGTGAAGACGACTTGCAAAAGTCAATGTTCAAAGCTCGCATCAGAATGGGGAAGAAAGGAGATTTAAGTGACTTAGAACGTGGTATGGTTGTTGGTGCCAGATGGGCTGGTCTGAGTATTTAAAAAAACTGATGACCTACTGGGATTTTCACGCACGAACATCTCTCAGGTTTACAGAGTGGTCCGAAAAAGAGAGAAAATATCCAGTGAGCGTCAGTTGTGGTGAGGAAAATGCCTTGTTGATGTCAGAGGAGAATGGACAGACTGGTTCCAGATGATAGAAAGGCAACAGTAACTCAAATAACCACTCGTTACACCCAAGGTATGCAGAATACCATCTCTGAATGCACAACACATCCAACCTTGAAGCAGCAGAAGACCACACCGGGTGCCACTCCTGTCAGCTAAGCACAGGAAACTGAGGCTACAATTGGCACAGATCACCAACATTGGACAATAGAAGATTGAAAAAACGTTGCCTGGTTAGAGGAGTCTGGATTTCAGCTGCGACATTCAGATGGTGGGGTCAGAATTTGGTGCATGGATCCATCCTGCCTTGTATCACCGGTTCAGGCTGGTGGTGGGGGTGAAATGGTGTGGGGGATATTTTCTTGGCACACTTTGGGCCTCTTAGTACCAATTGAGCATTGTTTAAACAGCACGCCCTACCTGAGTATTGTTGCTGACCATGTCCATCCCTTTATGACTGCAGTGCCCCCATCTTCTGATGGCTCCTTCCAGCAGGATAATGCACCATGGCACAAAGCTCCAATCATCTCACCACTGGACAATGAGGTCACTGCACTCCAATGGCCTCCACACTCCCCACATCTCATCCAATAGAACACCTTTGGGATGTGGGGGACATCTGCAGCAACTGTGTGACCATTCATGTCATTATGGACCGAGATCTCTAAGGAACGTTTCCAACACCTTGTTGTATCGATGCCACCAAGAATGAAGGCAAAAGGCGGTCCGACCCGCTACTAGCAAGGTGTTCCTAATAAAGTGGCTGGTGAGTGTATATTCTATAGTGATACAGTAGACCTTAGTGGGACATGTTGGGGATTGTAGTTCTGCTGAGATGTGAGAGGCCAGTGCTGTATGCTGGAATTTGTGGTTGTAAATGAATGGGAGGTAATGGTGATCAGAAAGTGTGATGGCACTGGTAGAGGAAGGGGATGTTAATAGCAGATAGCGTTGTAAGGATCACCAGGTATTCCCCTCCCCCTGTCCCAGCTACATTTCATTCCAATGTCAGAGCAGCATGTGATTGACCCTGACCATAGTTCACATCCAGCTCCAGGAGGAGATATTACCCCCCCAGCACAATGACTCTGGATCTCACATGATCCCACGGTGATGCACTGATAAACAAACGGGAAGCATTATGAGATTTTCTTTTTATTAAACAGGAAATTGAATTAGAATAATTTTTTTTATCAGTTTATAGTTCTGCTTTAACATTAAATAATTTTTTTTATCAGTTCTGCTTTAACAATAAAAACATTTTTTTTATCAGTTCTGCTTTAATTTTATCTTTCTTATCATAGTTTGTCTTTGTCTTTTCAGCTTCAGTATCCAGTGTACTGGGATCACTTGGAGTTCTGCGATGGGTTCAGAAAACTTTTGGACGATTTGCACTTAGACAAGGTGAGTTTGACTGAGGCACACAGAATAGTCGTGCCACCAGTGCATTAGTAAACTCTACATACAGTGAGTAATAACTCCACATTGCTATTCCCGTGTCTGTAGGTGTCCTCTAAGACCTCTTTCACACTAAGGCGCTTTCACGCTAAAAAAAAAGCACCTGGAAAGCTCACGGAAACCTATTTCCATTAACCACTTCAGCACCGGATGGATTTACCCCTTTCATGACCAGGCCATTTTTTTTGCGATACGGCACTGCTTCGCTTTAACTGACAATTGCGCGGTCGTGCGACGTTGTACCCAAACAAAATTAACGCCCTTTTATCCCACAAATGGAGCTTTCTTTTGGTGGTATTTGATCGCCTCTGCTGTTTTTATTCGGCGTATATAGATTGGTTTGCGCAAAAGTTGCCGCATTTACAAACCACGAGATTTCATTTATGGTGTTTTTTACAATTTTTTTTTTTTTTTTTTACTAGCAATGATGACGATCTGCAATTTTTACCGGGACTGCGATATTGCGGCGGACATATCAAACATTTTGGACACTTTTTTGGGACCAACATCAGAACAGCGCACATTTATGAGATATGTACACTACCTATAGGCAATCCTTATTATAGACTTACCTATAGGTAAATGTCTGCAGAGGAAGTTTATTTCCACTTTAAGTGGTTATACCAGGATAATGCCTACAGCCACAGGAATCATCCTGGTATATTTTTCACCTGGTGGCCAGCTTTCTTGTAAAATCAATCTTCGCGGCTAACCAACTCCTGCGGCTCTTCCAGAGTGCAGCCGGCTGACCATAGGGGTAACCGGAGACCGAAACGACTCCGATCATCTCTATGGTCTCTGAAATTGAAAGTAATAATCATTTCCAGTTTCACTCGACTGTAACCAGCACAATTTTAAATTCGGAAAGCATCTGAGAACAGTGATCTTGGTGTGATCAGATGCTGTGCAGGGCAGATCCGGGGTCTAATAGTTGAGTAGCTGTTCCTGCCTATTGTTATCACAGGGGATATTGATATACCATGCGATAACCATAAAAGTGATTCAAAAAAGAAAAATAATCATGCATGAGTGTAAAAATAAATATAATATAAAACTTTTTAAAGTGCCCCCCCCCCCCCATGCTCATGCGCAAAGGCGAATGTACAAGGTGGCCCCACGCACGCGCAAACCGAGATCGTCCCACACGTGAGGTATCACTGCATATGTCAGGTCTCAGGCAATTCCAGCACCAGACCTCCTGTGTAAATCTAAAGTGGTAACCTGTAAAGGCTTTTAAAGCATCGCCTATGAATAGTAAAATTTATACCGTTTGCCGCTGTTGCACGGCCATACGCAATTTTAAAAGCGTGACATGTTTGGTATCTATTTACTCAGCGCAACGTCCTCATTTTTTTTATAACGAACAATTGGGTATTGTGTTTTTGTGCATTCAATTAAAAAGTGTATCTTTGCTTAAAAAAGAAAATTGCTGTGCACATACTGTGTGACATAATAAAAAAAAATTGTAACACCCACCATTTTATTCTCTAGGGCAGTGGTCTCCAAACTGCGGCTCTGGGGCCAGATGCAGTCCTTTGCTTGCTTTTATTCAGCCCTTGACTTATTATGTCATCCACTGATAATACCAACAGTGGGGCATAATTTCCCCCCACTAACCCCAATGAAGAGGCATAATTCCTCCCAATGACACCAATAATGGGGCAAAATGCCCCCGAATGACACCGATAGGGCAAAATTCCTACTGACACCAAAGATGGGGCTTTGTTTTTTTCCACTGACATCTAGACCTTTTCTACCCCCATTGGCCACAATCCCCCCCCCCCCCCCCTCCCAAAAGTCTTAAAGGGGTTGTACGGCTTTGCTTTTTTTTGTTTTTTAAATAACAAACATGTTCTACTTACCTCCTCTGTGCAAGGGTTTTGCACAGAGTGGCCCGATCCTCCTCCTTTTCTAGGGTTCCGCAGTGGCGCTCCTGGCTCTTCCCCGCATTGAGTGCCCTGATGGGGGAAGTGCTTTGCCTGGGGTCACCCATGCGGGCGCGCTCTCTTGTCCTGCTGCTGCGCCCATTGACACAGCAGGAGTCTGCCCCGCCCCCGACTCCCGTGTCACTGGACTGGACTGACCGCAGTGGGAGCCAATGGATCCTGCTGGAGCGGGTGTGCTTGTCCCAGTCGCTGGAACAATCGGGTTCAGGTAAGTAAAGGGGAGGCTCTGGGGGGCAGTTGCACTACAGGAGGTTTTTCACCTTAATGCATAGAATACATTAAGGTGAAAAACTGCGAGGGTTTACAACCCCTTTAAGGACAGTAAATTGGCCCTTTGTTCAGAAAGTCTGGAGACCCCTGCTCTAGGACCTCTGCTTTAGGAAAATGTGTAATGTTTGGGAGTTCTAAGTACTTTTATAGCAAAAAAAGGTCTGGTCTTCAAGTGGATTTTAGGCTGAGCCTATTTTCAGCCTCCCAATGTCCATGTGTGAGGCCTTCTAGCTTGTATTAACTCTACTGTGGTAAATGTAACTTTTTGTCCATCTGAGTTCTAGGAGTGAAGTATTTAGAGTGCAAACATTAGTGAAGTTTAGAATTTTTGCTTGTTTTATTCATTTGGAACTAATCGGATTGTATCTTTTTGTATGGCTAGGTTCACCTCTTTGGAGCGTCTCTTGGTGGCTTTCTGGCCCAGAAGTTTGCAGAATACACACACAAGTCCCCCAGAGTTCAGTCCCTCATCCTGTGTAATTCCTTTAGTGACACCTCCATCTTCAACCAGACCTGGACAGCAAATGGGTGAGAGCTCAGTCCTGCCTGTCTGACTCTATATGTATCTATACAAGTGGAGGCATGTTTTTATGATTTAAAAACAAGTAATGCTAAAATTCTGTATATCTTAAAATATAACTAAGGCAAAACTTTTCTCTTTAATTTTGGATAGGGTGGAGAGGGATTTTAACACCTATCAGCTTGCCGCTGTTAAAGCGGACTTCCACTTTAAGGGAAGGGGACCCCTGACATGCCACAATTGGCATGTCATTTTTTTGAGGGGGGACTGGGTCCCAGATCCATTTCCTCTCCTGGCGCCACGGAACCGGTAGGAAGTTCACCTCCCCCCTCGGCGATCTTCTGGGACACGTCACAGGTCCCAGAAGATATGTCGGCCATTCGCAGCGTGACTTGCGCATGCACAGTGCGCGTCCGGCTTTGAAGCCAAAGTCGGGTGCCCATACTTGTGATGCCGACACCGTATGGAGGAGGGGGGAGAAGAGCGACGCTGCGGGCGGCTGGAGCCTGGGACAGTTGAGTGTCCGATTATTAAAAGTCAGCAGCTACACTTTTTGTAGCTGCTGACTTTTAATGGGGTGGAACTCCACTTTAAGGAGATCCCTCTCTCTCAATTTGTCCTGTTTACCAATATAAGTGAAAGTAAAAGACAACCTAAATATTGAGTTGTCCCCAGAAAAGTAATAGTGGGGAAATCTTCCAATGAGGATGGTGAAAAAAAATCTGACGGGATATAACCCTCCTTTGCTCCATCCAAAATTGAAAAAACAGGTTATGGCTATAGTGTTTGAAAGGAAAATGGTACTGCGCAGCCTCAGATAATATCTATCTGTATCAACCCTTTGAATAATAATATATAAATAGTGAAATGGCAAAAAATATTCTGTGATTAATTCATTAATAATGTGACTCTTCCATATAAAACGTTCAGCAAAAATGCATAAAAATGTGACCAATAAAATCTTCAATATAAAAAAGCCCTGAAGAAGTCACGTGAGGTGATGTAACGCGTAGGCGGAGTTTTAGCTTGCTGGACACACAGTGAGAGGCACCCAGACGCTACTGTGTTACTTGATGATTTTTGTGATTTTATATATATATTTTTTGGTTTATATACCTTATTTGGACACAATAAAGTATTCCTTTTTAAATACTACACTATGGAAGCTTTTTTATCTTCCCCCCTTCCTGAGCGGCATTGAGTTTATACAACTCAAAGGAGAGCAACTGATCGGACAGTGGGAGCATTGATGACAATCAGGATCAGGATTGAGAGAGCGTGGAACGATCGAACAGAATCCCCAAAAGAAACCTTGATGTGCACATACACCAAGCCATAGAGGTGAGCATTCTATGAGCACTTTCCCGTTTGAAGCACTTTATAAAGGAATCCTTTTGGGATAGCACACCTATCCCCCTGCAAAAGAGGCATCCTTCACCTGTTTGGAGCACGAATACCCATAAGGACTATCTGAGCACAAGTCACTGGAAATATCACTACAAGCACTTTATTTTTGTTACAAGGACTTTTTATACACATTTGTGTTTTTATATGTTTACACCTGCTTCACTGTGATAATATCACTTCACTAATTTTTGGTTCATATAATTTATGCAAATGTATTTTTATATTGAAGATTTTATTGGTCACATTTTTATGCATTTTTGCTGAACGTTTTATATGGAAGAGTCACATTATTAATGAATTAATCACAGAATATTTTTTGCCATTTCACTATTTATATATTATTATTCAAAGGGTTGATACAGATAGATATTATCTGAGGCTGCGCAGTACCATTTTCCTTTCAAACACTATTCTTCTATTGTCACATAGTAGGTACAGCAGCAACCTCTCTAAACACTATAGTAGTCTCATAGTAGCGCGAGGATACACCACTATATTTTATAGGTTATGGCTATAACTCTACTTTTAAGATAATTGGCATTGCATCTTGCTGACATATCCAACTGACCAACTGAGGTTTTTTTTGGTGGGCACAACACACGCCACCTTTGTTTTTTTTTTTTTGTTTTGTTTTTTTAAATTTTGTTTTTAGCCTGGGTTCACACTATTGCAATGCGGCAACCAGCGAGATTCAACTGCCGGTTTCCGCATCGCATCTCCCCCACAGTCAGTTTACACTGCCCTCTGCAAACCCCTGCGGGTGTCAATACAAACTTAATGACTCCCCCAGACCGAGTCACAGATCGCAGTGTGGGCTGTGAATCTGGGCAGGAATCTGATCGCATGGGTGTGAACACCCATGCGATCCGATTCCAGTGCAGAGTAAAAAAAAAAAAAACAGGTTCCTGCATCTTTTTCGTGCACATTCAATGTGAGTTCAGCCATGTAACTGTATCGCTGAATTTGCATTGCACAGACATCGCATTTGATCTGCACAGCAATGCAGTGCGAATCACATGCGATATCGGTGTTTGCAGTAGTGTGAACCCAGGCTTAAAGTGATTTGTAAAGTCTCGTGAGTTTTTTTTATTTTTTAAGTTAAGAATAACAAACGTGTTATACTTGCCTACTACTCTGTGATATGTTTTGCACAGAGCAGCCCCTATCCTCCTCTTCTCGGGTCCCTCTTCGGCTCTCCTGGCCACTCCCTCCTGTTGGGTGCCCCCACAGCAATCGGCTTCCTATGGGGACAGCCGAGCCACAGCTCCATGTGTCCATTCAGATACGGAGCCATGGCCTGGCCCCTACCTCCTCATTGGCTGACTGATTTTTGACAACCGTGGGCGCCAATGGCGCTGCACTGCTGTCTCAGCCAATGAGGAGGGGGGTTCCGGGCAGCCGAGACACTCCTGCAACATCGCTGGATCTAGATGGACCTCAGGTAAGTATTGGGGTGGCTGCTGCACACTGAAGACTTTTTATCTTGATGTGTAGAATGCATTAAGATCAAAAAAACCTTCTCACTTTACAATCGCTTTAAGCTGGCCATAGATGGATCGAATCTCGGGCCGATTAAGTAGAGACCAGCAGAGTTTCGATCCACATATGGGGGAAGGACAATTGTACTACCAGCCTGTCGGAATTTTGACATGTGATTACTGCCAGTGGCTATAGCTGCTAGCAGTAATCTTTTTGTGTTTTGCCAGCCGGGAAAGCTCCCGCGAGGGCCACTTAAGTGATCAGGTAAACGGTTGCAGGCCACAATGAACCTCAAATGTAGACGCTCCCTTACTGTCCTGAGCCCCCTATGCACTGTGCTGCACCTATGGATCAGCTAAAAAGCAGGCTAATCTAACTGGTAACATTGATATTATGCCCATTGCTAAACTGTTATTGACATATACACTGACCTTGAATTAAATCCTCCACTCTCTGATCTGCAGGAATTGCCTCTCTGCAGATTTGCAGGCTACAGTCTTGCGGTCCCAGGTGGCGTTTGGTATTACTCTGTGCTATAGAGGAATCATGGGCTTATGCAGCTCTGCTCCCTCCGCAGCCGCTTGCTTCCTCCACTGCCAGCTCCATCTAGAACACCGATGCTCTGAGATGGCGGCTTGGTAACCCCCGATCTAGGCTTGTTGACCCACTGTCCCAGAGCAGGAGGTTGTGGACACATCAGAGGGCCCCGCGAGCCACCTCTTGGGCACCTGTGATCTATGGCTGGCCTTAAAGAGGAAGTAAACCCTGATGGGGTTTACTTCCTCTATATTCCCCTGCAAAGTAGAAACATAATGGGCTACTATGCATCGCATAGTAGCCCATTATGTGTCACTTACCTGCAAACGAAACCTGCGATGTCCCCTGTGCAGGCAACGTCCATCTTCTTCCCCTCTTCCTCCTGGGGCCGCGACTCTGGCTCTGTGACTGGCTGGAGTCGCGTGACGTCACGTGGGAGCCGACAGTCACGGCACGATCTCAGCGAAGAAACTGCACGGAGGCCGTTTCTTCACTGCGCATGTGACGAAATGACGTTGGCACAATTCTTACACTGCATATCTCCTGAACCGTGCAGGTTTGGGAGATATGCAGGGCACCTACAGGTAAGCTTTATTATAGGTTTACCCTGTAGGTTTATGTGGTTGTCACGAGTTGACAACCACTTTCATGATTTTGTAAATCCAAAAGATGGTGCCCCCCCCACCCCTGCTTGTATCCTAATAGTGTCGCCATGTTTTGCATCTTGGCTTTGCAAAGCATGAACTAGTACAGTCGTATCTGTGCCCCATTGCTGGAAAGATGTTTTGTGTTTTGCAGCTTTTGGCTCATGCCTGCATTCATGCTCAAGAAGATCCTTTTAGGAAACTTTTCATCTGGTCCAGTGGATCCAGTTATGGCTGATGCCATTGATTTCATGGTGGATCGGGTAGGAATTATATTCTTTCCTTTTATGATTCTGTTACTGTCTTTCTTGGAATAATTTACATGTGTTAAAGGGTAAGTTCACATTTTGCACCATGTTACATGTTACACCCGCTGTGCAAGATAAAGGAAAACCTGCAAACATGGCCTGTTGAGGGTACTTGAGCACTGAGGTTGAGAACTACTGACTACACGGACAGTCTGCAAGAGCCCTGCATTGCACCCACGTTCTGCTAATAGTGGGTGCAATGCTTTGCAGGCTCCTAGTAAAATAAATTAATTAAATAAATGCACATTTTTTATTTATTTATTTTTTTTACCTGCAAAAATATGTGCATTTATTTATAATTATATATATATATATATATATATATATATATATATATATATATATATATTTTTTTTTTTTTTACTAAGGTGATCTTATACTTTTTTAAGATTTGTTGATTTGTCACAAGATAATCCCTGGAATTGATAAAGACTGGCTCACAGATTTTGCAAAAAGTGTTTCGCATTAATTTTAAAAGTGGCGTAGCGTGCTACAAATTTATGTACCTGTCTAGAATTTGGCACATGTTGCGCCGCTTTTAGAACACATTTAACCACTTAAGGACTGGAAGGATTTCCCACTGTAGGACCAGAGCACTTTTTGCGATTTGGCATTGCGTCGCTTTAACTGACAATTGCGCAGATGTGCGACATTGTACCCAAAGAAAATGGACGCCCTGTTTTTCCCCCAAATAGAGCTTTCCTTTGGTGGTATTTGATCCCCTCTGCGTCACTTCTGATCACCGCAATAAACAAGAGCGACAATTTTGAAAAAAAAAACAAACAATATTTGTTAATTTGCTATAATACATATCCAAAAAAAATATAAAAAAAAATGTATTCACCATTTTTTTCCGATTTATATTCTTCCTCATATTTGTGGTAAAAAAAAAAATGCGATCGGCGTCTAATTGGTTTGCGCAAAAGTTGCCGCATTTACAAACCGTGAGAATTCATTTATGGTGTTTTTTACTATTATTATTTTTTTAAACTAGTAATGGCGGCGATCGTGACTGTGATATTGCAGTGGACATATCGGTCATTTTTGACACTTTTTTGGGACCAATGATATTTATACAGCGATCAGAAATTTTAAATATCCACTGATTACTGTGTAATTGTCTTTGGCAGTGAAGGGGTTAATCTGCAGGGGGCAATCACGGGGTTAACTGTTCCCTAGGCGTGTTCTAACTGTGAGGGGGCTGGGCTGCCAGGGGCATAAGAGATCTACCTGATCTCAGTGACAGGGATCAGTAGATCTCTTACATGCCGCCTGACAGAGTGGGGAACCGCCGTGTTTCCATCGGCTGTTCCCTGTTTTTTCTTTCTCTGCTAGGCAATCGCGAGTTGCCAGCGGACATAGAGTCTTCCCGACCCACGGCCATACTGCTGGAGAGTGCGGTGGGCACAAGAGTTTATAGACGGGGATTCGCGCTACAGCGCCTCTCTGCAGCAGTAAATGCATGCGAGCCGGTCTGGAACTGGTTAAGAACACTTTTGCAAAATCTATCTCTGTACCCTAAAAGAAAGTTGGTCTTAAATAGCTCCATTTTATTTTGAACCCTGGACAGGTGTTGTACCACAATGTAGAAGTGGAGCACGTTAGAAGTACCTGAATTTGTCAGAACAAAACAAAAACTGCCCTTACTCAAGATGGCCGTGGCTAAAAATGCTAGGGGGGGGGGGGGGGTGGTGGT
>BLSH010340558.1:310921-323605 GCA_018402905.1 Glandirana rugosa
CAACTCTTGGTGACGAGATCGTCGCCAGAGGTTTGACGTCGGGCCCCCCGGCCTACACCGGGAAACGAACGGAAATAGACCGGGAACCCCGTGATAAAGTGGTTGACTGTGGTTACTACCCTGTGACAAGGGGGATGACTGTGATAGTTACCCCGTGAGAAGAAGGTAAATATGGTTGTTACCTCGTGATAAAGAGGGTAATTTCGGTTACAACCCCGTAAAAGATGAGAGTGACCGGTCAGACCGGGGGTCTACCGACCTGCTGAGTAGGTGGACCTTACTCCACGGTTGGGGGACTTACCGGTGAGACCGGGGGATGGGATATTCCACGAAAACACAAACGTAAGACGACACCTATTTTTAGTGGACTGGCGGCAGACTGGCCAGTGAGAGTAGAAAATGCCCCAACATTGGCTTTAATGGGAGAAATAGTGCCCCATTGTTTGTATAAATGGAAGAAGAGTGCCCCATTGATAGTGTCAGTGGGGGGAATAGTGTCCCATCATTGGTGTCAGTTGGTGAAATAGTGCCCCAAGGGCCAGATAAAAGCAAGCAAAGGGCCACATCCGGCCCCCCGGGCTGCAGTTTGGAGACCGCTGCTAGAGCAGTGGTTCTCAACCTCAGTCCTCAAATATCCCACACGGGCCATGTTTTGTGGGAACTTCGCTTAGATAAAATAGCTCTTATCAATACCATGTCATTGATATTGATTTAACCACTTCAGCCCCGGAAGAATTTACCCCCTTCCTGATCAGAGCACTTTTTGCGATTCGGCACTGCGTCGCTATAACAATTGCAAAGTTGTGCGACGTTGTACTTTTTGTATTTTTGCGTAAATTTGCGTCCTTTTTTCCCCACAAATAGAGCTTTCTTTGGGTGATTATTTGATCGCCTCTGCATCATCTGTGATCACCGCTATAAACAAAAAAGAGCGTCAATTTTGCAAAAAAAACAATATTTCTTACTTTTTGCTAAAATACAAAAACAAAAAAATATATAAAAAAAAACAAATTAATTCATCAGTTTTGGCCGATTTTTATATTCTTCTTATATTTGTTATAAAAATAAAAATCGCAATTAGCGTTCATTAAGTGGTTTGCGCAAAAGTTGCCGCATTTACAAACCATAAGAATTAATTTATGGTGTTTTTACTATTATTTTTTTAAATTTTATTCTTTTTACTAGTAATGGCAGCGATCTGCGATTTTTATCGGGACTGCGATATTGGGGCGGACATGTCGGACACTTTTGACACTTTTTTGGGACCAATGACATTTATACAGAGATCAGAAATTTAAATATCCACTGATTACTGTATAAATGTCATTGGCAGTGAAGGGGTTAACCTGCAGGGGGCAGTGAAGGGGTTAACTGTGTTCCCTGTGTGTGTTCTGTGAGGGGGCTGGGCTGCCAGGGGCATGACTGATCTAACTGATCCAGAGTACAGAAATCAGTAGATCTCTGACATGCAATCTGTCAGAATGGGGAACCGCCGTGTTTACATCGGTGGTTCCCTGTTCTGGCTCGGTCACAGGCGATCGTGGCTCCCCAGCGGACATCGAGTCCGCCCGACCCGCGGCCCTGCTCAGGGAGCCCCTAGCGTTGTGCCCGCGAGCGCCACACTGTCGCAGCTTATAGTTGTTGCGTGTCGGGAAGTGGTTAATGGGAGAAATAGTGCCCCATTGTTGGTACACATTTATAGTGTTAGTAGGGGGAATAGTGCCCCATCATTGGTGTAAATTGGTGAAGCAATGTCCCAATTGCTAGATAAAGGCAAGCAAAGGGCCACATCCGGCCCCCAGGCTGCAGTTTGGAGACAACTGCTCTAGAGCAGGGGTTCTCAACCTCAGTCCTCAAGTACCCCCAACGGGCCATGTTTAGGGAACTTCCTTGAAATAAAATGGCTCTTATCAATACCATGTCATTGATTTAAGGCAGCTGTGTAAAGTAAAAAATGGCCCTTTGGGGGTATTTGATGACTGAGGTTGAGAACCACTGTCCTAGAGCAGGGGTCTCCAAACTTTCTAAACAAAGGGCCAGTTTATTGTCCTTCAGGCTATAAGAAGGCCAGACTTTGGCCAGGGGGAGTAGAAAATGCCCTGACATCAGTGCCCCAACATTGGTTTTAATGTGAGAAATAGTGCCTCGTTGGTATGAGTGGAAGAGTGCCCCATTGTTGGTATAAATGGAAGAAGAGTTGCCCCATTGATAGTGTCAGTAGGGGGAATAGGGCCCAATCATTTGTGTCGGTTGGTGAAGTAGGGCCCCATCCGGCTCCCCCGGGCCAGAGTTTGAAGACTACTGTTCTAGAGCAGTGGTTCTCAACCTCAGTTCTTTTTTGGGAACTTCCCTTAGATAAAATAGCTCTTATCAATACTATGCCATTGATATTGATTTAAAGCAGCTGTGCAAAGTAAAGGGAAAACCTGAAAACATGGGCCAATGGGGGTTCTTGAGGACTGAGGTTGAGAACCACTGCTCCAGCGTGATAAAATGCACTGGAATGCCCATTCCCCATTTAACCACTTGACCTTGCGTAGAAAGACTGTGGCAGTGTGGCTCCACTGTGAGAATTGCGGACGTGTGTGCCGCTGTGTGCTCCTTGAGCGTGCCCGCGGGTTGGGCTAATTCTGTGTCCGCCGGCGACCCGTGAGCGCCAGTTAGAGACGCAGAATGAGAAACCGCCAATGTAAACACGGAGGTTCCCCGTTCTGTCAGGGGACATATGACCGATCTACTGATCCCTGTAATCGGAATCAGTTAGATCTGTCATGTCCCTGCCAGCCCAGCCCCCATACAGTTAGAACACAGTCAACCCCTTGATGATCCCCTTAGTGCTAACCCCTTCCCTGCCAGTGACCTTTATACAGTAATCAGTGGCTATTTTTAGCTCTGATCGCAGAATAAATGTCATTGGTCCCAAAAAAAGTGTAAAGTGTCCGACATGTCTGCCGCAATATCGCAATCCCGCTAAAAATCGCAGATCGCTGCCATTACTAGTAAAAAAAAAAAAAATGCTATAAATCAATTCTCATGATTTGTAGACTCTATACCTTTTGTGCAAACCAACCAATATACGCTTATTGCGAGGTTTTTTTTTTTTTTTCCAAAATATATAGAAGAATATATATCTGCCTAGACTGATGAATACGTTTTTTTTTTTTTTTAATATATATTTTTTTTGGATATGTATTATAGCAAAATAACAAATTTTGGGGTTTTTTTTTTCAAAATTGTCGCTCTTTTTTTTGTTTATAGTGCAAAAAATATACGCAGAGGTGAGCAAATACCACCAAACGAAAGCTCTATTTGTGGGGGGGGGGAGAAAGGACGTCAGTTTTGTTTGGGTACAACGTCGCACGACCGCGCAATTGTCAGATAAAGCATCGCAGTGCCGAATCACAAAATGTGCTCTGGTCAGGAAAGGGGGTAAATCCTTCTGGGGCTGAAGCGGTTAAGGTGAAAAAAAGAGGGGAGAAATGCACTGGAAAGCATCAGAAACGCACTAAAAATGGCACGTAGAAATGCGGACTGCATTTCTATGGTGTGAACAGCTCGTGAAGCTTTATCACCAATCTATGTTGCAACAGCTACCCAAAATTTTCCAAATCCAATTGTTACAGGGACAGGAAGTGAGGTGATATCTTCTAAATGGGGGCATAGACAGAAAAACAAGCATTGCAGGGGTGTTAAGCCCTTTCCTATGCTATCCAAAAAAAAAAATGTAAAAACGTTTGCACTTAAACAAAATGTACCTCGTGCAACAGACCTACAAATTCAACTTGAGGACAAAGCTACAGAACCTATCTTGTTTGTAGCCTGTGGATTGCTTATACATGGTGCCTATGGTCAATAGGAGGAGCAATAGTGCCCCATTGTTGGTGGCAGGAATGGGCCCCATTGTTGGTGTCGGTGGGAGTAATAGGGCCCCATTGTTGGGGTTAGTGGGAGGAATAGTGTCCCATCTTTGGTGTCAGTGGAAGGAATAGTGCCCCATCATTGGTATCTGAGAGGAAATATTCCCCATTGTTGGTGTCAGTAGATGTAAAAGGGCCCCACCGTTTGTCGGTAGGAGGCACTATTCCATGACAGGAATAGTGCTTCAAGGACCAGATAAAAGCAGGCAAAAGACCACATTCTGCCCATGGGCCACAGTTTGGAGACCACTGCTCTAGAGCAGCCATTCTCAACCAGGGTTTTGTGGAAGCCTAGGGTGGTTTGGGTTTCTTAAGATGTGACTTTCTGACCTCCCATGTGATGGTGCCTGCATAGTCTCCATACCACTGGCAGAGCCAGGGGTGTGACTGCAAAAGTGTCATTCTGGCCTCCAATATATGGTGGATTTTTACATTAACCCCCCGATGGACTAATCTTACTAGGAGTTCCCTGAGAGCTGAAGATTTTTTTTTTTTTTTTTCAAGCTTTCCTCTTGGATGAAATGAGTGGGAATGGCTGCTCCTAGAGCAGTGGTTCTCAACTCCGGTCCTCAGGACCCACTAACAGGCCAGGTTTGCAGGATAACTGAAATGCATCACAGGTGATATCATTTGCTGCTCAGTGATTGCAGTATTCTAGTCTGCATCTCCCCAAGGTAATACTTAAAACCTGGCCTGTTGGTGGGTCCTGAGGACCGGAGTTGAGAACCACTGTCCTAGAGGAATACATTCCAGCTACAAAGTTCAATTTGCCAAATTTATCTCATTGTTTTTCCACCCCTGTACTGCACTGACCGCTACCCCCTTGTAAAATAGACCTGAAAGCCAGTCTAAGTAGGAAGAATTCAGAAAATATTTGGCTGTTACTTACTGTAATATTCCTTCATTGGTGACTCATCATATGACCCTAGTACGAGTTGACTCGTGATCCCCCTATGACACCCCCCAAAAAGAGTAACATTTAGGGAAGTCTCGCCCCCACCATTCCTGAACCTTGAGACAAAACACTGAGGAAAACCCAGAATGACATGATGAGTCACCATGAAAGGAACATTAATGTAATGCCTCATACACACGGGACGACGATTGTACCTACGATCGTCTCAAATCGTATGTTGCATAATGTAACTTGCATACTGACTGCACTACACGATCGTACGACCACAGAAGAACGTTCAGGTGCATGTAATTAGCATCCGGCCGTTCCAGACTTCTGAGCATGCGTGTTTTGCACAATACAACTTGTTGTACCAACTGCTCTGTACACACGATACAACGGTCGTATGACCGATTGTTGGTACGACCAAGTTTTCTAGTCTGCTCATACAACTCCCTTGTACGACCGCCGTATGTTCGGCTGTTCTAATCGCGCATACGAACGATCGATATTGCATACAACGGTCGTTAGTACGACCTGTTGTATACGATCGTCGTCCCGTGTGTACGAGGCTTAAGTTTGAACAACAGTTTTCTAAATTACTCGTGTCGGCCTACTGTGGGAAGTAAATCGCATAAGAAAAGAAATTTGGGGGGGTACAGCATAAATGACATGTTGTAAACTTTTATTTTTAATTACAGCAATAACATTACTTGGCTAAAATCTCAGAAAGCACTGAAGCCCCAAAAGACTGAGAGGGGACTGTAGGACACATCAAGAGGATGAAGGTGTTTGGGGACTTCCAGATGGCATTATTATAGACCACATCCATGTGTGCTTTGGTAAATTGTATAGAAATACCGCGCTACTACAAAATTACAAATGCTGCAATTCAATTAGGTACCAACTAGAGACACACAATACAATATATAAAGAATTGCGCAAAAAACTAAAGGATAAAATCATTCAAAATGTATACAACAATTAGACATAAGTGTATTAATATAAAAATGAATTAGAGTCCAAATGTACTGTCCATCTAAGCTTGTCATCCATTGATGTTTTAGATGAAAAACTTCCTCCACCAGGTGAAAAGAGAGGTAGATAGATGAAGTGCCACCAATCAAGTTAATCAGGTACTCTTACCGGAACACCTTTGTTTACCTATCTCTAGGTAAACGGACAGCGCATGCAGAATAGCCTCTGCAAGTATCCGTACAGTGAGGTTTTCTGGTAAGAGTACCTGATTAACTTGATTGGTGGCACTTCATCTATCTACCTCTCTTTTCACCTGGTGGAGGAAGTTTTTCATCTAAGGCTGCATTCACACAGGGGCGACCCGACTTCAGCGCGACTTCGCTAGGCGATTTAAGCGCGACTTTCAGCGCGACTTCCAGCGCGACTTAAAGGACCTCAGGCGACTTTACAACACGACTTTAGCCAGGCGACTTTGCCTTGACCAATCAGAGAAGAGAGGGAGGGGGCTGCCTAAAAATAAATTCTATTCTTTTTAACTGTGAAGTCGCTTCCATATAGATGGGGATCCGACTTGGAGGCGACTTCTATTGAATTCTATGGGCACAAGTCGGATAGAAGTCGCCTAGAAGTAGTACAGGAACCTTTTCTAAAGTCACCTTGAAGTCGGAGCGACTTCAGTCGTGTATATTAAGACGGCTCCCATTCATTTCAATGGGATTTCAAATGTCAAGCGACTTGGGGCGACTTGAGGCAACTCAAGTCGGATCGCAAGTCGCCCCTGTGTGAATGGGCTCTAAAACATCAATGGATGACAAGCTTAGATGGACAGTACATTTGGACTCTAATTCATTTTTATATTAATACACTTATGTCTAATTGTTGTATACATTTTGAATGATTTTATCCTTTAGTTTTTTGCGCAATTCTTTATATATTGTATTATGTGTGCTTTGGTGCCATGTGCCTAAGAAGATGCTGCCCACCTCATGGAGTGCACGGATATCTCTTATGATTATAGAAGATTTGATGTCTTCTATGCCTTTCTGATAGTTTGAACCAATCATGTTCAGATAACTCTTGATGGGGCTCCTTGACACTTTTTGGTCCCTTCTGGAAGAGAACAAAGAGATTCTAAAGCACTCTGTCCTTCACAAGTAGAAATGACTTTGCCCAAATCCAATCTTGCCCATTCATCTGCAGGGGAAGTAGCAGAAGTGAAAGTGGGCAGGAACAGACAGTTGAAGTAAAAGGCATTGCAAGAAAAGCCATAAAAGGGTGTTACACAACTGTATGATAGATTTGGCATTATGGAGGTTTGCAGGAAAAGGCCTGTATCTCCGACAGCAATGCAGAAGAAAAATAGCTTTTATGGTTAGGAAGTCTCAGTGAGTCATTTGGATAGAAAGTTTGCTGCATCAGAGCCCAGATCAATAGCCGTAGAAATGTGGACCATTCTGTTGATATCCTTGCAGCTCATTGAAACAATACTTCTTCTTCTTGAAAAGTGAAGAAATAAAAGCAGTTGTTTTCTTCATACCTGAGTGCCTTTGCTGTGTAAAGTAAAGCAAAGAAAGTGTCAAAAGAGATAAATTATTTCCTTTTCTGCAAAGATATTCTAAAATGACCTGGACTGATTTGTTGGTACACTAAAAAGGATTATAAATAGTTGGATCATAATGTGAAAAAAATACCCCTGCGTACACCCTTAAGGCCCCTTTCACACACACGGACTGTTTGTCCGTTTTTCAGCCATCTGTTGACGGATGAAAAACGGACATCAATGCAACTCTATGGAAAAACTGATGATCATTCATTTGCATCCCTTTTCATCCGCTTCGGTCAGCATCCGTTTTTTTGAACTGATGAAAGTCCTATTTTTTATCCGTCAAAAAAAACGGATCGGACGAAAAATGGATGTAAACGGACGAACGGTCAGTTTTTCTTCCGTTTTTGCATTGGTAGTGAATGTAAAGAAAAACTGATGGAAAAAACGGATGAATACTTCATCCGTTTTGATGTGACGGTACTGATGAATGGGGTCCGTATGTGTGAAAGGATCCTAAATATTTCAAAATCAATGTGATTATCCAATATATCTAATGTGCTGCTCAAATCTATAAGTGTGCCACACACTTCAACATCCTAAGATATACAATATCTGACAAAAGTCAGTACACCCCTCACATTTTTGTAAATATTTTATTCTATCTTTTCATGTGACAACACTGAATAAATAACACTTTGCTACAATGTAAAGTAGTGAGTGTACAGCTTGTATAACAGTGTAAATTTGCTGCCCCCTCAAAATAACTCAACACACAGCCATTAATGTCTAAACCGCTGGCAACAAAAGTGAGTATGCCTCTAAGTGAAAATGTCCAAATTGGGCCCAATTAGTCATTTTCCCTCCCTGGTGTCATGTGACTCGTTAGTGTTAAAAGGTCTCAGGTGTGTTAAATTTGGTTTTATCGCTCTCACTCTCTCATACTGGTCACTGGAAGTTCAACATGGCACCTCATGGCAAAGAACTCTCTGAGGATCTGAAAAATAGAATTGTTGCTCTACATAAAGATGGCCTAGGCCAGGGGTAGGCAACCTGCGGCCCTCCAGCTGTTGAAAAACTACAAGTCCCATCATGCCTCTGGGAGTAATTGTACCTGTCAGCCTTGCAATGCCTCATGGGAAATGTAGTTCTACAACAGCTGGAGGGCCGCAGGTTGCCTACCCCTGGCCTAGGCTATAAGAAGATTGCCAAGACCCTGAAACTGAGCTGCAGAACGGTGGCCAAGACTATACAACAGTTTACCAAGGACAAGTTCCACTCAGAACAGCGCCTCACCATGGTCGACCAAAGAAGTTGAGTGCAGTGCTCAGCGTCATATCCAGAGGTTGTCTTTGGGAAATAGACGTATGAGTGCTGTCAGCATTGCTGCAGAGGTTGAAGGGGTGGGGGATCAGCCTGTCTGTTCTCAGACCATATGCCGCACACTGCATCAAATTGGTCTGCATGGCTGTTGTTCCAGAAGGAAGCCTCTTCAAAAGATGATGCACAAGAAAGCCCACAAACAGTTTGCTGAAGAAAAGCAGACTAAGGACAGGGATTACTGGAGCCATGTCCTGTGGTCTGATAAGGCCAAGATAAACTTATTTGGTTCAGATGGTGTCAAGCATGAGTGGTGGCAACCAGGGGAGGAGTACAAAGACAAGTGTGTCTTGCCTACAGTCAAGCATGGTGGTGGGAGTGTCATGGTCTGGGGCTGCATGAGTGCTGCCAGCACTGAGGAGCTACAGTTCATTGAGGGAACCATGAATGCCAACATGTGCTGTGACATACTGAAGCAGAGCATGATACCCTCCCTTCAGAGACTGGGCCACAGAGCAGTATTCCAACATAACGACCCCAAACACACCTCCAAGACTACCACTGCCTTGCTAAAGAAGCTGAGGGTAAACCCTATTGAGCATCTGTGGGGAATCCTCAAACGGAAGGTGGAGGAGCGCAAGGTCTCTAACATCCACCAGCTCTGTGATGTCGTCATGGAGGAGGGGAAGAGAACTCCAGTGGCAACCTGTGAAGCTCCGGGGAACTCCATGCCCAAGAGGGTTGAGGCAGTGCTGGAAAATAATGGTGGCCACACAAAATATTGACACTTTGGGCCCAATTTGGACATTTTCACTTAGGGGTGTACTCCCGTTTGTTGCCAGCGGTTTAGACATTAATGGCTGTGTGTTGAGTTATTTTGAGGGGACAGCAAATTTACACTGTTATACAAGCTGTACACTCACTACTTTACATTGTAGCAAAGCGCCATTTCTTCAGTGTTGTCACATGAAAAGATGTGTGAGGGGTGTACTTACTTTTGTGAGATACTGTAAATAAAAGTGATTCAGCACTGCACTACATCAAAACTACACTCACTGGCCACTTTATTAGGTACACCTTGCTAGTAGCGGGTTGGACCTGCTTTTACCTTCATTCTTCGTGGCATCGATACAACAAGGTGCTGGAAACGTTCCTCAGAGATTTTGCTCCATAGTGACAATGATGGCATCACACAGTTGCTGCAGATTTGTTGGCTGCACATCCATGTTGTGAATCTCCCTGCGCACCACATCCCAAAGGTGCTCTACAGGATGAGATGTGGGGAGTGTGGAGGCCATTGGAGTGCAGTGATGAGATGATTGGAGCTCTGTGACATGGTGCATTATCCTGCTGGAAGGAGCCATCAGAAGATGGGGGCACTGCAGTCATAAAGGGATGGACATGGTCAGCAGCAATACTCAGGTAGGCCGTGGTGTTTAAACGATGCTCAGTTGGTACTAAGAGGCTCAAAGTGTGCCCATCCCCCATGCCATTACACCACCACCACCAGCCTGAACCGGTGATACAAGGCAGGATGGATCCATGCTTTTGTGTTGCTTACGCCAAATTCTGACCCCACCATCTGAATGTAGCAGATGAAATAGAGACTCATCAGACCAGGCAGCGTTTTTTCCAAACTTCTATTGTCCAATTTTGGTGATCCTGTGGCAATTGTTTCCTGTTCTTAGCTGACAGTAGTGGCACCCGGTGGGGTCTTCTGCTGCTGTAGCCCATCTGCTTCAAGGTTGGATGTGTTGTGCGGTCAGAGATGGTATTCTGCATACCTTTGGTGTAATGGGTGGTTATTTGAGTTACTGTTGCCTTTCTATCATCTGGAACCAGTCTGCCCATACTCCTCTGATATCAACAAGGCATTTTTTCTCCACACAACGGCCGCTCACTGGATATTTTCCCTTTTTCAGACCATTCTCTATAAACCTGAGACATGGTTGTGTGTGAAAATCCCAGTAGATCAGCAGTTTTTGACATACTCAGACCTGCCTGTCTGGCACCAACAACCATGCCACCTTTAAAGTCACTAAAATCCCCTTTCTTCCCCACTCTGATGCTCGGTTTGAACTTGAGCAAGTTATCTTCACCACGTCTAGATGCCAAAATGATTTGAGTTGCTGCCATGTGATTGGCTAATTATCAATTTGCGTTACCAAGCAACTGAACAGGTCTACCTAATAAAGTGTCCGGTGAGTGTATATGGGATGTAGAGTAGCGCTGTATCACTTTTTATTTATATCTTTAAATAGTAGGATCATTGTGATATTACAAACTTTTCTGTAATAAGTATCACACATTATGGCCACAAGAAGAAACTCGAACACAGCCTAAAGCCCTAAACCAAAGGATAGTGGGAATGGTAGACAAAGAGCCAAGGATAACTTCCAAAAAGCAGAACCCTAAGGTACATCCAACGCTGTATCTTGGCCTAGGCCAACAAGGCCCAGGCCTAGGGCGGTACTTTGCAGGGGGGCAGCATGAAAAAGAGTCCCCACTGGCTTCCAATTGTAGTGCTTCCGGTATGATAATATAGACAGGGCCGCCATCAGAGGGGGACAGTCATGCATATGTGGGGGTCCGGGCATCCCAAAGGGCCCAGGTGGCGGGCCCCAACCAATGAGTTGTTGTGTGGGCAGCCAGTGTTCCGCAACTGGGGGGGCACGAGTTTAGTCAGGCCTAGGGCAGCACCAAACCCAAATACACCACTGGGTACATCCCTCACTTTTTGAGGAACAGTGGACTCCAAGATAGAAGACTCAGGGGGACTGCACTGTAAAAAGAAAAGCTAGACTGGAATTTTCCAAAATGCATCTTGGCCAGGCAATGTGGGAAAATGTCTTTTGGACAGATGAGACAAAACTGGAACGGTTTGGCAAGTCCTATTAGAAAGTCAAGCTTTCAAAGAACACTGCAAAACGTGAAGGGGGCTTGGTTATGTATGGGGCTGCGTCTGGCATTGGGTGCCCTGAATCTGTGCAGGGAACAATGAAATGTCAAGACCATCAAGGAATTCAGAAGCAAAACCTACTGCCTGGTGTCAGAAGGCTCAATCATAGACCATGGGTCCTCCCAACAGAATAGTGACCCAGAACACAGAAGCTAAAAACACCCAAGAATGGCTAAGAACATGAAGTTTCCTTCTATAAGCCCCGATCTGAATTCTTTCAAGCATGGAAAGAACGAATAATGCAGTCTTGAGGAGGAACTTCAAATCTTAGACAGCTGGAGTAGTTTGCTCAAGAAGAGTAGGCCAAGCTAAATGTTGACAGGTGCTGAAAGCGGAGTTCCACCCCGATTTTTTTTTTTACATCATTCAAGTCCTTTGCCTATATAGACTTACCTTTGAAGGAAAAAAAAAATTATACTCACCCTAAGTCACTTGTTGCTAGGTGGTCTCTGTAATCTGCCCCTTTTAGGTCCTAGGCTCTTCTCCTCACTTCCTGCTTCGCTTGGCCTCCTGGGAGATGTGATTCATCATTTCCCAGGAATCAGTGGGCTTCCCTGTACTATAAAATTGTGTTATTTCCAGACAGGAAATGACGCGATTTAAGGCGGACTGAGATCGAGGAGTGCATGATGGTTACCCACAGGGCCGTCCCTACCATGGGTCCCGGTGGGACCATGGGAGCCTAGCGGCACTTTCAGAGGGGCGGCACTCGCTCCCGCCCACTCGCTCTGCTCTGCCCGCTCCTAATTTTACTGTGGGCGGGGGGCGCCGCTTATTGCATTGTGCGAGCACCCCCCGCCGCTGCTGATATGAGCAGAGGCAGAGCACACTCTGCCATACCCGCACAGCGGACCTCCCGGTACCCGCCCATTTTTCCCTTAGCTCCCCCCATTCCTGCAGACGGCGGCCAGTGTGAAGGGCAGGAGCTGTGTGCTGGCCGGGCATGGAGACCTCATGGAAGAGGGATCGCTGGAGACACAGGTAGGGGAGGCTCAGTGCAGCTACACTGAGAGAAAGTAAGTGCCAGTGCCAAAGATCCCATCTCCACCACTGCCTTTGTGTAACCCCCCCC
>BLSH010340558.1:381700-398779 GCA_018402905.1 Glandirana rugosa
CACCGGTTGACGTTCTTTGCAGACTGGAGACACTAACGGTTGTTCCCGAAACGGTGGTTCATGATTCAGCACAAAACGCTTCCCCAGTTTATGAATAAAGTAAGTAATTTTACGTTTAGTTACATATTGAAAAAACTTTACCCAAAAGACCTATAAAAACAACCATAAGCTTACTAATGATTTGAACAGATGATGTCTCTCTCTCTGGAGTCTATAGTGAGGGAAAAAAGTATTTGATCCCCTGCTGATTTTGTACGTTTGCCCACTGACAAAGCAATGATCAGTCTATAATTTTAATGGTCGGTTTATTTTAACAGTGAGAGACAGAATACCAACAAAAATATCCAGAAAACCCATTTCAAAAAAGTTATACATTGATTTGCATTTTAATGAATGAAATAAGTATTTGACCCCTTCGCAAAACACGACTTAGTACTTGGTGGCAAAGCCCTTGTTGGCAATCACAGAGGTCAGACGTTTCTTGCAGTTGGCCACCAGGTTTGCACATCTCAGGGGGGATTTTGTTCCACTCCTCTTTGCAGATCCTCTCCAAGTCATTAAGGTTTTCGAGGCTGATGTTTGATAACTCGAACCTTCAGCTCCCTCCACATATTTTCTATGGGATTAAGGTCTGGAGACTGGCTAGGCCACTCCAGGACCTTAATGTGCTATTTCTTGAGCCACTCCTTTGTTGCCTTGGCCGTGTGCTTTGGGTCATTGTCATGCTGGAATACCCATCCACGACACATTTTCAATGCCCTGGCTGACGGAAAGAGGTTCTCACCTAAGATTTGATGGTGGACGGCCCCGTCCATTGTCCCTTTGATGCGGTGAATTTGTCCTGTCCCCTTAGCAGAAAAACACCCCCAAAGCTTAATGTTTCCACCTCCACGTATGATGGTGGGGATGGTGTTCTTGGGGTCATAGGCAGCATTCCTCCTCCTCCAAACACGGCGAGTTGAGTTGATGCCAAAGAGCTTGATTTTGGTCTCATCTGCCCACAACACTTTCACCCAGTTCTCCTCTGAATTATTCAGCTATTGATTGGCTAACTTCAGACGGGCTGTACATGGGCTTTCTTGAGCAGGGGACCTTGCAGACGCTGCAGGATTTCAGTCCTTAATGGTGCAGTGTTACCAATTGTTTTCTTGGTGACGATGGTCCCACTGCCTTGAGATCATTGACAAGATTCTCCTGTGTAGTTCTGGGCTGATTCCTCACCGTTCTCATGATCATTGAAACTCCACGAGGTGAGATCTTGCATAGAGCCCCAGACCGAGGGAGATTGACAGTTATTTTGTGTTTCTTCCATTTGCGAATAATCGCACCAACTGTTGTCACCCTCTCACCAAGCTGCTTGGCGATGGTCTTATAGCCCATTCCAGCCTTGTGTAGGTCTACAATCTTCTCCCTGACATCCTTGGACAGCACTTTGGTCTTGGCCATGGTGGAGAGATTGGCATCTGATTGATTGCTTCTGTGGACAGGTGTCTTATATACAGGTAACAAGCTGAGATTAGGAGCACTCCCTTTAAGAGAGAACTCCTAATCTCAGATCATTACCTATATAGAAGACACCTGGGAGCCAGAAATCTTGCCGATTGATAGGGGATCAAATCCTTATTTCACTCCTTAAAATGCAAATCAATGTATCACTTTTTTGAAATGTGTTTTTCTGGATATTTTCTGTCTCTCACTATTAAAATAAGCCAACCATTAAAATTATAGACTGATGATTTCTTTGTCAGTGGGCAAACGTGCAAAATCAGCAGCCCCCACCCACTGTATACCTCTTTTATACATGAAAGTATTTTGCTTGCTTTAGAAACTGCAGCTTGGCATTGCATGCTATTATAAGTCTATGATCGAATGATATAATCATTTCATAAACTCCAAAAGACTGTGAGCTTTGCACAATAGAGATTGCACCATACCATAATGGACCTGTCATCTAAACACAATGGAGGTTCTATACATAGACTGGTTTTTCCAATAACGGATGTATGCCAGCCAAAATCCTCACACAGCCTCCTATTCTCTATTAGAGTTATAACATAACTCCCAACTTTAGATATAGAGAGACAGAGTCGATAGGCAATAATGTGGTGAAAAATGGACTTGGCTACATAGCACTGAATATTGGGTTAAAGGGGTACAGCTAAATGGAGTCACAGTCTGCACACAATAGACTGCAGATCCGGTATTACTGCTACCTAGTGACCAGCAAATATGGAAAACAACAAACACTTTGATTGGAGTATGTAACATACAGCACAGCATATAACTTGCAGCAGTTTAGATTCAGGATTATGTAACCGCATCCCATACATTGCTGGTCAATGGAAGACAAAAAATAAAAAAAAAACCAACCCAGAGTGCGCGGTCACCTGCACACAGGGGCATCTGTTTTGTATATTATTATTATACTTACACTTCTACTTTGTAGCCAATTTTTTCTTTTGCAAATACATGGTGATCATATCCCCCCCTTATGTATTTATACATGGAGATCATATCCCCCCTTATGTATTTATACATGGAGATCATATCCCCCCTTATGTATTTATACATGGAGATCATATACCCCCTTATGTATTTATACATGGAGATCATATCCCTCCTTATGTATTTATACATGGAGATCATATCCCCCCCTTATGTATTTATACATGGAGATCATATCCTCCCTTATGTATTTATACATGGTGATCATATCCCCCTTATGTATTTATACATGGAGATCATATCCCTCCTTAATCTCCTCTTCTTGGGAGAGAATAAATTCAGTTCCTCTAATCCTTCCTCATAGCTGAGCCCCTCCACGCCTCTTATCAGTTTGGTTGCCCTTCTCTGCACTTTCTCCAGTTCCCTGATATCCTTTTTGAGAACTGGAGCCCAAAACTGATTGTAGATCTCTCTCTCTCCTTGCTTTAGAAACTGCAGCTTTACATTGCATGCGATGATCTAATGATATTATCATTTCAGAAAATCAAAAGACAGTGAGCTTTACACAATACAGATTGCACCATACCATAATGGACCTGTCATCTAATCACAATGGATGTTCTATACATAGACTGGTTTTTCCACTGACAGAGGTCTGCCAGCCGTATCCTCACACTACCTCCTATTCTCTATTATAGCATTCCACGGCTTGGCTTTGTCACTAACCATTGTTTAACAGTATCTTAAACAATGTATTATGGGAAATTAACCGGTTGAGGACACTGAACATGCTACACATTTCCAAAGATGTGAGCAATAGTACACAGGACATGAGCAGCATGCCCAGTCCTTCCGCCCCTCTGCCATGCCCCCCTTCTCAATTTATGGCAATGTTAAACTCTAAGGCCTCATACACACGGACGTTTTTTGACGCCGGCGTTTTCTGGCGTTTTTTGCAGCTCTCCATGTTAGTCAATGGCCCCATAAAAACGTCTGCGTTTTTGAGCTGTAGATGACGTCGGCGTTAGTGAGCTGAAACTAGAACCCACAGCCATCGCATTCTGAGGCTGTAACGTTTTGGCATTTGTTGACGCCGACGCCACAATATGCCAACAAACGCCACCTATCATTATACCGGCGTTTTCTGGCGTTTTTTGACGCCGACGTTTTTAGGTTGAAAAATAGCAGAGGGATGATTTTTTTTAAAAAACGTCTATTGACGTCGACGCTCACTAACGCTCAAAAACGCCGATGCATAACGCCGAAAAACGCCGACTTTTTTTCCTTGACGTCGGGGCCGACGTTTTGTTTATTTTTTTAGAAACGTCCGTGTGTATGAGGCCTAAAAATGAAGCCGGGAGTCGCTGTGTACATCCAGCAGCTCCAGATATAAAAAAACAAAAAAACAAAACTGTCTGACTCTGTGTCTGTCAACTCACTTAATAGAGAGATACAAAGTAACATTGTTTATAAAGATTGTTCAGACAGGAGATAGAGGAATACACGTAACATTGTTTACAAATATTGACCAGACAGGAGATAAAGATACAAAGAAACATTGTTACTGTTGTATCTACTGTTTCTTTCATCTGCAGATGATGTCAGTTAAAGCAACCTGACAAGTAAAAAAAATATATTTTTTTCAATAAAATTTGTCTAATAAACCCCTATTAACCCACAGCTTATTCTAATCATCCCTAATTAACTCCTTCTTTACTTCAACAACTATGTTCCTGCTGTTTTTTTATTTCTATTTTATTAATATTCATTTTTAACTAATTTTTTTTCTTAATTCGCTTTGTTTGTTCATATTTTCCGATTTACAGTGCCTTGAAAAAGTATTCACACCCCTTGAAATGTTCCACATTTTGTCATGTTACAACCAAAAACGGAAAAGTATTTTATTGGGATTTTATACAGCGGCGGCCAGTCAATAAGGGGCGCTTGGTCGCTGTCTCCCCGCCGCTGACAAGGAGAAGAAGAAAAAAAAAAAGAAAGTCAGCCCGACCCCCCTACAGGAGGAGCCGGTATATTGAGTTTTTTTTCTCGGCTAATTGCTGTCAGCTGACAGCAAGTAGTGAGCCGATTGGTCAGTGATAAAAGACTATGTGTTTGTGCTGAACAGGCACACACACATAGTCTGATTGGCTGCCCAGAGTCAGTGACTGACTGGCATTGGATGCGGTGGGAGGGGGCAGGACTGTGGCGGATGTGCTGGCTGTGTGATTACTCACGCAGGCGCGGCACTCCGCCGGGTTCCAGTCCCGACTCCCGAGCCGCAGACCATCCACTGCCAGCATGCTCTCCGCAAGCCAAGCTCTGCACAGTGCACACTGCCAGCCTGCCTATTAGATGGGGTAAGTGCGGGTCTTGTCCCGACTTTGGGAGGGGGGGGGGTCTTTCAGTGGCGCGAGCCCCTATCTGGGGCTCTGTATACTGCTATCTGGTGACTGTATACCCTATCTGGTGACTGTATACTGCGATATGGTGGCTCTGTATACTCCTATCTGGTGACTGTATACCCTATCTGGGACTCTGTATACCCCTATCTGGTAACTGTATACCCCTATCTGGTGCTCTGTATACTGCTATCTGGGCTCTGTATACCGCAATATGGTGACTCTGTATACCCCTATCTGGTGATGTTGTATACCCTATCTGGTGATGCTGGGCTGTATACTCCTGGCACAAGGGGTGGAAACTATAAGGGGTGGGGTTAATGAGAAGTGGGAGGCATCCAAAAGGAAGGGCGGGGTCTGGCAACCCCCATCCTAAAATTTCACCAGAGGCCACTGATTTTATGATAGACCAACACAAAGTGGCACATAATTGTGAAGTGGTAGGAAAATGGTAAATGGTTTTCAACATTTTTTTTACAAATAAATATTTGAAAAAAGTGTGGCGTGCATTTGTATTCAGCCCCCTTTCCTCTGATACCACTAACTAAAATCTAGTGGAACCAATTGCCTTCAGAGGTCACCTAATTAGTAAATTTAGTCCATCTGTGTGTAATGTAATCTCAGTATAAATACAGCTGTTCTGTGAAGCTCTCAGAGGTTTGTTAGAGAACTTTTGTGAACAAACAGCATCATGAAGGCCAAGGAACACACTAAACAGGTCAGGGATAAAGTTGTGGAGAAGTTTAAAGAGGTTGTATACCCAAAAACAAAAAAAAAACAAAAAAAAAACCTGTAAGGCAAAGGCATAATGAGCTAGTACTAGCACATTATGAAACACTCACCTTAGAACGAAGCTCCCACAGGGCTGCCCAGTCCCTGCAGAGGGAGCGGACATCTTCGCTGTGTGGATTCTTCAGGGTTCGCGGCTCCGGCGCTGTGAGTGGCCAGAGCCGTGGCACATTTCCAGTGGTCTTTCCGGCAGGGTCCGGCGCTATGCGCCGGGCCTTCGCCGGGCCATCACTGCGCATGCGCCCTGTCAGCGGCTGCATTGCAAGTGGAATAAACCTTACAAGTTTAGAAGATATTCATTTTAAAAATCACTTTTGGGGGGTAGACAACCGCTTTAAAGCAGGGTTAGGTAGTAAAAAAATCTCCCAAGCTTTGAACATCTCACGGAGCTCTGTTCAATCCATTATCAGAAAATGGAAAGAGTATGGAACAACTGCAAACCTACCAAGACATGGCCATCCACCTAAATTGATGGTAACTCTGGAGGAGCTGCAGAGATCCACAGCTCAGGTGGGAGAATCTGTCCACAGGACAACTATTAGTCGTGCTCTCCACAAATCTGCTCTTTATAGAAGAGTGGCAAGAAGAAAGCCATTGGTGAAAGAAAACCATAAGAAGTCCCATTTGCAGTTTGTGAGAAGCCATGTGGATGACACAGCAAACATGTGGAAGAAGGGGCTCTGGTCAGATGAGACCAAAATTGAATTTTTTGGCCTAAGAGCAAAACGCTATGTGTGGCCGAAAACTAACAATGCACATCACCCTGAACACACCATCCCCACTGTGAAACATGGTGGTGGCAGCATCATGTTGTGGGGATGCTTTTTTTCAGCAGGGACAGGGAAGCCGGTCAGAGTTGATGGGAAGATGGATGGAGCCAAATACAGGGAAATCTTAGAAGAAAACCTGTTAGAGTCTGCAAAAGACTTGAGACTAGGGCAGAGGTTCCCCCTCCAGCGGGACAACTACCCTAAAGATACAACCAGAGCTACAATGGAATGGTTTAGATCAAAGCATATTCATGTGTTAGAATGGCCCAGTCACAGTCCAGACCTAAATCCCATTGAGAATCTGTGGCAAGACTTGAAAATTGTTCACAGACGCTCTCCATCCAATGTGACAGAGCTTGGGGTATTCTGCAGAGAAGAATGGGCAGAAATGTCCTCTCTAGATGGGCAAAGCTGGTAGAGACTTCCCCAAAAAGACTTGCAGCTGTAATAGCTGTGAAAGGCGGTTCTACAAAGTACTGACTCAGGGGGGCGCCATAAAAATGACCCCCACACTTTTCACAGATTTATTTGTAAAAAATGTTGGAAACCATTTATCATTTTCCTTCCACTTCACAATTATGTGCAGAGGCGTAACTAGAACCTTCAGGGCCTTGGGGCAAGAAATTATGAAGGGCCCCCGTGACCCCTGGCCAGGGCCCTTCCCTCCTCCTACTGATCCTGGGGCCCTTTACTCCCGTTGCGGGTCCCTTTATTATGGTCCCACTGAATAAACAAATAGTTGTGTTGTGTACCTAGCCTCCCATTCATTCAGAAATGGACGTACAGTAAAAACAGTTTACTATGCTTCAGTTATGAATGAACCAATTGGTACCAATCACTGACTCTGTCCATTCAGAAAAGGAAGGAGCCGGTAAATGACAAATATACAGACCCGTTCCCATCTCTCCATCATGACTCATCTTCTACAGCAGCTGGCAGGAGAGAGGAGAGGGGAAGACAGCAGCTCTGTAAGGGGGACCAGGGAAGCACACGGACCCTGGGAATAGCAGAAGACAAGTAAACTGGATAGAGGAAAATGGAGGAGATTGGTTCCTCTAAATGCCACCCCCGCCATCCCTCCTATCCAGGTGCACAAGGGAGGCACACGGGTCCCCTGGAGCATGGGGCCCGGTTGCAATTGCAACCCCTGCAGTTACGCCCCTGGTTATGTGACACTTTGTGTTGGTCTATCACATGAAATCCCAATAAAACACATTTATGTTTTTGGTTGTAACATGACAAAATGTGGGGAATTTCAAGGGGTATGAATACTTTTTCAAGGCACTGTAAAAGTGCAAAATTGAAGGAAAAAAAAAACTTTATTTAATTTGTAAATAGCTTTGCAATGCTTTGTACCAGAAACATAATTTTCCTTTGTTATCTTATGTAATGACAACGTTTTTGTCCAATAAACAGGTCCATAGCAGTAAAATCTGCTCTGGTTCATAGCGTGTGTATAGCAGTGGTTCTCAGCTCCTGTCCTCAGGACCCACTAACAGGCCAGATTTTAAGTATTACCTTGGGGAGATGCAGACTAAAATACTGCAAATCGCTGAGCAGCAAATGATGTATTTTATATTTATATATTTTAAATTATAAATTATATACACCTGTGATGTATTTCAGTTATCCTGCAAACATGGCCTGTTAGTGGGCCCCGAGGACAGGAGTTGAGAACCACTGGTGTATAGGGATCGAGTGTTTAGGTTTAACAATTTATGAACACACAAGACTTGTGAAGAACTCTATAAAGAAAGTGTAGCGTAGCATGCGATTTTGGAGCTTGCAGGAGAAAAATTTGACTACAAGTAGAAGTGTTCTCTACAAAACAGATGCCACCGTGTGCAGATGACCACACACTCCTGGTTATTCTTTCCCTTCCCTTGACCAGCAATGTATGGGATGCGGTTACATCATCTTGAATTTAAACTGCTGCATGTTACATGCTGTGCTGTATGTTACACAATCCAATCAAAGTGTTTGTTGTTTTCAACATTTGCTGGTCACGGAGTAGCCAGGTAGTACGGGAAATGCGGCAAATGTGTGCAGTGTATACTGTGACTCCATTTAACTGCACCCCTTTAAACCATACCCAATATTCAGTGCTATGTAGCCACGTCCACTTTTCACCACATTATTGCCTGATTGATTTAGATCTAAAGTTGGAAGGGATGTATTTGCAGTCACTTACTCCAGTATTGGGGTAGGGTTGCCATCTCATCCCTTTAAACCCGAACACATATGAATTACACAGGTTGTTGTTCTGGGGCTAATTTAATGCAGATGAGGCACCACGTGAGTTTAATTACCACCTTAATCAGCCACAGAACAACCTGTGTAATTCATATGTGTTCGGATTTAAAGGGATGAGGTGGCAACTCTAGTTGGGAGTTATTATTGCAGATATTGACAGCAGTGCTGGGGGTTTTTATTGCATTCACTGACACCCATGCTGAGCATTGTTATTGCAATGACTGATACCACTGTTGGGGGTTATACATTAATTGCAGACACTAATGTTGGGGGTTATTATTACAGTCACTGTCATTAATGTTGGGGGTCATTATTGCAGTCACTGACACCAGTGCTGGGGTTATTATTACAGACATTTACACCAATGTTGGGGGTTATTACTGCAGTCACTGACATCAATTCTAGGGGTCATTATTGCAGTCACTGACACCAATCCTGGGAGTTATTATTACAGTCACTGACACTAATGTTGGGGATTATTATTGCAGTCACTGACACCAATGTTGGCAGTTATTATTACAGTCACAAATGTTGGGGGTCATTATTGCAGTCACTGAAACTAATGTTGGGGGTTAATATTACAGTCACTGATACTAATGTTGGGGGTCATTATTGCAGTCACTGACACCAATGTTTGGGGTCATTATTGCAATCACTGACACCAATGCTGGGAGTTATTATTGCAATCACTGACACCAATGCTGGGAGTTATTATTGCAATCACTGACACCAATGCTGGGGGTTATTATTGCATCCACTGACACCAATGTTGGGGGTTAATATTACAGTCACTGACACCAATTTTGGGAGTTATTATTGCAGTCACTGACATAAATGTTGGGGGTTAATAATACAGCCACTAAGTGTGCATATTCACCAGCACACCAATGATCTACAATCACCGTCCAAAGGTTTTGGATGCAGGACCCCTTCATCAGGCATGTAAAGACAAAGGGGTCCTACGCGACTCCGAAATGTTGCACTTGTCTTTGTGATGTGATCTCTCTGTAATAAAAACCTTTGGATGGTGATTGTAGATCCTTGGTGTGCTGGCGAATATATACACTTGCTTGATGTTTCCAGGATCCAGCTGGTAATCGTTACAGCACCCACCATTGATAAGCCTTGTCTTCCAGAAAGTGTGCGATACGAATATAGACAAGATTATTACAGCCACTGACACCAATGCTGGGGGTTGTTATTGCAGTCACAGACACTAATGCTGGGGGTTATTATTGCAGTCACAGACACTAATGCTGGGGGTTATTATTGCAGTCACTGACACTAATGCTGGGGGTTATTATTGCAGTCACAGACACTAATGCTGGGGGTTATTATTGCAGTCACTGACACCAATGCTGGGGGTTGTTATTGCAGTCACAGACACTAATGCTGGGGGTTGTTATTGCAGTCACAGACACTAATGCTGGGGGTTATTATTGCAGTCACAGACACTAATGCTGGGGGTTATTATTGCAGTCACAGACACTAATGCTGGGGGTTATTATTGCAGTCACAGACACCAATGCTGGGGGTTGTTATTGCAGTCACTGACACCAATGTTGGGGGTTATTATTGCAGAATATAGTTTATAGCACCAAATTTACTTACTAAATATTCCTTTTTTTTTTTATTGATCTATTTTTTTACAAACATTTTTTGGCACATTAAGTTCAAAGGTTGCCTACCCCCAGGAAAATGTATCACAGCAAAATAGATGCAAAATGTAAGCCTCGAACAGCTGATGTGTTCTATGCTGCAGGTTTGTCTTTTGGTTTTGGCTGCCCCTACGGATTAATGCAGCTTTGGGCAGATGCCTCAATGAAATATTCAGTCTCTGTGGGCTTTCTTCTGCTTTGCTTTACAGTTAATAGTGCTTGCCTATGGGTGAATTTAAATTTAGTCCTGTGATAAAAAAAGATTAATGAGTGGCTCAGAGCGAGCTGATTTTACGTACCAGATTGCGGTCATCCAGCTCCACTCCGGTTTCCACAATTTTCTGCAGGACGTCCGTGTGGCCATTCTTAGCGGCCAGATGGAGAGCCGTGTTGTCTTCCTGAAATTAAGAGAGGTGTTATCATGGTGACTCACAAGGACATGATCACTATTATAGAAATGATTATATGGAGCTTGTGGTAGAATAGCACTTTATGGCCACCAGTCCAAGAACCTCTTCCAACTTACCAAAGGGGAACTTAACTGCATCTGAGCACCACAAACCAAAAATGCTATTTTATTTATTTTTAATATTCAAAGCAAACTCCCCTATCCATCTGTGTCTCCATGCTTTACTTTGTTGAGAAGTCACTTTGAAAAACACCCTCTAGCAATTTTAGTGCCACCCATCTTGAGTAAGGGCAGAGGATTCATGTATTTACTTCCTGGAATCCATCTGCCCTTGGCTCAGGCACACAGGCAGAAGGATGTGCTTAGATGGGAAAACCGCTCCTCCCATGAAGACTTCTGGGATGTATGACATCATTTTGGCCTAGGTCAGAAACCTGGAAGCAACTGAAGACATGTAAAAAAAGAAGTATAAAAAAAGTAAATATAATATACCTTCCTATCTATTTACTAATGCTAGTAACATAAGGTTTAAAGCTTCCAGCTTTGGTGAAAAAAAGGGAAAGTCAGCTCAGCAGCTACAAATACTGTAGCTGCTGATCAGTGGCGTCACTGGTGTTGGTGTCATTTGGTGCGGTAAAGCATGGTATCCCCCCCAACCCCCCGCTAGCGTGCTACGGTGCTCTGTCCTGCCACTGTGGAGTGACAGCAGGACAGGCAGTAGGGCTCTGAGCAGGTTAGCACCTCGCACCCACCCCCACCTGCCACATTGCTACTAGTGTCACCCAGGGCATTTTTCTCAGGGAATAGATGCAGGAACGCGACCATGCCCTACACCTTTCCCCTGGTTAGGGGGGCGAGGGTGGGGTGGGGGGGGGGGGGGGTTTGAGCGTGCCACAGCAAATGGGTGTGGGAGGGTTCTAAAGAGACATTAAATATCAGGAGGGTGCTATATACAGAGTGTACAGTTCAGGTGGGTGCTAGGAGCAGAGCCCAGGTGGAAGCTAGGTGCAGAGCCCAGGTGGGTGCTATATGCAGAGTTCAGGTGGATGCTGGGTGCAGAGTTCAGATGGGTCCAGAGTTCAGGTGGGTGCTGGGTGCAGATTTCAGGTGGGTGCTGGAAGCAGAGTTTAGGCAGGGTGCAGTGTTCAGGTGGGTGCAGTATTCAGGTGGGTGCAGGGTGCAGTGTTCAGGTGGGTGCTGGGTGCAGTGTTCAGAGTTCAGGTGGGTGCAGGGTGAAGAGTTCAGGTGGGTGCTGGGTGCAGAGTTCAGGTGGGTGCTGGGTGCAGAGTTCAGGTGGGTGCAGGGTGCAGTCTTCAGATGGCTGCTGGTTGCAGAGTTCCACCCCCAAATCGCCAGGACTTGTCTTCCCCTCCCAGCACAGACCCAAGCAAATTATTTTAATATCTTCCCCCAAACACAGACCTCAGATACAGCACGGCTCCGTGCAGTACAGGAGATTCTCCTTCTCATGGCTCCTCCCAGGCTCCTCCCCATGGCTCCTCCCAGGCTCCTCCTCATGGGCTGTCATAAGACACATGAGAGCCAAGGAGGAGCCTCGCAAAAGTGTAACAGCCGGTGTTCTGGCACCAGCGGTGAGAGATACAGAGGGTGGACTCGGACAGGAGCGCTGCTGATCTGCCGCTCTCACTTCTAAATACAGAAGCCTGGCTCCTGTATTTAGAATTGACAGAAGTGAGCGGAAAATACAAGGCAGCACCAGAGGGGCGGAACTCTGTTCCCTGGTAGTACGGCCTGCCCCCCCCCCCCCCGCACCCCCATAGCGACGCCACTGCTGCTGACTTTTAATTTCAGGACACTTACCTGTCCGGGGAGCCCGCAATGTCGGCACCAGAAGCCGACCCGTCCATCAGCTCCGGGTGCAGGCGCCAGCATCCTTACTAAGGGAAACAGGAAGGGAAGCCTCACAGTCAGTTTCCTGCTGCCCATGTGCAAGTCATGCGGCGCTTTCTGAATGGTCCCGTCGTCTTCTGGGACACACACAGGCCGGATGTAAACGTGGAAGTGACGTACCTCGCCGGGAAGGAAGTCCCGTAGAAAATATAAAAAAAGGGTATGAAAAAAAAAAAAAAAACGTTTTACGTTTTCTAAGGAGTTCAGGTTTTGCCTGGAACTCCGCCCTAAAAATACTTCATGATGATTGAAAGAGTTTAGTTCCCCGTTAAGAAGATTGGTTTCTTTTGCAGGTTCCTCAGGTAACAAACACACACGACACAAACCATCAGTTTCACGGGTTGTCTTTTTTTTTCCGGAAAACAACTTTAGGAGGGGGAGCTTTCTCAGCTAAGCACACCCTCCTGCCTCCATGCCTGAGCTAAGGGCAGATGGATTCCAGGAAGCAAATGCAACATGAATAATCTGCCCTTACTCAAGATGGCAGCGGCTAGAAATGCTAGGGGGGTGTTTTTCCAAATGATTTCTCAACAAAATGAAGCATGGAGACATGGATGGATGGAGGAAGTTTGCTTTAGATATTAAAAATGAATTAAATAGAGTCTTCAGTTTGTGGTGCTCTGATACAGTCTAGTTTCGACTTAACTCAAAAAAGTCCCTTCTATTACTCTCCGACTCCTCCAAATCTCTAAATTCCTTTTTTTTTTTTTGCTATGTTTGTTACGTTTGTCCTCCCTGGTCTCACTGTATGTAGGAAGTGGACTATGGACCATAGGTGTGCGCAGCCTATTGCATTAGAGTGTGCACTTCAAAGCTCAAGCACAAATTCTCTGCGGCCTCAGCTGCAGCAGACAGTGAATGAATGGGAAGTGCTCTGTGCTGAGTGGCTCCCTGTTTATTCACAAACCGAAGCATAGAAAACAGTTTACTATGCTTCAGTTATGATTGAACACAGTGAGTGAGTGTGTTCACTGTGTTTATTTAGAAAAGGAAGGGCTCGGTAAATTACATATTGATGAGCCCCTTCCCCCACTCTCCATCCTGAAACATTCCCCGCAGCAGCCAAAGAGAGAGGAGGAAAGCCAGCAGCACCTGCGGTGGGGGGGAAGCCTGGGCAGTAGGGGGAATTGGCACCGCACAGAGTGATTACGTATGCCTATGCTATGGACTGTGGGTTGTGTAGTGTATATAGAGCAGAGCACATGACTGCAACTCACGTGCACTGCTCATTCCAGACAAATGGAAGAGAGACGGGAAAAGGAGAGGTTTGGGAGCTCCCGGAAGATGTTACAAAGAGGCATAAAAACACAGAAAGAAACAATTTCACGAACAATAAATTGCAGGGCCATTAAGTAGTGGATGAGTTTTGGACAATAAGGCCTCATACACACGGACGTTTTTTGACGCCGGCGTTTTCTGGCGTTTTTTGCAGCTCTCCATGTTAGTCAATGGCCCCATAAAAACGTCGGCGTTTTTGAGCTGTAGGTGGCGTCGGCGTTAGTGAGCTGAAAGTAGAACCCATGGCCATCGCGTTCTGAGGCTGTAACGTTTTGACGTTTTTTGACGCAGACGCCACAAAACGCCAACAAACGCCAACTAACATTGTACCGGCGTTTTCCGGCTTTTTTGACGCCGACGTTTTTAGGTTGAAAAATAGCAGAGGGATGATTTTTTTAAAAAAACGCCTATTGACGCCGACGCTCACTAACGCTCACTAACGCCAATGCATAATGCCGAAAAACGTCGACTTTTTTTCCTTGACGTCGGACCCGACGTTTTGTTTATTTTTTTAGATACGCCCGTGTGTATGAGGCCTTAGGCCCGGGTATCGTTTAACCCCTTTGCGCCAAATCTAAATGCCTAAGCCCAATTTTGCAACTTAGACATGTGTTAGTAAAACCGTACGTATCATCACAACTACTTTTATTTTTATTATTTTTTTTTTTTTTTATTATCTAAGGAAAACTGGACCAATATAGTAAGAAAATATATATATATTTTAAATTTAGCTGTACATTTCTTGCTACTACTATAACCTTCCCCCAAAGAACACCGCAAAATAAATTCTCCTTCTCCCGATGATCGCAGTGATATCACATAGGTGTATGTTAGTTGTTGTTTGTACCCGTAGTAAAGCCCAGAAACAATAGTGCGCATTTTGCTTTTTTTTTTAATCCTACCTAAAACACGCTGATAGTAATTAAAATAAAAAAAAAATTTGTTCAAAAAATAATTTTTCTTGTCCATTCACAGAGACAGAAAACCCAGGGACGAGCTTCACAGTGACTGATCACTGTGATAGCCAATAAGGGGCTATCACAGCGATCAGGTGACCCGGAATTGGACATTCCGAGTCCCGATCATTAGAACGGGGGGGCCCGGTCCCTATCCTGGGAGCGCTCCGTGTGGCACGCGCCCAGCACAAAAGAAAGATACACAAATGTGCGGCCCCGCGGCAAAAGCCCAGTGCAGTGAGGCCGCATTTTTGCATACGGTTGCTGTGAAGGGGTTAATGTCACCGAGGGGTACCTTGTCCTTCAGGCTGTGCTGACACCCAGATCCGATCAGGAATTCCACCACCTCTATCTGGCCATGTTCTGCTGCCAGGTGAAATGCCGTTCTTCCAAACTGTATGGAAAGAAAACAAAATATGTCATTTGTGGACCGCGCCACCACCCGCCACAATACAGGTCAGTGTTGTGTAACTCAAAAAATGTCAGCCATAGGTGGAGTATAGTAGGCTGAGTCCGGCTTCTAATATGGGGTGACCAGAGGTCCCCGGTTCTCGGGGACAGTCCCTGGACTTAGGACACTGTCCCGGGACCAAGTCTGTCCCCGTTCTTTTTGTCCCTGGATAGAGTTGCACCCTGTCCTGGTTTAGACACTTGTCACTGTCCACCTGTGATATGGACACATTTTTCCAGCCCCATCCATCCATCCATCCATCCATCCATCCATCCATCCATCCAGTAAATACGTCCTGGAGATGGAGCTATTGCCGGACCAAGTTCCTGCACTGCTCTCCACTCAATGAGATTTCTGTTGGCTGCGCATCTCTCACCCCCCGCGCCACCACTGCCGCCACCTGGATGATCTCCTTTGCAGTCATTGGTTGCTTTCCTAGCAGTGACAATGCTTTTTCTGCTGTCCACACTGCATAGTAGAAGGTAAATAACCCTAGAGTGGCTCCTCCCCCCAGCTCGGCTCTCACACTTCCCTCCTTGGTTGCAGTAGGTCCTGGGGCCCCACTGGTAGGGTAAGGCAATCTGAATTGATGTGTTAAAGAGGGCAGGGGGTGCTGATATAAGGGGGTCTCTCTGATCTCTGGGAGGGGGTGTGGGGGGGCACTGATATAAGGGGACTGTGACCTAATGGGGGTCTCTAAGAGGGGGTACTGACTGCTAATGTAATGGTTGGTGATCAACCTTTAGATCAGTAGCACCCCCTTAGAGACCCCCATAAGCTCACAGTCCCCTTATATTAGTGCCCCTACCTTCCTTATCAGTAATGCCTTTCAGTGCCAGCCATCATTGCCCATGATTGCTGCCTTGCAGTGCCATTCATTGCCACTTAGCAGTGCCCATCATTGCTGCCTATCAGTGCCCATCATTGCTGCCTGTCAGTGCTCATCAGTGCCTATTATTGCCACATTTCAGTGCACATCATTACCGCCTATCAGTGCCCATCATTGCCACATATCAGTGCCGTGTCACCTATCAGTGCCCATCATTGCCGCCTATCAGTGCCCATCATTGCCGCCTATCAGTGCCCATCATTGCCACCTATCATTGCCCATCATTTTCACATATCAGTGCCTATTGCCACATATCAGTGCCCATCATTACCGCTTATTAGTGCCCATCATTGCTGCCTATCAGTGCCCATAATTTCCACATATCAGTGCCCACTATTGCTACATATCAGTGCCCATCATTACTGCTTATCAGTGCCCATCATTGCAGCCTATCAGTGCCCATCATTGCCGCCTATCAGTGCCCATCATTGCCACCTATCAGTGCCCATCATTTTCACATATCAGTGCCCATTATTGCCACATATCAGTGCCCATCATTACCGCTTATTAGTGCCCATCATCGCCGCCTATCAGTGCCCATCATTTCCACATATCAGTGCCCATTATTGCTACATATCAGTGCCCATTATTGCTACATATCAGTGCCCATCATTACTGCTTATCAGTGCCCATCATTGCCGCCTATCAGTGCCCATCATTGCCGCCTATCAGTGCCCATCACTGCCACCTAACAGTGCCCATCATTGCCACCTATCAGTGCCTATCATTGTCACCTATTAGTGCCACCTATCAGTGCCCATCATTGCTGCATATCAGTACCCAATCAGTACCGCCTCATCAGCGCACACCAGGGAAGGAGAAAAAATACTTATTTACAAAATTTTATAACAGAAACTAAAAAAAACGTTCC
>BLSH010340558.1:445310-461786 GCA_018402905.1 Glandirana rugosa
GCCCCCCCCCCCCCCCCCCCCACGACCAATGGAGCACTAGCCTCCACTGCTAGTATGTCCTACTTCTAAATTGTCTGACTGGTGTACCCTGAGTCTGTGGGGTCTACTCCCTTTCCCCCTCCTAGGGCTCATGCCTTCCTTCTCTTCTTCTCTTCTCCTTTATGTTCTCCTCTTCCCTTTCTTTCCCCATCATAGAGAGCCTACCCTCTCTTGTGACTCCCTGCCTTGGCGACAGTGTTCAAGAGTCTTGACCATCAGAATCTCTGGAAATTGGATTGCTCATGGTAACTCCACTTTCTTGGGAAAAAAAATAGCAAATAAAAAAAATATATAATATACCATATACAATTGCTAAACAAGTCATATTGTAAATGAATGGTATTAAAATGACCTTTCCTGTTCAATCTGCAGCTCTATAATGTTCTGTAAAATGCAATATGGCAACCTGCAAGCATTCTGTACACAGATGGGTGTGATTGGCTTACTGACCTTTCAAGAAGTCTGAACTAATATACAAATCAGATTTTGGGAATCCACTGCAACAAAAGTGTTGTTTTTGGTGAGATACTCTCAAAGGGAGATCACGTCTAATAAACACTGCCACCCACTTTCCTCATTAGAGCCCTGCAAATGCAGCAGCTGATTGATCATTATGAAATCACTTGCATTAGATTCACTTTCCAAATGGACACAGAGAAACAAACAGCTATTCCTTTAGAATATCAAAAGTCTGAAATTTGCAACAAAGTTGTTACAATCCCTGCAATGTACATAGATCACCCAGAGGCAGTGGCGGCTGGTGTTTTTTTGGGGGAGGGGTGGCAAACAATGCACCCACAGCCCCCCCATGGTCGGGCAGCCCCACACTTAACCCATCTATATCGTGGGCAGTGCTACCCTCTGGGTGACAGGCGGCAGCTTCTCCTGTGTCTCTTCGCGGCGGCCATGTGTCTCCTCCTTCCTCCACCTAGGCCAGTAGTATCGCTTATCCTTTTGGCCCGCTTCCTGATTGGCCGGGAGGAGAATCAGTGTGACAATAGAGAATATTCATTCGGTATTGTCACACAACTGGGTGCACCCAAGCCCACCTTTTTTTGAAGCCTATTAGAGTCTTTGGCTGTAATAACCTGCTTCAAAAAAAAAAAAACATTGGAATTCATGTGTCTGGCTCCCCGCATGTAGATTAGGATGGGCTGCCACTGCTCAGAGGGGAATGTTTTTTCCTCAACAAAAGTGGAGTTACTCTTTAATTCTTCTCCTGTTTTTTTATTCCTTTCTTTGCTGTTAGTGTTTACAGTATATCTTAATCGGATATTCCTATCCCCCTGTGTGGGCAATTCTGCTGTAATACTTATTTCTCAAGTTTCAATAAAAATATTGAACAAGAGAAAAAGAAGAAGAAAAAGAAGTTGTAAATATAGGAGGAAGAGTTACTCTACCAACATGCTGAATTTATTCTCCAGTGAGAACAGGAGATTAAGGGGGGCAGTGGCATCACTAGGGTTGGTGTCACCTGGTGCGATAAAACATGGTGTCAACCCCCCCCCCCCCCCCGGGGGGGGGGGGGTTTATGGAGACTGATAGACTGCACTGATGAGGTGGCACTGATAGGCTGCATTGATGGGCAGTGATGAGGCAGCAGTGATAGGCTGCACTGAAGGGCAGTGATGAGGCTGCACTGATGGGCAGTGATGAGGGAGGTGGCACAGATGGGCACTGATAGGCGGCAATGATGTGCACTGATGAGGCTGCACTGATATGCGGCACTGATAGGCAGCAATGAAGAACACAGATAGGCTGCAATGATGGGTACAGATAGGCGGCACTGACAGGCATCACTGATAAGGAAGGGGGCACTGATATAAGGGGACTGTAAGGTAATGGAGGTCTCTAAGGAAGGGAATGGGGGCACTGATATAAGGTGACTGTGAGCTAATGGGGGTCTTTAAGGAGGGGTGCTGCAGATCTAATGGTTGGTCACCAAACATTAGATCAGCAGTCAGTACTCCCTCCTAGAGACCCCATTAGCTCACAGTCCCCTTATACCAGTGCCCCCCCACCCCCTTCCTTAGAGACTTCCAGATCTCAGAGAGAGCCCCCCCCCTCCTTATATCAGCGCCCCCTGCCCTGTGCCCTCTTTAAAAGACATCCACCCTACCAGGGGGAACCAGGAGCCGCAGCAAGGAGGGAAGTGTGAGAGCACCACACATAAGGAAGCAGGACTTGCCAACCCAGTTATTACTCACATTATACACACTGTGCCCTTGCAGAGCTGGGGGCACTTTCTTCCATCCCGCCTCCCAAGTCCCAGCCTCTAAATGATGTCACAGTGGGACCGTGGCTAGAATGCATCCGTCGGGCGGAGCGCAATACACCTGACAGAGAAGAGAATGTTGCAGATGTGATTGCGGCCACGGCGCATGGGGGTGTGTGGGACGGTCAGACCAGGCCACACAGTCTATCTCTCTGCCTCACTTCCTCCTCCCCCACTCTCCCCGCACATCACATGGAGCAGAGGAAATCCCGGAAGGGAAGGAGGGAGCTGCGGTTCTCCTCTCAATGCAGCACCAGTGCCATTTGGAGCCTGGTGTTACCCTCTGGCAGGTGTCACCCGGGTGCAAGCTGCACCCAACGCAGCACTACTGAAGGGGGGGGGTATGTACAAATACATAAGTGGTCCATATAGTGAACTTTGAGTGTTGAGTTATTCACTTTAAGGTCTTCACAAAGGACAAGGGGGCACTCTTTGCGCCTAGAGGAAAAAAGATTTCATCTCCAAATATGGAAGGGTTTCTTGACAGTAAGAGCTGTGAAAATGTGGAATAGACTCCCCCCAGAGGTGGTTTTGGTCAGCACGGTAGATTGCTTTAAAAAAGGCCTGGATTCTTTACTTAATGTAAATAATATAACTGGCTACTAACATTTATAGGTAAAGTCAGGGCCGGCCCAAAACATTGTGCTGCCTGGGTCCAAAAATGAAATGCTGCCCCCCCCCCAAAAAGGAATACACCCACCAAAAGGCCCCCACATCCATTATTATATATTATGATAATTAAAACTAAAATTAAATTTAACTAGGGTAGTATATAGACAGGCTATAGGGTAGTATATAGACAGGCTAGGGTAGTATATGGACAGGCTAGGGTAGTAAATGGGCACGCTAGGGTAGCATATAGACAGGGTAGGGTAGTATATAGACAGGCTATAGGGTAGTATATAGACAGGCTAGGGTAGTATATGGGCAGGCTAGGGTAGTAAATGGGCACGCTAGGGTAGCATATAGACAGGGTAGGGTAGTATATAGACAGGCTATAGGGTAGTATATAGACAGGCTAGGGTAGTATATGGACAGGCTAGGGTAGTAAATGGACACGCTAGGGTAGCATATAGACAGGCTAGGGTAGTATATGGACAGGCTAAGGCAGTAGAGGGGCAGGCTATGGTAGTATATAGACAGGCTAGGGTAGTATATGGACAGGCTAGGGTAGTAAATGGGCACGCTAGGGTAGCATATAGACAGGCTAGGGTAGTATATGGACAGGCTAAGGCAGTAGAGGGGCAGGCTATGGTAGTATATAGACAGGCTAGGGCAGTATAGGGGCAGGCTAGGGCAGTATAGGGGCATGCGGAGTGGTCCAGGGGGCAGTTGTCATCATGACACAAAACACGACACAAAAAAAATCTTGCTCATCAATTTGCTGGGTAAATAGAAGAGAAGCAGAGGTTCATTTTGCTGCCCCTCTCAAAGTGCTGCCTGGGTCCAATGGATCCACTGGACCCATGGTAGGGCCGGTCCTGGGTAATGCTGATCCAGGGAAAATCTAATTGCCTCTCGGGGAGTCAGGAAGGAATTTTTTCCCTCGTTATAGCAAATTGTGTCATGCTTTGCTGGGTTTTTTTGCCTTCCTCTGGATCAACTGTGAAGGATTGTATATGGGATTGTATGGTTATATATCATTTTTCTTTCTTTTTTTTATTGGTTGAACTAGATGGACTTGTGTCTTTTTTCAACCTGGCTCACTATGTAACTATGTGACATTTGAATGGCCCAGCTCTGCATTACTTTGGGTGCAGCCCTCATATATACTGCAGTATACATTGTACATTACACATTATAATCTATGGCCCTTTGGAGGAGTTGGGAACACAGGTGAGGTCTGGAGATGCTTGCAGGTTGCCAGCAATGCCTTACAGCTTCTCCTCCTTTCATGCGTTCAATAGAACTACAACTAGGCAGGAAATTAAATTAGCCCTGAAAGGCTGCCTTTGTGTGCGAGGACTCCAGGGCATAGAGGAGAAAACGAGAAAAGCGTAGACGGCGCGGGCTGGAGCCAGCTCCTCCATAGGCACATCCGTCTGACACAGCGACAGATCCTGGTTCACAGTGTCACAGGGAGAGATTTCTTTTATGTCGGATAACCATGGAGAATATGCCGTCCTCTCTGCTTGTCCAGGTCCTACACACATTTTACTATGTCTAAAGCACAAAGTAGACAACGCTGAGGGCAGCGGCGGGATTTACAAAACAGGGGTTACATCTTAAAGTGATACTAAATCCACAACAGTAAAATCAGTCTGTATATGCAGCATGGCATGCTTGTTATACTCACTGTGGAACCTAAGGGGTTAATCATCTGCATAAAAAAGCCTGTCTTCTTTGATCCTCCCCTTCTTCCACTGTCCTTAATCCATCTCCTGATAGAACAGAGCTTTGGGGGCACTCTGCACATGCTCAGTTTGGTGTGTATTGCTAGAGAGTTTTTTTTTCTCTTGGCAGAGTGCATGTGATCAGCACAGGGCCAATCAACACTGTCCACACAGAAAGTCAGGGGTCATGCAGCCTCATAGGTCAATCAGGGGAGAAAACTTCTCCCACAAGCTTAACCAGACACTGATAGAAGTCATAAGACTGCTATATACTGCTGATGAAAAAAAGGTATTTAGCAGTTTATATTTACTAAAATAATTGCATTTCCATGTTCTGTGTTCCGTGGGAGACCAGATATAGTGACTGCAGGGTGCTGGGTTTAGTAACACTTTAAGTTTGGCCCCATGGACCAGTAGATTTTTTTTTCAATATATGGAAATTCTAAAAAAAATTATTGGTCAGAATGTTCTTTCTTGCCATCAATGATCCAACACATTTCCCTCCATATCCCTTAGAATTTTGCCCAGATCTGCTGCTTGAATCCCAGTTGTATTACCCACTTGATCCCCAGGCCATTTCTGACATTTCTCCCCTACAAGTAAAATTCAGCTTTTGTTTTGCTAGAAAAATACATAGAGTATAACCCCCAAACATTATATATATTTTAAGCAGAGGCCCTAGAGTAGGGATGCCCAACCTTTTAAGGAGCGAGGACCACTTTAGCGACTTGGTAACCGGTCGCGGGCCACAATGATCGGAGCGGGTGAATGACAGGCCCGTGTTCACTCTACTCTATGGGCCCTCAGATCCAATCTGCCCAGACAGAAGGGGACGGATCCCCCTTCTGTTTTTTGGATCGGATTGGAGATAGGGGGTTGCAAAGCCCCTTTCACATGCGTGGCTGTTCTGCCGCTGTTAAAAGCGTGTTTTGTTATTTTGAAATTCCAAGACTCCAGGCACAATGATCACTTGCAGTTGTACATTGCAAGTAGCTGCGTTTAGCTGCAGTGGAACATTCTTGACATTTCTGAAGTGCTTCCTGTTGATTTTCTATGCTTCTTGTCGCTGCTATCTGCAGGTGATACAGTGCACTGCTTTTACCTGCAGTTATGTGCAGATAGCTGCGCTACATCGTTCCTGGACGCAGTCAAAGCCATTTTTTCTAATCGCTAAATGCAGAGTGTGAATGGGGCCATAGGAAAGCATTGTCTGAGTATAGCTGCGGTAGATAACTTCATCTATCCGCAGCTGAAAGCTAAATTTTATCCGCCTGCGTGAAAGGGGCCTAAAAGGACACAAGTCCATTTACATCTGCCGCTCTATAGAGGTGAATGGAGGGTCCAATTGGGTCCACCTGAAAAACAGACAAGCGGATCCAATCGGACCCATCGTGTGAAAGGGACCTAAGGCTGCACTGCGGTTTACCTGTACCTCAACTGACCTCAATCTTCACTTCTTCCTCAGGATTCCTGCAGGTATCGCTGGCTGCTGCAGTCCCCCAGGCGGGTATGGCTGGTGACTGCTGCTGACTGTCCTCCAGGGCTGGTACTTCTGATGGGTACTACTGGCTGCTCCTGCTGGTGGGTCCTGCTGGTGGGTACTCCTGGCTGGTACTGCTGGTGGGTACTGCTGGGGGGTACTGCTGGCTGGTACTGCTGATGGGTATTGCTCGCTGGTACAGCTGGTGGGTACTGCTGGCTGATACTGCTGGTGGGTATTGCTGGCTGCAACTGCTGGTGGGTACTGTTGGCTGGTACTGCTGGTGGGTACTACTGGCTGGTACTGCTGATGGGTAATGCTGGCTGGTACTGCTGATGGATAATGCTGGCTGGTACGGTTGGTGGGTACTACTGGCTGGTACTGCTAATGGGTACTACTGGCTGGTACTGTTGGTGGGCACTGCTGGCTGGTACTGTTGGAAAGCACTGCTAGCTGGTACTGTTGGAAAGCACTGCTGGCTGGTACTGTTAGTGGATACTGCTAGCTAGTTCCCAACCCAACATCCTTTAGCATATGGCTGCAGTAGAGAGCAGAGCCGATGCTTCTTGTATCGCACCTGTCACAGGCGGAGTACATTTGGTATCACTCCTCCTGGAGTCGGTGCTATACAGGAAGCATTGGTTCTGCTTCCTCTAGTGCCGGCTCTATTCTTCACACTGATGATGATGATTGGGGATGGCGGGTCAGGAATCCACGATCTAGGCTTGCCGACTCACCATCCCAGAGCAGGTGGTGGCGGGCCACATCAGAGGGCGCCACGGGCCACATGTGGTTGGGCACCCCTGCCCTAGAGAATAAAATGGTGGGTGTTGTAAATTTTCATGTCACACAATATTTGTGCAGTGTTTTTTTTTTTCAAATGCAATTTTTTGCGAGAAAACATTTTAATGAATTTTAGTGAACACAAACCCAATATAATACCCATGTTTCTGGTAAAATATAACATCCCTTGCAATAGCATGGGCTGTGACAGGTCCTCTTTATGGAGAGATCTGGGGTCTCTTAGACCCTATATGTCTTCTCTGGCCTCCAATGCATCTTATCAAACCAGGATCGGTTTGATCAGATGCTTTTAAAAGCCGGTAACGGTTTGTAAACATCAAACTGAAAGTGATGAAATCCTTGTTGCTTCCGCTTTATGGTGACAAAAAGGGAAGGAAGGAATTTCCATTCTTTTCAGTGCAGGTGTTGGGACCGGTCAAATTGGTCCTGGGCTCCCTGGTAAGAGGGCCCGGGACAGGGAGATGGCAGAAGAGGTGGGTGGGGGGGGGGTCCCTTCCGCCGCACAGAAAAGTGATTGAGGACGAGACTTCTGTACGCTGTCAGATTTTCCCAGATCGATCAGCACCGCTGACTGCTGGATTTCAATGTCAAGTAACTCGTTTGGTAGCAAACTTTCCCATGACGTGACTTCTCCAGTACCAATCACACCACAGTATTATATAATCCATCACATCACATGGCACCAGGTCCAGGTAATACTTTTACTCCTATTTCCTATAGGAAAATGTAGGTTCTCATTAGCATTCACTACTCATAGCAGATCATGATGCAGAGACATCAATGTTTAATTCAAATCCAGAAAACCACAGTTAAGGCAAAAACCCTATTCCCTTTGTACAGTACTGACGTCAGGTCAACTGACGCACATTGACTGACGTAATAAAACCCACATGGTTTTCTTGGAAAATAAAAAAAAAAAAAAACCCACATGGAAGACGCGGTCAATAATGAATATTCAGCTGTGTGTATGAGTCTGCATGATAGCCAAATGCTTTCACCTTGAAATTTTAATTGGTCGGACACGAGGCTAGATATGCATTGTCTGCTAAAGGGTACCTTTGTCATCGGTGTAGTCAATACTTATTTACAAGCTCACTGAGAAGCCTCCTTACAGTAATCCTGTCACAAACACTGTGCCGCCTTGTTCTTCCCGATGTTACATGCTTGCCCACCGATGGCATGGATAATGTCAGAAAAACGCCAAATCAAAGCCACTTAGGCTTGCATTAAGAACTCTGGGTCTATGTAGCTCCAAGTGAACTGGCCTCAGCCTCCCAAAACTGAGGATGGATAAAAAATACCTTGCAATATGGAATACAATGGAACAAGAAGAATATTGGAATACTTCCACTACCTTGGCATTTTTAGTAAACAACCCTCTTAGTTGAGGGTTTGTAGGGCATGGATTGCACAACGAAAATTGATTTTATAAAAGTCTCATATTTTATTAACAGCTAAAATAGCTAAAAACAGGGGGTTACGCTGACCCTATAGACATAGATACAATAATGCACTAAAGTGGTTGTCAACCTGTGAAAACCACTTTAACCTACAGGTAAGCCTAGAATAAGGCTTACCTGTAGGTACCCTGCATATCTCCTAAACCTGTACGGTTCAGGAGATATGCAGTATTCTGCATGTGCCAACGTCATTGCGGCACATGCACAGTGAAGAAACGGCCTCCGTGACACTGTGACGTGACTGGCGGTTCCCGCGCGCATGCGCGGAAGTGACGTCACGCGACTCTGGCCAGTCACAGAGCCGGAGTTGTGGCCCCGGAAGGAAGAGGGGCTGAATATGGACGCTGCCAGCACAGGGGACAGCGCTGGACATCGCAGGCTTCGTTTGCAGGTAAGTGGCACATAATGGTTAGCTATGCGATGCATAGTAGCCCATTATGCTTCTAATTTACAGGTGTATGTAGAGGAAGTAAACCCCGTCTGGGTTTACTTCCTCTTTAATAGTGTGATGATAGTAGTACATATATCAGAAAGACAAAACCACTTTTAAGAAAACACTCCTACAGAAATACAGCGGAGTGCTACCCAACGCGTTTCGAGGTTAAATGTTGCTCCTCTTCATCAGGAGAAGCGGTAGTAATACACTTAATATAGTTTGAGAAGTATCGATAATGAGGGAGATTGCTTAATCCCAATTGGTTAAAACACAGGTGACGAATGCTGCATATTCGGGCCCGTCCAAATGGGTTAGAGAACGCCCATCAGTCCGATGACTCCACCATTAGGAGGGAGAGAAGGCCCAAAGGTGGCCCGGTCCCCAATCGTCGAATCTCAGCACACCCCGGATAATAACAGTCAGTAGCTGCACTAGAGGGTGGGTACTGGAAAGGTGATCAGATGATCCAATCAGTCAGTAATCTTGGTCAGATCTACACCATGAAATAGTGCTAATGTGTCAAAGTGGTAGCTGGATTAGCTTTCTAGTGAATGGGGGAATCTTGTATATTTACCAACATACGAGAGTGGTGCGTCCACTCAGATCATAGGGGCAACTTGCATCATCTTAGGTTGTGCATCACACCTGAACACTGGTCCCGGCCACCGATCAGAAGCCCCCTTACAGTAATCCTATCACAAGCACTGTGCCTCCTTGTTCTTCCTGATGTTACATGCTTGCCCACCGATGGCATGGATAATGTCAGAAAAATGCCAAATCAAAGCCACTTAGGCTTGCGTTAATAAGAACGCTGGGTTTAGGTAGCTCCAAATGAATGGGCCTCAGCCTCCCAAAACTGAGGATGGATAAAAAAGACCTTGCAATATGGAATACAATGGAACAAGAAGAATATGAAATATTGGAATACTTCCACTACCTTGGTATATAGTTCAATGAAAACCTGAAGAATGAAGTAGAGGTCATAGCTGGAATCGCCAAGGCCAAACAAAGTTCCTGGAGACAACAGCTGATGAGGAACAATTACCTTCTAAACACAAATGAAAGACTACGACAAACGCAAATCTCACACATTCTCAGGCACAGTAATGCTTTTTGCTAATAACATCTCCAAGAAGATCACGAGTGTTGAACTGTAATGCTATAAGACGATCTTGAAAGTCATCTGGATGGACATGGTCATGACAGAAAATGTGCTACAAATAGTCCATGAAGCCAAACCAAATCTGTTGGAAGGAATATTGAAGAGAAAAGCCAATTTTGTTTTGGCCATATCATAAGAGACTCAACTGGAGAGGAGCTATCCTAGATTGTGGAAGAGAACAAGGTAAACAAAGGGAAAGGAAAGAGAACCGAGAAACCTCCTTAAATAACCTTGCCACACACTCTGTGCCTCCTTCTTTCTGGTACTAGGTGCCTGCCCACTGATGGCATGGATAATGCCAGAAAATGCCAAACCAAAGCCACTCAGATTCGCAGCACAAATTCTGATACTAGATAGTTCCAACTAAAATGCCTCCTCAGACCACCGTCCAGAGCACTGTGCAGAATTACAGGCCTCCTCACTGTCCTCAGACCTTCCAGAGCTGTGATGTTAAAGTAGGGTGACCAGACGTCCATGGTTTCAGGGGACAGTCCCCAGATTGAGGACACTGTCCCCGGACCAAATATGTCCCCAGTTTTGTCCCCTGATTGGATTTGAACAGAGGCCCAAGCCATTTCAAAGACAGTCAGTGCAGAATTTTAACCACTTGCCGACCGTCAATCGGCAATTGACGGCGGCAAAGTGGCGCTGTAAGGCGAATCGCCGTCACATGACGGCGGCCGCCAGATCGCGCTCACTGTGTCCGGGGAGGGCCAGGGAGCGGGTGCGGCGGCTTCGATTGCCGCCGGCCACCAGCGATGCCCCCCCCCGGAGTGAAGGAGCGGAGGTCCGTGTAAGTAAACACGGACCTCCGCTCTGTGTGAGGGGGAAGGGCTGTGATCACAGCCTTCCTGTACGTGAAGGCTGTGACCACTTCCCTTCCCCAGCTAGGCAGTCCCCCATACAGTTAGAAGACGCCCAGGGAACATACTTAACCCTTAGAGCGCCCCCTGCAGGTTAACCCCTTCACTGCCAATGGCATTTACACAGTAATCAGTGCATTTTTATAGCACTGATCGCTGTATAAATGCCAATGGTCCCAAAAAAGTGTCAAAATAGTCCGACATGTCCGCTGAAATATCGCAGTACCGCAAAAAAATCGCAGATCACCGCCATTATTAGTAAAAAATAAAAAAAAATAAAAACCCCAAAAATGAATTCTCATCATCCGTAAACGCAACCACTTTTGCGCAAACCAATCAATAAAGGCCGATTGCGATTTTTTTATCGCAAATATGAGGAAGAATATAAATCGGCCAAAAACGGTGAAAAAAAATGTTTTTTTATATTTTTTTTTTGGATTTGTATTTTAGCAAAAAGTAAGAAATTAGTTTTTTTTTTGCAAAATTGTCGCTCTTCTTTTGTTTATAGCGGCGATCAGAAATGACGCAGCGGTGATCAAATACCACCAAAAGAAAGCTCTATTTGTGGGAAAAAAAGGACGCAAATGTCGTTTGGGTACAACGTCGCACGACCGCGCAATTTTCAGTTAAAGCGACGCAGTGCCGAATCGCAAAAAGGGCTCCGGTCCTAAAGCTGGAAATCCTTCCGGTCCTTAAGTGGTTAAAAAAAATCTGAATTACACCCCCCCCCCCCACTCTGCTGCTCCTACTAACTGGGGGGGGGGGGGTGTAATTCCCCTCACATTTTCTTCTGCCTTGGCTCAAGTCCCGGCCAGCCGCTTGCCTTCCTACCTTCTTGCCTTCCCCAGCAAACTTTCTCTGCTCAGTTCCGCTCCCCACCCAGTAGTAGCCGGGGCCCAAAGAGAGGCTGTGAGGCGGGCAGTGGTGGTGACAGCAGAGAAAGGCAGCTGAGCTCAGCTGATAGTGTCCAGCAGCGGGCACAGAGGGGAAGTGGATCCGATGGTGGGGCTGCCAGTGCCTTCAAGGCTTCAACACCGGTGTGCTTTGGGGGTGTCTGTGAATAGACTGCATTGCACTGTGTCTGTCTCTCTGGCATAATGGATGGGATCATAACTCACAGGCAGCAGGCATTCTATCATGGCTCTGGCTGGCATTGCACTGCCACAGTGTGTCACATAACATGGCTGCTGGGACAGGGATCTGTGCCTTCCCTTAGTAAAAGCAACCTCCCCCACAGTGAAAAAACACTTGTTAGGCACACATTTAACCCTTTGATTGCCCTAGATGTTAACCCCTTCCCAGCCAGTGTCATTAGTACAGTGACAGAGTATATTTTTAGCACTGATCACTTTATTGGTGTCACTGGTTCCCACAAAGTGTTACTTAGTGTCCGATTTGTCCGCCGCAATATCGCAGTCCCGATATAAGTCGCTGATTACCGCCATTACTAGTAAAAATAAAATATGTCCCCGGATTTAATTTTAAAAATCTGGTCACCTTATGTTAAGGACAACAAGACCCTTTGCAAAACATGTGGAGCAACACTCGCTGGTAAAAATACATCAAACTTAAGGCATCATTTGCGGACAACTAATACAAAGGTAAGCACAGTACGCTTAACTTTTATTGGGAACAATCTTATCTATGTATATTAGAGATTTTTTAAAAAGCTTTCTTGCAGTCAGATTGCATACCTTTTTTCTATTCTGAAGTAATAGCTGTTTGTCTGTCATGTTGTGCACTTAGTCACTGAATCTTAATGGGAGTGATTTCATAATATCTCTCAGCTGTTGCTTTGAAGTATCTCACCAAAATATATATAGAGGGATGTGGTCACTGGGCACGGTCGCAAGGCACAGGGCACCTAAAGGCCTAAGGCCAGCCCTGGGAAGGGCCATACATGTAGAATATTATAGAGAGACAACCTGGAGCTGACTGTATGGGGTGAGAGAGAATTCAACCCCACAGATAAATATATAAAATATACTGATGATGGATGAAAAAGAAAAATACCTTAGAGGATGGAATACGATGAATATGAAATATTGGAATACTCTCAATGCCTTCATTTATGGGTCAATGAAGACCTGTAGAATGAAGTCGACATCAAATTTGGAATCACCAAGGTCAAAGTTCCTAGAGACAAGAATTGATGAGGAACAATCTCCCTCTAAGCACAAATAAAATACTATTACAAGCGCACTGGTCCATTCTCAGGCGCAGTAACATATTCCCTCATAATGTCTCCAAGAAGATTCCAAATTTGAACTGTGATGCTGCAAGAGGTTCTTGAAAATCAGCTGGATGGCCATGGCCATGAATGAAGAGGTGCTGCAAAGAGTCCATGAAGCCAAACCACATCTATCTGTTGGAAGGAATATGGAAGAGAAAATGCAAACGTTTTTAGCCATATCACAAGAGACTCAACTGGAGAGGCAGGGGCGTTGCTAGGGGGTGGCTATTGGGGCTTAAGCCCCGAGTCTGGAGCCTATAGCCCTGAGTCTCTTACAGGGTGGGTGCAGTTCTGCAATTTGCAGGTATGTCTCGGTCCGGAATGCAGTAGGCAGGGGCAGACTGCGCCGTGGTAGCGGGGGCTCCGACTCTGCCCTCGCCTCCACCTAAAGTATGGGGAGGCTCTCTGGGTACCCTGATGTATGGGGAGGAACTCTGGGGACCCTGATATATGGGGAGGTTCTCTGGGGACCCTGATGTATAGGGGGGTTCTCTGGGGACCCTGATGTAAGGAAGGGGCTCTCTGGGGACCCTGATGTAAGGAAGGCCGCTCGGGGGACCCTGTTGTAAGGAAGGGGCTCTCTGGGGACCCTGATGTAAGGGGGATCCACACTCGGAAATGTAACAATATTTATACTTATATATATATATATATATATACACACATGCACACATGTATATTATATACATGTGTATGCCCACCAAGCATATGACTCTACTTAGTTGCTATGGGCTGTAGCCCCAGATCTTTTGTAGACCTAGCAACGCCCCTGTGGAGAGGAGCTATCCTAGATCGTGGAAGAGAACAACGTAAAGAAAAGGAAACTGAGAAGAACATGGTGGATGGATGGATGACATCCAGCAAATGGTGGCAGCTGTGACGTAAAGCAGAAGATTAACCTGACAAAAGAAAAGACCAATTGTAAAAGGACGGTGAAAGAAAGGTTCAAGTGCACCAAGACCACAAGCTGTCATGGTAGTTGTAGCAATAATGATAATGATGGATATCTGTTATTTTAGCCTCAACAAGTTTTGGGTATAGGTCCACCATAAAGCGGACATTTCCGAAATTCACATCAACATTCAACTTTCCTCCTGGTTTCCCTGAAGTACTGGTGACATAGCCATGATCTCACAGAGGCGTTCTCAAGAGGCAACATCACCTGCTGTTCATGGCCACCCAAAGCAGTTTAACCACTGCTGTTCCAAAGCAGCATTTTTCAACCAGGGTGTCCTGCAATGGTGTCATGCCACATTGCAGTGTCACTAAAATGGGATTTCTTCCATGCAGGGGAGGGCTGGGTCAGGGGGCAGGGTGGCAATTGCCCCCCAGGCCATCCTAACTTACATTCAAATTGGCCGATGGCCGCTGCCGCTCACACTTTTTTCTTCTTGTGGAGGAAGGAAGTAGGGGCCAGGGGCGCAGCCACCAACTAACTGCAGGCAAAGGGGGGGCACTGGTGAGGATGCATTGATGGGCACTGGTGAGGCTGCATTGGTGGGTTGTGAGGCTGCATTGATGGGCACTGGTGAGGGTGCATTGGTGGGTGGTGAGGCTGCATTGATGGGCACTGGTGAGGCTGCATTGGTGGGTGGTGAGGCTGCATTGGTGGGTGGTGAGGTTGCATTGGTGGGTGGTGAGGCTGCATTGATGGGCACTGGTGAGGCTGCATTGATGGGCACTGGTGAGGCTGCATTGGTGGGTGGTGAGGCTGCATTGATGGGCACTGGTGAGGCTGCATTGGTGAGTGGTGAGGCTGCATTGATGGGCACTGGTGAGGCTGCATTGGTGGGTGGTGAGGCTGCATTGGTGGGTGGTGAGGCTGCATTGGTGGGTGGTGAGGCTGCATTGATGAGTGGTGAGGCTGCATTGATGCATTATTTTTGTTAAAGCTCCTTTGTTGCTATTAACATTAAATGATGTTACCACATTGTATCATATTTGTCTTGCTTTATAACATTAATATCCGTTCTAAAACCAGGTGGGCATGGATGGTGAGCTGATTCGGTGGTTCAATGGGCCACTTGACTGGACTTGCCCCCCAGGCCTAAGGCTGCCAGCCCTCCCCTGCTTCCATGGTACTTCACATTTGTTTCAGGAACGCCCTCAATCGCAATCCCTCAGCATTGAGGCTAAGCTGTCTTTTTTCAGGAGCTGGTAAGACTGACACCCGATCATGTGATCACTGTGATAGCCAATGATTTCACCGAACAAATTAGCCACCAGAACAAGGAATACCTCATTCAATGTAAGTATTGTTCCTTGAGCAGAAAAATAAAGGAAAAAAGTGTAAGTTAACCTTGACCTCCAGGCCTTTTAAATTGTCTCCACTTCTGCTGAGCTCAGCATCGGCCACACCTGGACGTTGAAACTGCTCGAGTGCACAGTGCGCTGAGCTCAGATAGAGAAGGTGAGCGTGTACTTTGCATGCGTGCAGTTTGAACGGCTCAGAGCGGCCACTAGGGGGCGCATGATTGTAAAGTCCACCCCCAGAAGTGATAGGAGGACGTGCACCATTTAAAATAGGAGGAGCGCTGGTATGTACTATTCAGAGCATATGGAATTGTATAGGGGGATTTTGAGAAAATCTTGCTGAAGGTGAACTTACACTTTAAAGCTTCACAACTTTAAAGAGTGCTGTGATTGAAAAAAGATTAAGAAATGCTGATTTAAAGCAACATTTCTTAACTTTTTTTCAGTTGCGGCCCGCTTTAAAAGTACGCAAAATCTCAAGGTACTCCAGTCTGAAATGCAAAAATTGCGAATGTTATTTATCAATGAGAAAACTGGGCCTGGGATGATCGACACAACCCCCTTATTGAAATTAACTTCACATCAGAAGTCCCCCTTAACATCAGAGCCCCTCCCCCATCACAGCAGAGGTCCCCCTATCACATCAGAGTCCCCCCATTATGTCAGAGGTCCCCCATCACATCAGAGTCCCCTCATTATGTCAGAGGTCCCCCATCACATCAGAGTCCCCTCATTATGTCAGAGGCCCTATCATCACAACAGAGATCCCCCCATAAATGAGATCCCTCCATCACATCACAGATGCAGCTATACATCAGAGGCCCCTATACATTTCCTTTCATATCAGAGCCTCCCCATCACTACAGAGGCCCCCCAATCACGCAGTGACCTCATCACCGAGCCCATCCAATCACAGTGTCTCCCCATCACAGAGCCTACCCAATCACACAGTCCCCCCATTACAGAACCCCAATCATACAGTCCTCCCATTATAGAGCCCCCAATCACACAGTCCCCTCATCACAGAGCCCCCAATCGCACAGCCCCCCCATTACAGAGCCCCAATTGCACAGTCCCCCCATTACAGAACCCCAATCGCACAGTCCTCCCATTACAGACCCCCCCAATTGCACAGTCC
>BLSH010340558.1:472103-483774 GCA_018402905.1 Glandirana rugosa
TCCTTATCTCCGATGACCCCAATCATGGGGCACAATTCCTCCCATTGATACCAATGATGAGCCTCTATTCCTCCCACTGACACCATTGATGGTGCACTATTCCTGCCACTGACACCAATAATGGGGCACTATTCTTCCACTAATACCAATGGTGGGACACTATTCCTCTCGCTGACACCAATGATGGGGCACTATTATTCCCACTGATACCAATGATGGGGAGCTATTCCTCCCACTGACACCACTGATGGAGCACTATTCCTCCCACTGACACCACTGATGGAGCACTATTCCTCCCACTGACACCAATCATGGGGCACTATTCCGCCCACTGACACCAATGATGAGCCTCTATTCCTCCCACTGACACCAATGATGGGGCACTATTATTCCCACTGACACCAATGATGGGGCACCATTCCTCCCACTGACACCAGTGATGGGGCAGAATTAAATTTTTTTTACTCCCACTGACACCGAGAAATTGTCTACTCCCAGTGGTGTCAGTCTGCCCCCCCTAAAGTCTGAAGGACAGTAAACTGGCCCTTTGTTCAAAAAGTTTGGACACCCCTGCTCTAGACAAGACACGTTGGCCCTTGTCAAAGTCGCTCAAATACTTAGACTGGCCATACATTATACAATTTTCCTTCAGCTTTACCAAAGCCATGCAATATGAGGTGACACCTAAACACTTTCAATTTGTATGCAATGAGGCAGAACCCCTACACTACCTAGCTGAAGGTAAATCCAAAGGAACAAGAAAATTGTATAATGTATGGCCAGCCTGACGCTTGCCCATGATTCTGCTTTCAATGCATCAACTTCAGGAACAACATGTTCACTTGCTGCCTAATATATCCCACCCACTTTCAGGTGCCATTGTAACGAGATAACCCATGTTACTCTCGTTACCTGACAGTGGTCATAATGTAATGGCTGAGATCGATTATTCCTATCTGATCGGAAAATAAATCGATTATTTAGCTTCAATGGCCACCATGAGGGCTTTTGACTAAAAGGAGTTGACTCAATGATGGTGAGAAAGATGAACGATTTTTCTACGATTGAAAATCTAATTGTGTGTGGGCAGCTTGGGGGTCACCCATGAACCAGAGGACCCCGGTGATGAGGACAGATGTGCCCATGTGTGATCAGGTGGGCATGGGCTGCCTTCCCTCCTGTGCTGGGCACACAGCCCATGTCCCTGGTGGGCTCAGCCCTTCCTGTCATTGTTTCCTATGACAGGGGCAGCATGCAACCCCCCCATAGACCCCAATCCCAGGGACAACCACCGATCTGATCGCACCCAGCCCCCGAGCCGGGCTCTAGGAAGCCCCCCAGGTGCACTGCTGCTCCTCCCCATAGACAACTCATTAATACAGCAATAATAACCCCCCCCCCCAGCCATGCATCGGCCGACTTACAGATCTCATCATCGCACAGCAATGCGCTCTCCATCCTGCGGCTCAGCTCAGCCTCATCTCTCCCGGTGTCAGCCCTTCCCCGGCCAGTCTGCTCCCTCCCGGGGGCGAGCGGCGGCAGTGCGCAGGAGCCCTTGTGACGTCACGGGAGGGGCAGCGGAGGGTGGAGGGGAGAGTGGGGAGGGTGGAGGAGAGGGACCGGGGAGGGTGGTGCTGCCATCCCCATACAGGATACATTGTATATAAATAAAATGTAACAATCCATGTACAAAGTAGCCAAAGAATTGTAACAATGAATACAAATTACTGCTACATGACATTATATACCCCACTGACCACCAATGGAAGGGGCATTCACCCCACTGACCACCAATGTAAGGGGCATTCTTCCCACTGACCACCAATGTAAGGAGCATTCTTTCCACTGATCACCAATGTAAGGAGCATTCTTCCCACTGATCACCAATGTAAGGAACATTCTTCCCACTGATCACCAATGTAAGGAACATTCTTCCCACTGATCACCAATGTAAGGGGCATTCACCCCACTGACCACCAATGTAAGGAGCATTCTTCCCACTGACCACCAATGTAAGGGGCATTCTGCCCACTGACCACCAATGTAAGGAGCATTCTTCCCACTGATCACCAATGTAAGGGGCATTCTTCCCACTGATCACCAATGTAAGGGGCATTCACCCCACTGACCACCAATGTAAGGGGCATTCTTCCCACTGACCACCTATGTAAGGAGCATTCTTCCCACTGACCACCAATGTGCTTGCAGGCAGGGTACAGGCTTTGCTTTTCTTCTCAGGGTGAGGCTGCTTAGTGAAGACAACAAACTGTAAGATTCGGAATAAATTGGGGGACATTTATGAATTCTGTCCCACCAAATGCAGTGAACCCGGAGCAGTGAGACAGATCTCCTACAAGGTTACGACCTGAGTCATACAGTGAGGGGGAAAAAGTATTTGATCCCCTGCTGATTTTGTAGGTTTGCCCACTGACAAAGAAACGACCAGTCTTTAATTTTAGTGGTCGGTTTATTTTACCAATGAGAGACAGAATAACAACAAAAATATCCAGAAAAACGCATTTCAAAAAAGTTATAAATTGATTTGCATTTGAATGAGTGAATTAAATATTTGATCCCCTATCAATCAGCAAGATTTCTAGCTCCCTGGTGTCTTCTATACAGGTGACAAGCTGAGATTAGGAGCACTCTCTTAAAGCTTGTTACCTGTATAACAGACAACTGTCCACAGAAGCAATCAATCAGATTCCAATCTCTCCACCGTGGCCAAGACCAAAGTGCTGTCCAAGGATGTCAGGGAGAAGATTGTTGACCTACACAAGGCTGGAATGGGCTACAAGACCACCACCAAGCAGCTTGGTGAGAGGGTGACAACAGTTGGTGCGATTATTTGCAAATGGAAGAAACGCAAAATAACGGTCAATCTCCCTCAGTCTGGGGCTCCATGGAAGGTCTCACCTCGTGGAGTTTCAATGATCATGGAGAACGGTGAGGAATCAGCCCAGAGCTACACAGGAGAATCTTGTCAATGATCCCAAGGCAGCTGGGACCATCGTCACCAAGAAAATGATTGGTAACCCACTACACCGTGAAGGATTGAAATCCTGCAGCACCCGCAAGGTCCTCCTGAAAGCGCAAGTACAGCTCGTCTGAAGTTTGCTAACGAACATCTGAATGATTCAGAGGAGAACTGGGTGAAAGTGTTGTGGGCAGATGAGACAAAAATCAAGCTCTTTGGCATCAACTCAACTCACCGTGTTTGGAGGAGAAGGAATGCTTCCTATGACCCCGAGAACACAATCCCCACCATTAAACATGGAGGTGGAAACATTGTGCTTTGGGGGTATTTTTCTGTTAGGGGGACAGGACAACTTCACCGTATCAAAGGGGCGATGGACGGGGCCATGTACCATCAAAACTTCCTTCCCTCAGCCAGGGCATTGAAAATGTGTCATGGATGGGTATTCCAGCATGACAATGACCCAAAACACACGGCCAAGGCAACAAAGGAGTGGCTCAAGAAGAAGCACATTAAGGTTCTGGAGTGGCCTAGACAGTCTCCAGACTTTAATCCCATAGAGCAAGGTTCTCCAAACTTTCCAAATAAAGGGCCAGTTTACTGTCCTTCAGACTTTAGGGGGGCCAGAGTGTGGCCATTGGGAGTAGAAATTTCCTGGCGTCAGTGGGAGTAAACAATGCATCTTCTGTTTTTGGGGGGAGTAATAGTGCTCCATCGTTGGTATTAGGAAAAGGGATAGTGCCCCATCATTGGTGTCAGTGGGAGGAATAGTGCCCCATCATTGGTATCAGTGGGAGTAGTAATGCCCTATCATTGGTATCAGTGGGGGGAATAGTGCCCCATCAGTGGTATCAGTGGGAGGAATAGTGCCCCATCATTGGTATCAGTGGGAGGAATAGTGCCCCATCATTGGTGTCAGTAGGAGGAATAGTGTCCCACCTTCTTTGTCAGTGGGAAGAATAGTGCCCCATCATTGGTGTCAGTGGGAAGAATAGTGCCTCATTGTTGGTGTCAGTGGGAAGAATAGTGCCCCATCGTTGGTGTCAGTGGGAAGAATAGTGCCCCATTGTTGGTGTCAGTGGGAAGAATAGTGCCCCATCATTGGTATCAGTGGGAAGAATAGTGCCCCATCGTTGGTGTCAGTGGGAAGAATAGTGCCCCATCGTTGGTGTCAGTAGGAAGAATAGTGCCCCATCATTGGTGTCAGTAGGAGGAATAGTGTCCCACCTTCTTTGTCAGTGGGAAGAATAGTGCCCCATCATTGGTGTCAGTGGGAAGAATAGTGCCCCATTGTTGGTGTCAGTGGGAAGAATAGTGCCCCATCGTTGGTGTCAGTGGGAAGAATAGTGCCCCATCGTTGGTGTCAGTGGGAAGAATAGTGCCCCATCGTTTGTGTCAATGGGAGAAATGGGACCTTATTGTTAATGTCAGTAGCAGGAATTATGCCACATTGTTGATATCAGTGGGAGGAATAGTGCCCCACCATTGGCCTCAGTGGAAGGATCAGTGTTCCATCATTGATGTCAGTGGGAGGAATAGTGCCCCACCATTGGCCTCAGTGGAAGGATCAGTGTTCCATCATTGATGTCAGTGAGAGGAATAGTGTCCCAAGGGCCAGATAAAGGTAAGCAAAGGACCCCCCGGGCCACAGTTTGGAGACCTCTGCCATAGAAAATATGTGGAGGGAGCTGAAGGTTCGAGTTACCAAACGTCAGCCTCAAAACCTTAATGACTTGGAGATCTGCAAAGAGGTGTGGGACAAAATCCCTCCTGAGATGTCTGCAAACCTGGTGGCCGACTACAAGAAACGTCTGACATCTGTGATCGCCAACAAGGGTTTTGCCACCAACTAAGTCATGTTTTGCGAAGGGGTCAAATATTTATTTCACTCATTAAAATGCAAATCAATGTATAACTTTTTTGAAATGCGTTTTTCTGGATATTTATGTTGTTATTCCGTCTCTCACTGGTAAAATAAACCGACCATTAAAGAGGAAGTAAACCTTGATGGGTGTTACTTCTTCTATATTCCCCTGCAATGTAAAAGCATAATGGGCTACTATGCATCGTCTCCTGCGCAGGCAGCGTCCATCTTCAGCCCCTCTTATGTGACTGCCTGGAGTCCCGTGATGTCATTCCCGCGTGGGAGCCGCCAGTCACGGCACAAACAATGTAAAGAAACAGCACAGTGGGGCGTTTCTTCCCTGCACATGTGCCGAATGACGGCAATGCAAGTACATTGTATATCTCCTAAACCGTGCAGGTTTAGGAGATATGCAGGAAATCTACAGGTGAGCATTATTATAGACTTACCTGTAGGTTAACCACTTCTGCCCCGGAAGGATTTCACCTTTTAGGACCAAAGCACTTTTTGTGATTCGGCACTGCGTCATTTTAACTGACAATTGCGCGGTCGTGCGACGTCGTACCCAAACAAAATTTACGTCCTTTTTTTCCCCACAAATAGAGCTTTCTTTTGGTGGTATTTGATCCCCTCTGTGTCATTTCTGATCGCCGCTATAAACAAAAAAAGGGCGACAATTTTGCAGAAAAATCAATTTTTCTTACTTTTTGCTAAAATACAAAAAAAAAAATTATAAAAAAAACATTTTTTCATCGGTTTTGGCCGATTTATATTCTTCCTCATATTTTTGGTAAAAAAAAAAAAAAATCGCAATTGCCATTTATTGATTGGTTTGCGCAAAAGTTGCCGCATTTATGAATGATGAGAATTCATTTCTGGGGTTTTTATTTATTTATTTACTAGTAATGGCTGCGATCTGCGATTTTTAGAGGCACTGCGATATTGCAGCGGACATGCCGAACCATTTTGACACTTTTTTGGGACCATTGGTATTTATACAGCGATCAGTGCTATAAAAATGCACTGATTACTGTGTAAATGCCATTGGCAGTGAAGGGGTTAACCTGGAGGGGGCGCTCTAAGGGTTAACTGTGTTCCCTCAGTGCAGTGGTTCTCAACTCCGGTCCTCGGGCCCCCCCAACAGGCCAGATTTTAAGTATTACCTTGGGGAGATGCAGACTAGAATACTGCAATCACTGAGCAGTAAAATTCTATCACCTGTGATGTATTTCAGTTATCCTGCAAACCTGGCCTGTCGGGGGGGCCCGAGGACCGGAGTTGAGAACCACTGCCTCAGTGTGTTCTAAGGGGGCTGGGCTGGCAGGGGGAGGGGAGTGATCACAGCTTCCATATACAGCAGTGGTTCTCAACTCCGGTCCTCGGGACCCACTAACAGGCCAGGTTTGCAGGATAACTGAAATGCATCACAGGTGATATAATTTGCTGCTCAGTGATTGCAGTATTCTAGTCTGCATCTCCCCAAGGTAATACTTAAAATCTGGCCTGTTGGTGGGTCCTGAGGACCGGAGTTGAGAATCACTGATATACAGGAAGCCCGTGATCACATCCCTTCCCCCTCTGTCAGAACGGAGATCCGTGTTTACACACCCGGACCTCCGTTCTCTCACTGCGGGGGGCCATCATGGGTAGCCGGTGGAGATCGAGTCCTCCCTACCCGCTCCCTTCCCCTCCCGGAACACAGTGAGCGCGCCTCCGATGGCGCGCGCGCTCACAATACCAGTTATCGCGGCCGCCATCTTGTGACGTCGGTTTGCGATAACGAGCCACTGTGTCGCTGTCACGCTGCGGCGGGCGGGCGGACGGCAAGTGGTTAAAGTGGTTGTCACGAGTTGACAACCACTTTAAAATTATATATAGACTGATCATTTCTTTGGCAGTGGGCAAACATACAAAATCAGAAGCAAATTCTTTTTCCCCTCGCTGTATATTCTCCTCCCTCCGCTGTTCTAAAGCAGCACTGTGACAGAATAAAGGCCGACCCGACCATTTCCTAATGATCCAATGATGAAATGAAGCTGACTACCCGTTATTATCCATTACTGGGATCTTTATGACTTTTATGTTGGAATACAGCAAATTACATGCTAATCTTGTTTTGGCCTAATGCATTAGCATGTAATTTGCTGTATTCCAACATGTAAGTCATAAAGATCCCAGTAATGGATAATACCGGGTAGGCAGCTTATTTCATCATTGGATCATTACTATGGTATTGAGGTATATGAGCCCCGGGTCCTGGCTCCTAGGGATAATAAGCAGTAGAGCACGTTTATTGTTTTCCTACACCTCTTAATGATGCCTCTGTTTAGTGTTTCATTCCCAGTAATAAATCTGACTTAAAGCTGCGCAAATCTGCTGAAGCTGCCTATCTAGGATTAGAGGTGAAGGGGTCGCCGATACACCAATAACCTGTCGCAATGAGCGCAATAAAATCTCTACAATGGGGTCACAGACAGCAAAACCTGGCATTAAATGGAAAAAGTCAATATATTATTTTCCCTTACACGTCTGCTTGCCACAACGCAGATTGCGAGCCGGCCATTTCCAAAGGGGGCAGTTCCAAGACCAATGGCGTTTAGAGTATCGCTCACAAAACTGATTCCACGGTGGTCATACCTTCCGATTAGGTATTTCCTTAACCACTTGTCTACCGGGCGCTTTCACCCCTTTCCCGCCCAGGTCGATTTTCAGCTTTCAGCGCTGTCACACTTTGAATGACAATTGCGCGGTCATGCAGCACTGTGCCCATTTTTATCATTTTTTTTCACACAAATAGATCTTTCTTTTGGTGGCATTTAATCATCACTGGGTTTTTATCGTTTGCTGAACAAATGAAAAAAGACCAAAAATTTGGAAAAACAAAATAAAACATTTTTCATACTTTGTTGTAACATTTTGCAAACAGGTAATTTTTCTCATTCACTGATGTGTGCTGATGAGGATGCACTGATGGGCACTGATAGGTGGCACTGATGAGGCTGCACTGATAGGCAGCACTGATGGGCACTGATAGACGGCACTGATAAGTGGCACTGAAGGGCACTGGTAGGTGGCACTGATGAGGCTGCACTGATAGGCAGCACTGATGGGCACTGATAGGCAGCACTGATGGGCACCAATAGGTGGCACTGAAGGGCACTGGTAGGTAGCACTGATGAGGCTGCACTGATAGGCAGCACTGATGGGCACTGATAGGTAGCACTGATGGGCACCGATAGGCGGCACTGAAGTGCACTGGTAGGTGGCACTGATGAGGCTGCACTGATAGGCAGCACTGATGGGCACTGATAGGTAGCACTGATGGGCACCAATAGGTGGCACTGAAGGGCACTGGTAGGTAGCACTGATGAGGCTGCACTGATAGGCAGCACCGATGGGCACTGATAGGTAGCACTGATGGGCACCGATAGGTGGCACTGGTAGGTGGCAATGGTAGGCAGCACTAATAGGCAGCATTGATGGGCACTGATAGGTGGCAGGCGATGTCTTAGAGGATGAAACGCGTCGGGAGCTGCTGACCCCGTAACCGTTGTGCTTTAGTTTATGCCGGCCTTTTGTCTGTTTAAGCTTTTATTCATCGCTTTTATGTAAGTGCAATATTCTTTAAATAAATGTATCCTCAAGGATTTTACACCATGTGAGGCTCTCTTTTCATGTTCAAATGCACCCCATTTCCGTGGAGAAAATTTGAAGGAGGATCCAGTCCAGTGGGATCGTTTTTTCACCTAGGACACCGCAGTGCCCTCTAGTGGACCTCCAAAGAAAGGAATCAACCTTGCGGCTCTGGGAATCCATTGTATATTCAGTCTTGAATGTAACCACTTTCCGGTAAGCGCATGCGTTTGACATTGGGTATATGATCGCAAAAATCTTCGTGTGAATTCCTCAGGACATTCATGAATTGATTATATTCACTCCAATGTATTGCCACTCACAAACTGTGACAACGAGATCATTTATGTTGATCACTACAGACTCTTTATTATTTGCACAAATTTTGAATGTTGGTCGCAATTTTTTCAGGTTATGGATACAAACTTATCATGAGATTTTTTTATTATGCTTTTTTAAGGTGATCATCCAAAGCACTTTAATTATTTCCACCAGCATTTTTCACCCTTGAACGCTGATTTACACAAGTGATTAATTATGTGAAATGTGTGCGTGATATCGCGGCGGGATTGGTTTCTTGTAAATCGTTTATTGATTATCTACACTATTTAATTTGCATCCCCCAGGTCTAATTTAGTGAGCACTACACTCTATATAGCATTTACATTCATACACAACTTTTGTTTGGTTGTTGTGTAGCAGCTCCTACACTTTTCACTACACTTAGCGCATTATACAGCACCACTATCTCAATGATGGGCACTGATGGGCAGCACTGAAAGGTGATACTGATGAGGTGGCACTGATGTGCACTGATGAGGCTGTACTGATAGGCAGCACTGATGATCACTGATAGGTGGCAGTGATGGGCACTGATAGGTGGCACTGATGGGCACTGATAGGCAGCACTGAAGGGCACCATTATCGTCTCTCTTCTCCCTTCCTCACGCTGTCAGTATGAGGAAAGGAATGCCGATAACAGGCTTGTGTTGGCATCGTGATCAGCTGAGATTGGCCCTTTACCACAATCTGTGGCAACGTTCGAAGGACCTGTCACAAAGCGTGCCACCCGCACGTTGCAGGGGGTGTGTGGGAAGTGAGATCACATGAGGACATCCATGGACATCCTCCTGGCAAAGTAAGCCCACGCTGCAGCCGTCTTTCGTGTATAGCGCTGACAGGAAGGAGTTAAAGCAATATTAAATCCCAAAGCACGACTGGTGCGCAGTAATGGGGGAACAGGAAGGGGTCATCCCCAAACTCTTCCCACAAAGTTGGGAGCATGAAATTGTCAAAAATGTCTTGGTGTGCTGACGCCTTAAGAGTTCCCTTAACTGGAGCTAAGGGGCCAAGCCCAACCCCTGAAAAACACCCCCCCACCATAATCCCCACTCCACCAAATGATTTGGACCAGTGCACAAAGCAAGGTCCATAAAGACATGGATGAGTGAGTTTGGGATGGAGGAACTTGATTGGCCTGCACAGTGTCCTGACCTCAACCTGATAGAACACCTTTGGGATGACTTAGAGCGGAGACTGTGAGACAGGCCTTCTCGTCCAACATCAATGCCTGACCTCACAAATGCACTTCTGGAAGAATGGTCAAACATTCCCATAGACACTCCTAAACCTTGTGGACAGCCTTCCCAGAAGAGTTGAAGCTGTTATAGCTGCAAAGGGTGGGCCAACTCAATATTGAGGCTGAATTCACACCATTGCAGAGCAAATTCCAGCCTAATTGACTGAGAGAAGGACAGGTGCCATTGTTCAGCGCACGCATGGTCCGTTCTTGCAGCGGGGGAAGTGCAGTGAGGAGGGAAAAGATCCCCGTAAAATTGCTGTTCAATGCGGAGCACATCTGCGGGTCAGATGCGCTCCCATTGAACAGAATGGCCTGGGAATTTGCACCGCATTGCACAGAAAATGCACACATTTTCTGTGCAATGCAGAATGCGTATGCACCACACCTATGTGAACCAGACACATTGAAAACAATGTGTTTTCGAGTATCATGCGAATTGGATGCGGCGTGAACCCAGCCTGAACCCTACGGACTAAGACTGGGATGCTATTAAAGTTTGTGTTAAGCAGGGCTCGACAAATCCCAGGCGCAAGGTCGCATTGGCGACTGGATTAAGCGACCTGGCGCCTGGGGCTGCACTGCGGGAGGTGTCTGGTCCCCGTGCTGCACCCCCCCACGCGGACATGCGGACTAAGAGGCCACGGCGGCCGGTAATTGAGGCCGCGGCTTTGCGGCCTTCGCGAGCTAGGCATTTTCATTGGGGAATGGGCGCCCTCTTGTGGTGGCTGTGAGAAACACAGTCACAGGCACGTTGGGTATTTTCCCCTGCCTGCACGGTTCTTACTGCCCGCCCATCTACTTCCCAGGAGGAGAAGAAGTGGATATTTTGCGGGCTTCACCTGGCGCCATTTGATTAAAGGTAAGTGGATAGGGAGTGTGGACAGTTCCACTTGCACCCCCACAAAAAGATTAGTGCATTAGCTTTCTTTTTTTTAGGCTTTCTTACTTCTATTTTCATCTGGCGATTTGGCCAGCAAGTCTGTTGTTTTTAAAAACCAAAAGCTCTCCAATCTGTTTAAAGGGATGAGACAAACCATTTAACACTGGCAGGGGTGCTTACAACGATCAGCTTTTATTTATCCACGTAAAACCTTATCCCAAAAGAAAACAAAAAAAAAAAAAACAATTTGCTGTAACTGATTATAACGCGTGAGCTGGCGTTTGGCTGCAATTTGTTAGTGTATATAAATCTGCTAAATACAGTTAATACTACGTACAACCCAGACTGACAATGCTGCTGTCTGCCGTGCCTCCCGTGCTCCTTCATCCAGAGTGGTGTCTCACTAATACAGGAGATGTGTTACTGGCCAGATCACCAGGTGAAAACAGAGGGGAAAAAATCAAAAAAAAAGAAAGCTAATGCAGCCACCGCATCTAATGATTGGTAAGCTGCAAAATTTTACATTTTTGGTTTTGAGTTTTTATACCGCTTTAATGCATTTTTACATAGGACTGCATACAAATATTACTGTAATAGATCTGCGGGCGGCTTGCAGAGGACAATGCTAGCGCTGGAGCTAGGGACAGAATAGATGGAATCATAATTGGTAACCAAAGCCAAAGTCGAGCGAAAAGCCGAGATTTGGAAGGGGGGGGGGGGGGAATTGGCTGAGGA
>BLSH010340558.1:483784-499386 GCA_018402905.1 Glandirana rugosa
ACTAAAACTCCCTGACAGGGACTAAAGCTCCCAGTCAGGGTCTAAAACTCCCAGACAGGGACTAAAACTCCCAGACAGGGACTAAAACTCCTAGACAGGGACTAAAACTCCCTGACAGGGACTAAAGCTCCCAGACAGGTAGACTTTTTCAACCCTCCTCGTACCCCCGAAGAACGTCTTAGGCTGGGACCAACTCACTAAAGAAAATTGAAGAACTCTGTTGTCTCTATCTATAGCTATGTAACAAATATTTACTATGTAAAAGTGGTATGTGTAATATCACTATATTTCACTCTAAGCGTGTATCTTCTTCGGTACGTAGAATCTGGAGGGTCGTGGAGGTCTAGGAAACGAGAGGGGTCTAAGACGTCGGCAGACAGACTAGGAGTCGGTTAGGGGGGGGGGGGGGAGGGTTTAGAGTCGAAAAGCGAGCTGAAACCGAAACCAATGGTTAATACTAAGGTAGATAAGACAGGGATCGAGGTCGCGAGAGGATCAGACAGACGGCTGCAGAATCTGGGGAGAGCAAAGGATCTGGAGGTGCTGGGAGGTCTAAGATGCATGGCTTCTTCTATGTGCGAATCTCACTTTATATCACTATAATGTGTATGGTGAAAATGTATCATTTATAAACAATGTATCGATATCTATCTCTGTTGTCTCAAGAAGTTAAAAGAAATCACTCAACCAGGGTCGGATTCTGCAAGAAGCCCCCATGCTCCTCCCAACTTTTTCAGATGGACAGACCCTCGAAATCAGGGACAGTCCCTCAAAATCAGGGACAGATCCTCAAAATCAGGGACAGACCCTCAAAATCAGGGACAGACCCTCAAAATCTGGGACTGACCCTCGAAATCAGGGACAGTCCCTCAAAATCAGGGACAGATCCTCAAAATCAGGGACAGATCCTCAAAATCAGGGACTGACCCTCGAAATCAGGGACAGACCCTCAAAATCAGGGACAGATCCTCAAAATCAGGGACAGACCCTCAAAATCACGGGCAGATCCTCAAAATCAGGGACAGATCCTCAAAATCAGGGACAGATCCTCAAAATCAGGGACTGACCCTCAAAATCAGGGACAGATCCTCGAAATCAGGGACAGTCCCTCAAAATCAGGGACTGACCCTCGAAATCAGGGACAGACCCTCAAAATCAGAGACAGATCCTCAAAATCAGGGACAGACCCTCAAAATCAGGGACTGACCCTCGAAATCAGGGACAGACCCTCAAAATCAGGGACAGATCCTCAAAATCAGGGACAGACCCTCAAAATCACGGGCAGATCCTCAAAATCAGGGACAGATCCTCAAAATCAGGGACAGATCCTCAAAATCAGGGACTGACCCTCAAAATCAGGGACAGATCCTCGAAATCAGGGACAGTCCCTCAAAATCAGGGACTGACCCTCGAAATCAGGGACAGACCCTCAAAATCAGAGACAGATCCTCAAAATCAGGGACAGACCCTCAAAATCAGGGACTGACCCTCGAAATCAGGGACAGACCCTCAAAATCAGGGACAGATCCTCAAAATCAGGGACAGACCCTCAAAATCACGGGCAGATCCTCAAAATCAGGGACAGACCCTCAAAATCAGGGACTGACCCTCAAAATCAGGGACAGTCCCTCAAAATTAGGGACAGATCCTCAAAATCAGGGACTGACTCTCACAATCAAGGACAGACCCACGAAATCAGGGACTGACCCTCAAAATCAGGGACTGACCCTCAAAATCAAGGACAGACCCACGAAATCAGGGACTGACCCTCAAAATCAGGGACTGACCCTCGAAATCAGGGACTGACCCTCAAAATCAGAAACAGACCCTCAAAATCAGGGACAGATCCTCAAAATCAGGGACTGACCCTCAAAATCAGGGACAGACCCTCAAACTCAGGGACAGATCCTCAAAATCAGGGACAGACCCTCAAAATCAAGGGCAGACCCACAAAATCAAGGACAGTCCCTCAAAATCAGGGACAGACCCTTTGAAATCTGTGACAGACCCACAAAATCAGAGACAGACCCTCGCATGCACTCTGAAGAAACGGCTGCTCGTTCCGCTTCTTCAGGAGTCCGCGGCCCCGGGAAGAAGATGGGCGAAGATGAACGTGGCCTCCAGCAGGAACGGCGCAGGCTTCGTTTGCAGGTGTCACATAATGTGCTAGTATGCGATGCACTATATACTATAGAATGCTTGTAATCCAAATCACTTTGTATATCAAAGTCTTTTTCCCCATAGGAAACAATGGACACTCGTTCCACAGCACTGTTTGTCTATGCAGTACTGTATGTGGCCAGAGATCCGGGGGGCGCCTGGTGCACGCAATACAGTATGTGGCCAGAGGTGTGGTGGCGCTGGTGAGTCTCGTAGACCCTTGAAAACCATCAGAAATGCTCGGGAACTGTTTACACTTTCGGTATTTATGAATATTTCCAAATGCTTCCGAGGGTCTACGAGGCTCACCAGCGCCCCCCGCACCTCTGGCCAAATTATTATTATTATTATTATTATAATACACGATTTATATAGCGCCAACAGTTTACGCAGTGCTTAACACCCCTGTAGAGGGGGGGCAGCACAATTACAATACAGTTCAATGCAGAAGGGACAGGAGGGCCCTGCTTGTAGAGCTTACATTCTAAAGGGAGGGGGTGGTAGTAAAAAAGGTAGTAGCTGCGGGGGGATGGGTTGATGGGGGTGGCTCAGGTACAGTTCTTAGGTGGGTGAGGGATAGGCTTCCCTGAATAAATTAGTTTTTAGGGATCTCCTAAAGGTGGACAGGGTAGGAGCTGATCAGACATACCGGGGCAGGGAGTTCCAGAGGATGGGAGAGGCTCTGGAGAAGTCCTGTAGGCAAGCGTGGGAGGAGGTAATAAGGGAGCTAGAGAGCAGGCGGTCCTGGGAGGAGCGGAGAGGACGATTTGGGTGATATCTGCAGATGAGATTGGTGATGTAGCTGGGGGGCGATGTCGTGGATGGCCTTTTATGTTGTGGCCAAATGCGGCATTGCATGCACAGAGGCTTAATTCTCCTCGTTTTGCGAGACAGCAACCGCAAACCGCGTCAGTTTTTTTCTTTTAAATAAAAAAATGGTCGTCTTTCAAAATGCTCGTTAACCGCGTCACTCGTGAACCAAGGTGCCACTGTATAGTCCCCAGTGTGACCCATGGATCGGGCTCCATAGGGGGCTCATTATGTAGATTTGATGCCGGTTATTTATTGCATCTTGGGGACAAATTCACTGATTAGATGTCTGACGGAGGTCAGAGAGGCCGCAGCTTTCTATTATTTCATTTATTATCTTCTGCTTTCTGAAGGAGCAAAAGATCCAAGGGGTTCCTATAAACTCATTAGGATCGTTTTACTGAAGATTAACGCTTTAGTTTATGTGACCAATGCTGCCAACGCTGTAATGTTTATTACCCCCCTTTATTTGTGAATTCATTGTAGAAATATAAGAGATGACGCTGCTCCCCCCTGTCTTAGAAATCGCTGATCTTGATAAATGGTGCCTGCAAAAAAAAAGGAGAGCCAGGAAAGGAAACAGCAGGTTTTTCTGTCCATTAATAATAATAAAATCCACCGTATCTGCGCCTAGCCCAGGCTAAGGTTAACCACTTGCCTGCCGGGCACCCCCGCCCCCCTCCTGCCCAGGGCAATGTTCAGCTTTCAGCGCTGTCGCACTCTGAATGACAATTACTCCGTCATGTAACGCTGTGCCCATATGACATTTTTATCATTTGTTCCACACAAATAGAGCTTTCTTTTGGTGGTATTTAACTGCTTAACCGCCTCAATACCGGGCACTTTCCCCCCTTCCTGCCCAGTCCAATTTTCAGCTTTCAGCGCCGTCGCACTTTGAATGACAATTGCGCGGTCGTGTTACACTGTACCCACGTGAAATTATTATAATGAAGCAGCACTGATGGGCACTGATAGGCTACACTGATGGGCACTGATGAGGCGGCACTTGTGGGCACAGATTAGGTGGCACTGAGGAGGAGACACTAATATGCCACAATTATGGGTACTGATAGGTGGCACTGGTGGGCATTGATAGGTGGCACTGATTGGTGGCACTGGTGGGCATGGATTGGTGGCCCTTGTGGGCACTGATAAGCGGCACTGGTGGGCACAGATAGGTGGCACAGATGGGTCTGATGGGCATTGATGGGTGGCACTTATGGGCATTGATGGACGGAATTGATGGGCAGCAGTGATGGGCATTGGGCAGCACTGATAGGCGGCACTAATAGCCAGCACTGACTGGCATCACTAATGGGCACTAATTGGTGCCACTGCTGGGCACTTGTGGGCAAAGACTGCTGGCACTGGTGGGCACTGACTGCTGGCACTGGTGGGCACTGACTGCTGGCACTGGGGTGGGCACTGGTTTCTGGCACTAGTGGTCAATTAATCAGGGCACTGATGATCAGTGCCCTGATTACATCCCCATACGTCCTCTTTGACAGGAAATGCCGCTGATCGGCTCTCCTCGCCACACACTCTGTCAGTGTGAGGCGAGGAGCACCGATTACTGGTACTTACTTGTTTACATGTGATCGGCTGTGATTGGTCACAGCCGACCACATGGTTAAAGAGCCGCGGCTCTTTACACAGATCATGGTCGCGCCGTGTCCTGGCAATGCAACACTAACGTGACCGGCGTGGTAGCGTGCTTTCTGTGCGACGTCATAAGGCTTCTCCCAGAATGAGAGCCGCACAGCCCCGCTGTCATTTGACAGTGGGTGGTAAGTGCTTAAAGACCAGCCGCCACAGTTTTACACAAATTGCCATCATTGTACGTCGCTTTGTGTAATCGACATAGCAGGGGGGCGCGATGTCCCCCGGGCACCCGCGATCGCTCCACACAGAGGCAGAACAGGGATGTAAACATGGCAGATCCCGGTTCTGACAGGGAATTACACAGGGATCTTCTGTTCCTAGTAATCAGGAACAGCGATCTCTCTCCTCCTCCAGTCAGCCCATCCCCCATACAGTTGGAAACACCTCCCAGGGAACACATTTAACCCCTTGATCACCACTAGTGTTAACCCCTTCCCTGCCAGTGTCATTTATACAGTAACAGTGCATTTTTATAGCACTAATTGCTGTATAAATGTCACTGGTCCCAAAAAAGTGTCACGTGTCCGATCTGTCTGCCACAATGTCGCAGTCCTTCTAAAAATCACAGATCGCCGCCTTTATTAGTAAAAAAAAAATATTAGAAATGACATAAATCTATTCCCATAGTTTGTAGACGCGATACAATTTATGCACACCAATCAATATGCGCTGATTGCAAATGAATATATATCGGCCTAAACCAGTGGTTCTCAACTCCGGTCCTCAGGACCCACCAACAGGCCAGATTTTCAGTATTACCTTGGGGAGATGCAGATTAGAACACTGCAATCACTGAGCAGCAAATGATATCACCTGTGATGTATTTCAGTTATCCTGCAAACCTGGCCTGTTAGTGGGTCCTGAGGACCGGAGTTGAGAACCACTGATCTAAACTGAGGAATAAATGTGTTTTTTATAGTTTTTTTGGGCTATTTATTATAGAATAAAGTAAAAATTATTGTTTTTTTTTTTTCAAAATTGTCGGTCTTTTTTTCTTTATATCGCAAAAAATAAAAACCGCAGAGGGGATCAAATTCCACCAAAAGAAAGTTCTATTTGTGGGGAAAAAAGAATATCAATTTTATTTGGGTAAAATGTTGCACAACCGCATAATTGTCAGTTAAAGTAACGCAGTGCTGTATCACAAAAAAATGGCCTGGTCATTAAGGGGGTAAATCCATCCGGTGCTGAAGTGGTTAACATATGTGCAAAAAATAAAAAATTGCTGTGGTAGACAAGCAGTTAAGCCTTACAATTTGTGTACAAAAATATATTGTGTAATTATTGGAAATAACAAGATTTAGGACTGCTTCAGGCCACAAAAACGCACTCCGGATGCGTTCCAGATGCGTTTCTGCATGCACGTTTTTAACACGTTTTTGATACGTTCCAGTGTGTTTTTGGTGCATTTTTGATGCATTTCTGGATGCATTCTGAGTGTTTTTTTTTTTCTTCTTTTTTTGGGCCAGTTCACATCACATACAGTCCAGTGCGTTCTTTTCTGCACCAAAAACGCATGGAAAGTAGGTTATATGGTTTCCAGTGGCTTAGTTCACACCAGTGCTTGCAGTTCCAGTGCGTTTCAGTTCCAGAAAAAAATGTAGAACATTCTGCATTTTCCTGCAATGGAACACTGTAAAACGCATCAAAAACGCACTGGAACACATGGGAACGCACCTAAATGCAGCAAAAAATGCACTGGAACTCACATGTCCTTATTTAGGGTCAGTTCCCACCACATGCAGTCCCGTGCGTTTCTTTTCTGCATCAAAACCCCATGGAAATAGGTTATATGGTTTCCAATGGTTTGGTTCACACCAGTGCTTGCAGTTCCAGTGCGTTTCAGTTCCAGAAAAAAAAAAGAACATGGAGCATTTTTCCAGCACTGGACTGTACTGGAACGCTGTAAAACGCATAAAAAATGCACTAGAACGCGCCGGAATGCACCTAAACGCACTAAAAACTCACTGGAACACACATGTCTTTATTTAAGGTTAAGAGAAAAGAGGGGAGAAAAAAGCACTGGACTGCATCAAAAACACATAAAAAAGCACGGGAGTCAAAAATGCGCACGCAAAAATGCATCTGGAATGCATCCAGACTGCGTTTCTATGGTGTGAACTGGCCTTTCCTGTTTTTTTTCCACTAAACTAGTGTCCAGTGCGTTTTTGATGCGTTTTTTGGTGCATTCCAGTACATTCCAGTGCGCTTTTGATGCATTTTATTGCGTTCCAGTACAGTTGAGTGCAGGAAAAATGCTACATGTTCTACTTTTTTTTTCTGGAACTGGAAAGCCCTTGAACTGACTGCACTTGCGTGAACGATGCCATTGGAAACCATATAACCTAATTTCCATGCGTTTTTGATGCAGAAAAAAAAACGCACTGGACTGCATGTGGTGTGAACTGACCCTAAAATTATATATATAAAAAAAAGAAAAAAACAAGATTCTGTACTGACCTCTAGTGGCCAGAAATAATATGACCCCCTTTAAATGTCATTTCACCAATTATTTTTCTGGATCAGTGACAACAATGAGCTCTTTGGCTGATAAGATAGTCATTATTTGTATATCTTTTTACATGATTAATGCAGTATCTTTAATAGCTGTAAATTACTTCCTATTGTCAGTTGTAAAGTAAAGCTTTGCAGTTTTCAAGTCGTGACTTTTTAAATTTTTGACCGATGTGAGAGATGAAGTGACGTTTACCTCATTTTTACGTTTGCTAAAAAATAAAATCCCCTGGAAATGATCTTTAGTTCTTCCATGCTAGCGATTTCTGGTGGTGATGGGTTGTTGTATACTGCTGCTCTCTAATTATGGCTAGGGATGCACCGATACCGATACTTGTATTGTGCCAATACCCAGGGCCGCTGATAGGGGGGTACAGCCAGCCCTGGTGTGGGGGGGCCTGGAGCACACGGGGCAGATGACAATTGTGCCTCTTTTCCTCCAGCAGATGAAAGTTGCTCTCCTTCCCTCTCCCTTGCTACAAGCTTTTATCTGATAAGAAAGAGACAGTCGTCCCTCACTGGAGTTTGTTATCTCTCTAACTTAGGCTCCATGCTTAAAAAAAAAATCGCTGCTTCTACAGGAGTTTAGTGTTTTGCCTGTAGAAGCAGCTCAATGTTATCCTATGTGACCATACACATACAGGCAGATTTTAAGCTCAACGCTTAAGAGACAGAAAAAAAACCCTTCTGGTTCTCCTAAACTTGTCTAAACTTTGTATAAATAATGTTCTATATCAGCGTTTTTTCTGCCAAGTGAAGTGGAGTTTTTTTTAAGCCCGGTGTGCATGGAGCTTAACATTTTTTTTCTCTCCCTGTCCCTCGGATCCCGGAGCCTGGATATTTTTTTCATCTCATCTTCATTTTTATTTATTAACTCAGTTTTATCTTTTAGATTTAGCAGGGATTCTGTGAGTTATGTTGTATTTGTGTCTGCTAATAGTTTTTATTGTATTTTTAGCGAAATATAGCTTTAATACTTTCTTGGGGGGGGGCCCTGTCAAATAGTCTGTACGGGGCCCCGCGATTTCTATCAGCAGCCCTGCCAATACCAAGCATTTGAGCGATTATCGGTACTTGCCTAAATGCCCCCCGATACCGAAACGGATACTTTGGGACAATACAAAATTAATAGGTGCAAATCGCACTGCAAAGAATCTCATGCGGTTTGAACAGGAATGCAGTGCGATTCCTGTCTGGATCGCATGCGATTTCCCCCACCGCTCCTGTGTGTGTGTATAGAAAGGGATTAAAACGCCATCTAGTGGGCAGTTTGAACAATATTATAACTCATATCTGGTAGCAAATCAGGGCCGCTGGAGGTGCTCACAGGGCTGGAGGAGATGCAGAGGTGGCCCAACCCCAAGCTGACATCACTTCTGCCCTTTACCCACGGGGCCCCGGAACTCCTCCTCTAGCCCAGTGATCACCTCCAGCAGCCCTGATTTGCTACCAGATATGTACTGTGATTTATACATTTTTTTTATACCGGCCACTAGATGGCGATTTAATCCATTTCTATACACATACACGCACAGGAGCGGTGGGGGAAATTGCATTCGATTCGGATAGGAATCGCACTGCATTCCTGTTCAAACCGCATGCGATTCTTTGCAGTGTGATTTGCGGCAACATTTTTTCTAATGCCGCAAATCGTACTGCAAAGTATCAGTACTCAGTATCGGCGATAAAAGAAACGGTATCTGTGCAACCCTACTTATGGCTTTAAAGCACTATTAAACCCCCGAAGCAAACATTTTTTATCTTGCAGCTTACCTATTCTTAGATGGGATGGCTGCATTTGTTTTCTTTTTTAGGCTTTCTTTCTTCTATTTTCATCTGGTGATCCAGCAGGCAAGTCTGTTGTTTTCCAAAAATGGTAAAGAGCGAGCTTTCATGCAGATGTATTGGTTTACGGCAGTGGTTCTCAACTCCTGTCCTCGGGACCCACCAACAGGCCAGATTTTAAGTATTACCTTGGGGAGATGCAGACTAGAATACTGCAATCACTGAGCAGCAAATGATATCACCTGTGATGTATTTCAGTTATCCTGTAAACCTGGCCTGTTTGGGGGGTCCCGAGGACCGGAGTTGAGAACCACTGGTTTACGGGGATGAGACAAACCATTTACCACTGACAGTGGTGCTTATAAAGCATATATTTATTCATGTGAAATCATTATCTTAACCACTTGCCGACCGCCCGCCGCAGCATGGCGGCGACAAAGTGGCTCGTTATCGCAAACCGCAGTCTCTTGACGGCGGCCGCAATAACTAGTATTGTGAGTGCGTGCGGGCCGCCGGAGGCGCGTGCACACGTTCACTGTGTTCCGGGGGGGCAGGGAGCGGGTAGGGTGGACTCGATCTCGACCGGCTACCCGAGATGGCTCCCCTGCAGTGAGAGAACGGAGGTCCGTGTAAGTAAACACAGATCTCCGTTCTGACAGAGGGGGAAGGGCTATGATCGCAGGCTTCCTGTATATGGGAGCTGTGATCACTCCCCTCCCCCTGCCAGCCCAGCCCCCATACAGTTAGAACACACTGAGGGAACACAGTTAACCCTTAGAGCGCCCCCTCCAGGTTAACCCCTTCACTGCCAGTGACATTTACACCGTAATCAGTGCATTTTTATAGCACTGATCGCTGTATAAATGCCAATGATCCCAAAAAAGTGTCAAAATGGTCCGACATGTCCGCTGCAATATCGCAGTAACTATAAAAATCGCAGATCGCCGTCATTACTAGTAAAATATAAAAAAAAATAAAAACCTCAGCAACTTTTGCGCAAACCAATCAATAAACGCCGATTGCAATTTTTTTTTTTACCAAAAATAAGGAAGAATATAAATCGTCCAAAACCAAAATGTTTTTTTTTTTTTTTGCAAAATTGTCGCTCTTCTTTTGTCTATAACGGCGATCAGAAATACCAAATACCACCAAAAGAAAGCTATATTTGTGGGGAAAAAAGGACGCAAATTTCGTTTGGGTGCAATGTCGCACGACTGCGCAATTGTCAGTTAAAGCGACGCAGCGCCGAATCGCAAAAAGTGCTCTGGTCCTAAAGGGCGAAATCCTTCCGGGCTGAAGTGGTTAAACTGGGAAAAAAGCTGGAGTTTGGCTTCAGTTTGTTTGTGTATCAAAATCTGCTAGTCCATCTAACACTTCCCTCCCCCCAGGCTAACAATGCTTCTTTCCATAGGTGCCCCCCCCCATGCTCCTTCATCCAGAGTGGGGGCACTCTCATACAGGAGGTGTGTTACTGGGTGGATCACCAGGTGAAAAGAGAGGGGGGTAAAGCCTAAAAAAGAAAACAAATGAAGCTGCCACACCTAATGATTGGTAAGCTGCAAATAAATTACATTTTTGGTTTTGGGTTTAATACCCCTTTAAATAAATGCCAATGCATAATAATCTCACTATAGGGGTTGCAGGTCTCGTTTGCAGGTATATCTAGTTGGCAGGAATGGTGGCCGGGTTTGCCACAGAATGCACTGGCAGTGACACAAAGTGGTTATCATTAGGCAGCTTTTTTTTTTGGCAGATCTGTGTAATATATTGAGGAACCCCTGGAGGACCCCAATTATTGATAAGGTGCCAATGGGAGGAACTAAAAAAGTAATCTGTCTTGAACTCATTTGGCTTAATACCAGTGATTGGCATAGTTGGCACAAGAGACAAATTAATTACACAAAATTCAGGTTAAAAATATTGATGTTCTGTTACTTCAGCTATCAGTTTGACGCTTTAGCTTACCCATTTCTACCCCCCATAATTCACTCATGGCTCTCTACAATTTGATGGGCAACTGCAGAGGGAGGAGTTGGCCAAATGCCAGTGTCTCAATCAATATAGATTTTGCTCAATAGATCCTCCAAGATTCAGGACACCAGGGGGCTACTTATAAAAAATTGCATAGCCATTCGTCCAGCAAATCTGTATGTACATTAGTCCTGAAAATTGGGTAAAAGTCACGTTTTGGCTATTTCCTCTTCTCAATTAATTTGTAAAATGCTGTATTATGGCGACTAGATGGCACTAAGGAGCACAGAAAAATATGTATTTGTAGCAACAGATACAAAGTAACAATTCTAGAGAACACTAGAGGGAATTAGCAAATTAATGTAACCATTCATAGCCACAATGACCTGTGTATTTCATATGTTCTTCACTGTCATCTAGTGGCCATAATGTAGTATTTTACTAATGCCTATAAGAAAAGAACATTTGTACAGAAGATAGAATAGCCTTAGAATATTAAATCTGGCCCTATTCGCAAAACAACAAATGTACATGCAGTTTCGCAGGACAAATATCTTTGCAGATTTTTTGTTAACCCCCTCCCGCCCAGCCTATAGTCAATTGATGGCTCATATGGACGTCATATGATGTACTCCCAAATCGCACCTCGCACGTGCCCATGGGGGCCGCACTGCGGCACGATCTGTCACACAAAACAAAGAAAAACATGTTTTCTTTTCAAAGTTTGGGGTCTTTTTTCATTTATTTAACAAAAAATCCAGTGGGGATTAAATACCACCAAAAGAAAGCTCTTGTCAGGAAGGGCACGCCAGTAACCAAGATGGTGGCCATAGGAGATCCCCTGTGCTTCATGCTGCAATTAAAAGAGGTGCACAGACGTGCCTGTGAGGGCGCGAACGTGCGAACGCGTGCACACTCTGTGACAACTCATGGTGCCAAATAGACTATTTAAACCGGCTGACTCCCAAGGACCAGTGCTGTCTGGTCTACAGCGTTCCCTGTGTATCTGCTATCTGTTGCCTGTATTCCTGTTCTGGTTGACCTACCCGGCTTGTTCCTGACGATTCCTGCTATCTGCCTGCATCCGACCTTGGCTTGTCCTGACTACTCTCCTGCCTGCTCCCTTGTACCTCACTTCCAGCCTGTTGCCGAATCTGCCTGCACCTGACCTTGCCTCTGCATTTGCTCTGGACTTGTCTTCCTGTGACTTCTCCAGCCTACCTGCACCTGCCTGTGTTCAAGCCACATCAGCCTCAGTACTGCTAGCTGCTGTGTCTTCACTGCAGTCCGTGATATCCAAGCATCAGCTGAGTGCAGTGTTGCATGACCGTGCAATTGTCATTCTAAGTGCGACAGCGCTGAAAGCTGAAAAGTGGCCTGGGCAGGAAAGAGGGAATAAGTGCCCGGTACTGAAATCTCTTTAAAGCGGAGTTCCCCCCAAAAATGGAACTCCCTCGGATCTGATTCCCCCCCACCTCTGGTGCCACGTTTGCCACCTTTTGGGTGGGCAGATACCTGTCAATACCAGTTATCCTCTCCTACTTCCGGGGGAAAGATCGCCACAATCTTGTGCGGCGATCTACGCAATGTTCGGTCCTCCTCCTTCCCCCCCAATGCCTTCTGGAAGACACACACAGGTCCCAGAATACAGCGGGACCATTCAGAAAGCGCAGCGCGACCCGCGCATGCACAGTAGGAAACTGGCTGTGAAGCCGCAAGCCGTCACTTCCTGTTTCCCTTAGTAAGGATGCACCCGGAGCCGGTGGACGGGTCGGCTTTGAGTGCCGACATCGTGGGCTCCCAGGACAGGTAAGTGTCCTCATATTTTATTTTTCACCCAGGCGGAACTCCGCTTTAATCTGCACTGACTGAAGTGGTTTCTGAATAACAAAGCTAGGGGGCGCTCACATTGGGACTGTTTTAAGGGTACCATGCCAGGGCTCACTTGTCCTATGTTAAATACACCCTGAATGCTCTATTGACAAAAAAACATACACATGTGCATGCTCTAGAGCAGGGGTTGGCAATCTACGGCCCGCCACCGCTAAATGCCCGACCCGTCAGTGCATGCGATGAATTCACGTGCACCCGGCCCGCGGACATTTTAACCCCGGTCGGCTTTCTCAGGATAACAACTGTTGCAGCTAAAAAGCCACTCGGCTGTTATCCCACACAGCGGGAAGGGATGCCCCCCCCCCCTCCTGCCGCCTTCCATGGCTCGCCACGATCGTTAGAGTGAGAGCAATAATTCTAGCACAAGGCCTCCTCTGTAAGACTAAACTGGTAACCTGTAGAAATGTTTAAAGCACCACCTATGGAGATTTTTAAGTACCGTAATTTGTCACTATTACACAAGTGCATAACATGTGGGGGGGGGGGGTGTAATTTAAAGGGGTCCAGAGGTGTGAGGGCTGTGTAATGTAAAGGGGTCCAGAGGTACAGGGGCTGTGTAATGTAAAGGGGCCCAGAGGTGTGGGGGCTGTGTAATGTAAAGGGGTCCAGAGGTATGGGGGCTGTGTAATGTAAAGGGGTCCAGAGGAGCGGGGGCTGTGTAATTTAAAGGGGTCCAGAGGTGCGGGGACTGTGTAATGTAAAGGGGTCCAGAGGTGCTGGGGCTGTGTCATGTAAAGGGGTCCAGAGGTGCGGGGGCTGTGTCATGTAAAGGGGTCCAGAGGTGCAGGGGCTGTGTCATGTAAAGGGGTCCAGAGTGCGGGGGCTGTGTCATGTAAAGGGGTCCAGAGGTGCGGGGGCTGTGTCATGTAAAGGGATCCAGTTTATTATCTTCATTTATTAGCAGGTGAATGCAGCCTTCCATGCATTCACATACGATAAATTTGACTCTTAATTGGAGAAAGGTTGCTGACCCCTGATCTAGGTGATGCAGTTATACCTTTCATGTTATTATCATGGAAATTAATAGGTTTGTTATTTGTTCTTCCTGTATCAGATAAATGTCATTTTAGACTTGAACAATAGGCAATGCTCATCAGTATGAGGCAGGGTAAGGACTGGGGGGACAGGAAGGGCAGCTGCCCTGAGCGCAGTGTCTTAATGTGTTGGAGGGTGCCACCAGGCAGCAATCCATGGAGTATATTCAACCTAGCTGAGAGCCCACCCTCACCCCTACCATCCCAACCTGCCCTACCTGGGTGCTGCCTTACCTGACAGGGGGATGCCCGAGCAAAGGAGTAGGGATCTCCAGTGGTGAGATCCATTGTCCATAGCAGTGTTGGGGGTTCCATCTGCACTTGGTACTGACACTCTGGGAGTGCTGGTCGGTCATCCGCCATTTTTTTTCTTTGTGCACCTTGCTACTGTCAGATAGGCAGAAGCAGAGGATGATGGGAGGGTAGGGGGCATCGTTTGGCATTTTTGCTCTGGGCAGTGGATGACCTTGTCCTGGCTGCTTGTATCCAAAAGAAACATTTCCAGAAGTGTCCTAGTGCCCTTATATATAGAGCTGATCCATATTTCATAAATTAATTCAGTACCTGGAACATCCAGACATACAATATCTAGGATCTTGTTTTAACTTTAGTCTTAGTTTATCTCCTTAGTCTTTTATGACTCAAGGGCGACCCAGATTTTGGCTTTACAAATACAGATGGTCTTCCTGTTTCTCCAAAAAGGGATGACTGCCAAAATATTTATTCCAGTCACGCTCATTAGCAGACGTTGGCACAGATATGTTCCATTGTGCCCATATAATGCACTACTTTAATAGGATGGCTGCATTGTTTTGGGGGTCTGTTAGTAGGAATGGAGAGAGAGGCGGCTCGTACAGGTGGCTCCACCAACACCATGGGCGTCCGCAGGTAGGGGCAAGGGGGGAAATTGCCCCCCCCTGGAATCAGGAATCAGATCAGGGGTTCCCTACTAGGTCCTTATCCTCTTGAGCGATGTATGCAGTTTCTGACAGTCTCTTGGGCCATGTCCGCAGTCTCTGACTGTCTCCTGTGCTATGTCTGCAGTCTCTGACTGTCTCCTGTGCTATGTCTGCAGTCTCTGACTGTCTCCTGTGCTATGTATGCAGTCTCTGACTGTCTCCTGTTCCATGTCTGCAGTCTCTGACTGTCTCCTGTTCCATGTCTGCAGTCTCTGACTGTCTCCTGTATCATGTCTGCAGTCTCTGACCATCTCCTGTACCATGTCCGCAGTCTCTGACCGTATCCTGTACTATGTCCGCAGTCTCTGACCGTCTCCTGTACCATGTCTGCAGTCTCTGACTGTCTCCTGTACTATGTCTGCAGTCTCTGACCGTATCCTGTACTATGTCCGCAGTCTCTGACTGTCTCCTGTATCACGTCTGCAGTCTCTGACCATCTCCTGGATCATGTCTGCAGTCTCTGACCATCTCCTGTATCACGTCTGCAGTCTCTGACCATTTCCTGGATCATGTCTGCAGTCTCTGACCATCTCCTGTATCACGTCTGCAGTCTCTGACCATCTCCTGTACTATGTCTGCAGTCTCTGACCATCTCCTGTACTACGTCTGCAGTCTCTGACCGTGATAATGACATTGTCAAAAAGGGGCAGAGCATGGATGACCTTGAAATTATGCCCCCCCCTGGAAAAAGTTCTGCGGATGCCCATGACCAACACAAGGCCGGATCTAGCATTACTTATCTGGGGGTGCAGTTAAAAAAAGTCAGGAGGGGATAATTTCAACACACTATAGTTTTATAGTGCCCCATCATTGG
>BLSH010340558.1:510194-524883 GCA_018402905.1 Glandirana rugosa
CGGGCACTTTGTCGATGTTTGAAACCATCGGGCATGTGTCGGACATTATACTAGACACTTACCCCCCTCTCAGGCACCACCAGTCGAGGTAGATCACCGGTTTTTACGTCATATAACAGAGTGACTCCTACAAGTCTTTTGCTGTAATGTAAAATCGGTGATCTACCTCGACTACTAGTATCCTTAATTAGATAATGGCTTTAATGCCGGTTTTAAACACGTCAGACGTACTTACACACGCTGAAAGGAGGTTGCCTGCAAAATCCAGACTTCTAGACTTGTTTAATAACCCCACCCGTCTGTTTACCGTTTACTCATGAGTAGTTTGCGTTCATGTTCTTGGTACCCAAATGCATTATCTTACATTTTTCTACGTTAAAACTCATTTGCCATTTGTCTGCCCACCCCAATAATTTGTTCAGATCTTCAGACCTAAAACGTCCGTTGGAGGAAAGTCGCACACATTCATGCAGACTGCACAAATTTTGGCCGTAATTTCGGTAATAGATTAATTCCTATGATCATCAGCTCCATCTAGTGGCTAAAATGTAATGTCGTTTTCTGAACATCCTCAGTGAGACAATATACTGCATTTTTGGCCACTAGATGGAGCTGACCACCACGGACTCTCCCCCCATTCACAGATCATATTACAGGCTGTGTACGGGCTACCAAAGTTTGTAGCTGTTTCACGGGCACACACAATTTTAAGCCTTGACATGTTGGGTGTCTATTTACTCGGCGTAACCTCATCTCGCATATTCTACCAAAAGCTTGGTAACATATGGGGTGGATTTCCTAAAGGCAAATGGACTGTGCACTTTGCAAGTGCAGTTACACTCATTTTCCTAGGAGCTTAGTGAATGAGGTAAAGCTTCACTTTGTAAATACCCAATCAGGTGCAAGGAAAAAAATATGGATTTTTGCTTGCACATGATTGGATGATAGAAATCTGCAGCACTTCACCATATTCACTAAGCTCTGGGGAAAATGAGTGCAACTGCACATGCAAAGTGCACAGTTTATTTGCCTTTAGTAAATTCACCCCATTGCGTTTGTGTGCTATAAAATGAAAATGGATGTAAACCCGAAAAAAAAAAAAAAATTTAAATGAACAATTCTGCCTAGTAGAGTATAAGATGTCATGTCATCTGTGCCCAGTCTTGCCACGAAGAGTTAATCCAGCTCTGAGCAATGCTCTTATCTTTTTTTCAGTAGGAAAAAAAACATCCACGCAGAGAAATATGTGACAGTTTCTTCCCCCATGTTGTGACTGACAGCTCGTTTCCTTATCTCATGTATGACCCTCCCCCTCCTTTCTTCTCCAGCTCTCCCAGGATTGGCTGCTCCACACCTCAGCATGATTGTGCATGTTGAAGTCATGTGGTGACTTTCCTGAGCTTTGAAAGGATGTTTCTTAAAACTCAGGACTAGGAGAGCAGCAGAGTGTAGAGGTAGGTGGGGAGTCTTGTGACATCATGACTGCACCCACCAAGCTCCACCAAAGAGACCTACCCACTGATTCCAGAGTTTTGTGGGGCTGTTACTGCTGAAAGGGGTTACATTTGCAAGGTAGGGATACATGCAGGAGGCTTGCATGTACATATACATTAATACTGTGCCATTAGTTTATACTAGGTGAGTGGGGGTTTTAAATCCACTTTAATGTACTTTTTACTGAAACTTAGGAGTTGATTTACTAAAGCTGGAGAGTGCAAAGTCTGGTGCAGCTCTGCAAAGAAACCAATCAGCTTTCAGGTTTTATTGACAAACCTTAATTGAACAAGCTGAATTTTGAAGCTGATTGGCTACCATGCACAACTGCACCAAATTTTGCACTCTCTAGCTTTAGTAAATCAACCCCTTAGTGTTCCATAAACCGTCGCAATGATATCATGTTACATAAACTAATTCGACCTACTACCATTTCATTCTCTAGGATCTCTGCTTTCAGAACATATATAATGTTTGGGGATTTTAACTAATCTTCAGGCCTAAAATTATTTTCTAACTGCTTGCCACCCAAGCAGAGTTCATGTACTGAGGCAGTACCCAGCTGAGGGGTGTGCAGTGAGACGCCCCCGCAGCCACTGAGCCAACAGGACATAGCGGATTGCGGCTCCCACTTTGAGCGGGCAGGGAATCCTGTGATTGCTATGTGATCACATGATCGCCATGTCAACTAAGCTCTTGAGAATGAATTTCATTCATAACAGCGGTGATTCGTATAGTGATGCTGTGATTGGCCCACAGCTATCACATGGTACCTGGGCTATCCACAGCACCCTGTACCATGTGATAGCTGTGGGCCAATCACAGCACACAACCACTTGCCGACCGCCCACCGCAGCGTGACGGCAGCAAGGTGGCTAACCTGACGGCGGCCGCGATAACTAGTATTGTGAGCTTGTACGCGCCGCCGGAGGCACACTCGCATGCTCACTGTGTTCGGGGGGGCCAGGGAGTGGGTAGGGCAGACTCAGTCACCGCCGGCTACCCGCGATGGCCCCCTCCGCAGTGAGAGAACGGAGGTCCGTGTAAGTAAACACGGATCTCCGTTCTCATAGAGGGGGAAGGGCGGTGATCACAGGCTTCCTCTATATGGAAGCTGTGATCATCCCCTTCCCCCAGCCAGGGCAGCCCACATACAGTTAGAACACGCCCAGGGAACACAGTTAACTTTTAGAGCGCCCCCTGCAGGTTAACCCCTTCACTGCCAATGGCATTTACACAGTAATCAGTGCATTTTTAGAGCATTGATCGCTGTATCAATGCCAATGGTCCCAAAAAAGTGTCAAAATGGTCCGACATGTCCGCTGCAATATTGCAGTACCGCTAAAAATCGCAGATCGCCGTCATTACTAGTAAAAAAATAATAATAATACAAACCCCAGAAATGAATTCTCATCATCTGTAAACGCGGCAACTTTTGTGCAAACCAATCAATAAACGCCGATTGCGATTTTTTTTTTACCAAAAATATGAGGAAGAATATAAATCGGCCAAAACCAATGAAAAAAAAATGTTTTTTTATATTTTTTTTTGGATTTGTATTTTAGCAAAAAGTAAGAAATTTGTTTTTTTTTGCAAAATTGTCGATCTTCTTTTGTTTATAGCGGCGATCAGAAATGACGCAGAGGGGGTCAAATACCACCAAAAGAAAGCTCTATTTATGGGAAAAAAAGGACGCAAATTTCATTTGGGTACAACGCCGCACACCCGCGCAATTGTCAGTTAAAGCGGCGCAGTGCCGAATCGCAAAAAGTGCTCTGGTCCTAAAGTGTGAAATCCTTCCGGGGCTGCAGTGGTTAATGTAACCCGTTCATGACACTGTAACAGCAATCAAAGTGTAAAAAAAAAAAAATCCTGATCACCCCTTCAGAGTAGTTCAGTGTCTGATGAAAGTATGTAAAGAGAAAAAAGTTAAAAAGAAAAATAAAAAGTTAAAAATGAAAAAAAAATTAAATAAAAAAAATATATATATTTTTTAACATACGGTCACCAATCAATCAGTCATATGATGTCGCTGTACTGCACTGGTGACAGTATGTTAAAGCGGTTGTATCCCCGTGTAGGTGATTTCTACCTACAGGTAGGCCTATAATAAGTCTTACCTGTAGGTAAAATGAATATCTCCTAAACCTGTATGGTTTAGGACAGGGATATGCAATTAGCGGACCTCCAGCTGTTGCAAAACTACAAGTCCCATCATGCCTCTGCCTCTGGGTGCCATGCTTGTGGCTGTCAGTCTTGCTATGCCTCATGGGATTTGTAGTTCTGCAACATCTGGAGGTCCGCTAATTGCATATCCTTGGTTTAGGAGATATTCCCCCTGACGTCGTGGAGATCCGGCAAAGGCCCGGCGTATCGCGCCGACAACTGCCGGAACGCAGGACTCCCCTGCACAGGAGTGGCTTCTCGCACCTCCGGCCACTCACAGCACCAGAGCCACATACCCGGAAGGAACATCTGAGGGAAGTTGTCCACTCCCTCAGAGGGGCCCGAGCAGCCCTGATGGATCTTCGTGAGTATTTCATAATGAGCTAGTATGTGCTGCATACTAGCTCATTATGTCTTGGCCATACAGGTTTTGTTGTTGTTTTTCTTCCCTAGGCATACAACCACTTTAAATAAATTGTGAAAAAATACATTTTATTTAATTTCTTCATTTTCCAAAAAAAATGTGACTTCAAAAAACTCGCCATGCCTCTTACTAAATACCTTGGACCGTCTACTTTCCAAAAAGGGGTCATTTGGGGGGTATTTGTACTTTCCTGGCATTTTAGGGCTTCAAGAAATGAGACACTTAGGACTGATCAATTTTCGAATACTGTATATCCCATAGTCTGCGGACTCTTTAACTTTCACACAAAATAATCAATATTCACTTATTGGGATTTTTTTTTTTTTACCAAAGACATGCAGCAGAATACATATTGACCTAAATTTACGAAAACATTTGATTTTATTGGATGTTTTATAACAGAAAGTAGAAAATATTGTTTTGTTTTTTTTAATTTTTGGTCGTTTTTTTCTTTTATATAATAAAAAAAAAAAAAAACCCCCAGTGGTGATCAAATAGCACCAAAAGAAAGCTCTATTTGTGTGAAAAAAAATATATAAATTTCAATTGGGTACAGTGTTGCATGACCGTGCAATTGCCAGTTATAGTAGCACAGTGACGAATAGCAAAAAATGGCCTGGTCATGATGGGGGTAAAATCTTCCAGAGGTCAAGTGGTTAACAGTGTGTGACAAAAAAAATGGCCAAAACAGCTCTGGCAGCGAAAGGGTCAAAAACACTTCACTGGGAATGGGCTAAGTGACACGGGCCGGCCTTGATAATAGTCATTTTTATGAGCTGGAAGCAGCTCAGGGTCCGCACAGGACTGACTCTTAGGGTCTTGCAGTCATTTCCTGGGAAATCTTTGCTTTTCTCTGTTTGAAATGATTTCTGATTGGAGGAATGGAAGGAACGCTGAGAGCGGGATCTGCATTAGGCCTGTGCACAGCCGAAAAAATTTGTTTTGTTTTTTTAATTTTTTCAGAAATTTGGAATTCGGAAATTCAGGAATTAGAAATAATTTGGAAATTCGAAATTTTCGGGATTCGAAATTTGGAAATTCGCGAATTCGGCAATTCGAAAATGTAAAATAATGTAAATATTCGAAAATCCAAAATTCAGAAGTAAGAATCCAAGAATCGGAAATTCGGAAATAAAAAAATTTGAAAATAAAAAAGAACATTTGAAATAATAACTATTAAATTATAGGTATTGGAAATATGTCTGTTAGTGATAAATTTTGTATTTAAGTTCACTAACAGCCAAATTTGAGAGGAAATTCCAATACCTATAATTTAATAGTTATTTATTAGTTAGTTATTATTTCAAATGATCTTTCTTATTTCTGAATTTTGGAATTTCAGAAATAAGAAAGAACATTTGAAATAATAACTAACTAATAAATTATCAGTTAGTTATTTTATCATGTTCTTTCTTATTTCCGAATTTCCAAAATTCCAAAATTCAGAAATAAGAAAGAACATTTGAATTAATAACTAACTAATAAATTATCAGTTAGTTATTATTTCATGTTCTTTCTTATTTCTGAATTTCCGAATTTCCAAAATTCAGAAATAAGAAAAAAACATTTGAAAAAATAACTAACTAATAAATAACTATTAAATTATAGGTATTGGAATTTCCTTTCAAATTTGGCTGTTAGTGAACTTAAATACAAAATTGATCACTAACAGCCATATTTTCATGGAAATTCCAATACCTATAATTTAATAGTTATTTATTAGTTAGCTATTATTTCAAATGGTCTTTCTTATTTCTGAATTTTGGAATTTCAGAAATTCGGAAATAAGAAAGAACATTTGAAATAATAACTAACAAATTATTAGTTATTATTTCATGTTCTTTCTTATTTCTGAATTTCCAAAATTCATAAATAAGAAAGAACATTTGAATTAATAATTAACTAATAAATTATTAGTTAGTTATTATTTCATGTTCTTTCTTATTTCTGAATTTCTGAATTTCCAAAATTCAGAAATAAGAAAGAACATTTGAAAAAATAACTAACTAATAAATAACTATTAAATTATAGGTATTGGAATTTCCTTTCAAATTTGGCTGTTAGTGAAATTAAATACAAAATTGAGCACTAACAGCCATATTTTCATGGTAATTCCAATACCTATAATTTAATAGTTATTTATTCTTATTTTCAAATTTTCAGATTTCTGAAATTTTAAATTTTGGATTTTCGGCTGTTCCGATTGCCGAATTTCCGAATTACCGCAATTCGGATTCTCAGATTTTCGGATTACCAAATTTTCGAAATCGGAAAAACGAAAATTCGGAAAAATTCAGAAATTTGGAAATTCGGATTCATCCGAATTGCCGAATTTTGAAAAATTTGTTAAAAAACTAAATTCAGAACAAAACCAATTGCACATGCCTAATCTGCATTCCTTCCATTATAAACAGTGATGGAGGGGTTGCTTCTATTATATTATATTGCGGTTTTCAAGTTATTTATTGGGGGTTATGGCTGAAGCTATCAGCCATAATCCCTGGTATTTCTTTTTCAGCTGCCTGCTGGCTTTCTCATGAAATCAGTCTGAGCAGCCAATGGATCGCTCTCAGAAGTGGCGGGAGGGAACGTCCTTCACCCTTCCGCCTCTTGCCGGCACTTCTCGGGCTTACCGTTTTTACTGGCGTGCCAGAGAAACCATCCCTAGCTGGTCACAGAGGTGGACAGAGACCAGATGGTCTCTGGTTGCCTCTATGGCCTTGGAGGACTGGATCAACATCATGATGTCACTTCTGGTCCAGGGCAGAAGTAAACTTTTTTTGAGCAAAAGATCAAATTTTTTTTTTTTCAACTTTTGCTTTTAAAGGTAAAGGAGAGATCTGGGGTCTTTTTTACCCCAGATCTCTCCATAAAGAATACCTGTCGTCCCTTATTTTTATCACAAGGGATGTTTACATTACTTGTAATGGGAATAATAAAAAAAAAAAAAAATTAAAGGGACAGTGTAAAAAAAAAATAAAGAAAAAAAATAAACATGGAAAGGGCCCGCGTCCCTGTGAATGAATAATTCATGAACATATATGTAAATGGTCTTCGCACCAGAGATAGGCAATTAGCGGACCTCCAGCTGTTGCAGAACTACAAGTCCCATGAGGCATAGTAAGACTCTGACAGCCACAAACATGACACCCAGAGGCAGAGGCATGATGGGACTTGTAGTTTTGCAACAGCTGGAGGTCCGCTAATTGCATATCCCTGCTTCGCACCACACATGTGAGGTATCGCCGCGATCGTTAGAGTGAGAGCAATAATTCTAGTGCTAGACCTCCTCTGTAACTCTAAACTGGTAACCTGTAAAAATGTTTAAAGCATCGCCTATGGAGATTTTTAAGTTCTGTAATTTGTCGCCATTCCACGTGCGTGCGCAATTTCAAAACGTGGCACGTTAGGCATCATTTTACTCAGTGTAACATTATCTTTCATTTTTTACAAAAAAATGGGGTATCTATATATATTGTATTTTGTTTATTTAAATTTATTTTTTCCCAAAAATTGCATTTGAAGAACCTCTGCGCAAATACCGTGTGACATAAAAAATTGCAACAGTCGCCATTTTATTCTCTAGGGCCTCTGCTAAAAAAAAATGACATAATATTTGAGTATTTGAGGGTTATAATAAGTAATTTTGTAGCAAACAATACAGATTTGACCTTGTAAACAAAGTGTCAGAAAAGGTCTTCAAGTGGTTACAATGGTCTTCAGTGCTTTGTTCTCATTCATATTGTGTACTTTCAGTTACCTTGTAGTTTGTGTATCTGGAAGTAATGCCGGGTGTCACTTCTATATATGGCCCCCTTACTTCTCATAATCACTTCTCTATCGAGGCGCAGGATGTACTGCTATTTACTGACACATATCTGTGCCCTGAAGAAAATGAAGATGAACCAATAGGTGCTATGACTGATATCTCACATGATGGATGTTCTGTTTTTTATGTATCAGTGTTCCCTTAAAGCGAAATTAACCACTTCAGCCCCGGAAGGATTTCACATTTTAGGACCAGAGCACTTTTTGCGATACGGCACTGCGTCGCTTTAACTGACAATTGCGCGGTCGTGCGGCGTTGTACCCAAACTAAATTTGCGTCCTTTTTTGCCACAAATAGAGATTTCTTTTGGGCGTATTTGATCCCCTCTGCGTCATTTCTGATCACCGCTATAAACAAAAGCACAATTTTGCAAAAAAAAACCAAATTTCTTACTTTTTGCTAAAATACAAATAAAAAAATATATATATAAAAAAACATTTTTTTCATCGGTTTTGGCCGATTTATATTCTTCCTCATATTTTTGGTAAAAAAAATTGCAATTGGCGTTTATTGATTGGTTTGCGCAAAAGTTTGACACGTTTACCAATGATGAGAATTCTTTTCTTCGGTTTTTATTTTTTATTTATTTTTTACTAGTAATGGCGATCTGCGATTTTTGCGATATTGCGGCGGACATGTCGGACCATTTTGACAGTTTTTTGGGACCATTGGCATTTTTACAGTGATCAGTGCTATAAAAATGCACTGATTACTGTGTAAATGCCATTGGCAGTGAAGGGGTTAACCTGGAGGGGGCGCTCTAAGGGTTAACTGTGTTCCCTCAGTGTGTTCTAACTGTATGTGGGCTGGGCTGGCAGGGGGAGGGGAGTGATCACGGCTCCCATACACAGGAAGCCTGCGATCACAGCCCTTCCCCCTCTGTCAGAACGGAGATCCGTGTTTACTTACACGGACCTCCGTTTCTTCACTGCGGGGGGGGGGGGGCTATCGCGGGTAGCCGGCGGAGATTGCGTCCACCCTACCCGCTCCCTGGCCCCCCCGGAACACAGTGAGCTTGTGATCGCGCCTTCGGCGGCACGCTCTCAAAGTGCGGAATCTCGCAGCTGCCGTCATAGGACGGAGGTTTGCGATATCCAACCACTTTTTCGCCGTCAGACGCTGATCGGCGGTCGGCAAGTGGTTAAACCCCAAAACCCAAATGATTATATATTGCAGTTTACCAATCATTAGATGTAGTGGTTGCATTCATTTTCTCTTTTAGACTTTCTTTCTTCTATTTTCATCTGGTTATCCAGCCAGTAAGTCTGTTGTTTTTTTCAAAAGAACAAGCCCTCCAGCAGAATGTTTCAGTTTTCAAGGTTCGGGACAAACCATTTCCCACTAGCAGGGGTGATCAGCTGTTATTTATTCATACAAAACCTACAGTGGCTTGAAAAAGTATTCATACCCCTTGAAATTGCCCACATTTTCTCATGTTACAACCAGAAACGTAAATGTATTTTATTGGGGTTTTATGTGATAGACCGACACAAAGTGGCTCATAATTGTGAAGTGGAAGGAAAATGATAAATGGTTTTCACATTTTTTACAAATAAATATGTGGAAAGTGTGGGGGACATTTGTATGGCGCCCCCCTGAGTCAATACTTTGTAGAACCGCCTTTCCCTGCAATTACAGCTGCAAGTATTTTTGGGGAAGTCTCTGCCAGCTTTGCCCATCTAGAGAGGACATTTCTGCCCATTCTTCTTTGCAGAATACCCCAAGCTCTGTCAGATTGGATGGAGAGCGTCTGTGATCAGCAATTTTCAAGTCTTGCCACAAATTCTCAATGGGATTTAGGTCTGGACTGTGACTGGGCCATTCTAACACATGAATATGCTTTGATCTAAACCATTCCATTGTAGCTCTGGCTGTATGTTTAGGGTCGTTGTCCTGCTGGAAGGTGAACCTCCGCCCCAGACTCAAGTCTTTTGCAGATTCTAACAGGTTTTCTTCTAAGATTTCTCTGTAATTGGCTCCATCCATCTTCCCATCAACTCTGACCAGCTTCCCTGTCCCTGCTTAAGAAAAGCATCCCCACACCATGATGCTGCCACCACCATGTTTCACAGTGGAGATGGTGTGTTCAGGGTGATGTGCAGTGTTAGTTTTCCGCCACACATAGTATTTTACTTTTAGGTCAAAAAGTTCCATTTTGGTCTCATCTGAGCAGAGCCCCTTCCTCCACATGTTTGCTGTGTCCCCCACATGGCTTCTCACAAACTGCAAACTGGACTTCTTATGACTTTTCTTTCACCAATGGCTTTCTTCTTGCCACTCTTCCATAAAGGGCAGATTTGTGGAGGGCACGACTAATAGTTGTCCTGTGGACAGATTCTCCCACCTGAGCTGTGGATCTCTGCAGCTCCTCCAGAGTTACCATGGGCCTCTTGGCTGCTTCTCTGATGAATGCTCTCCTTGCCCGGCCGGGCAGTTTAGGTGGACGGCCATGTCTTGGTAGGTTTGCAGTTGTGCCATCCTCTTTACATTTTCAGATGATGGAATGACCAGAGCTCTGTGAGATGTTCAAAGCTTGGGATATTTTTTTATAACCTAACCCTTCTTTAACCACTTTGATACCGGGCATTTACCTCCCTTCCTGCCCAGACCAGTTTTCAGCTTTCAGTGCTGTCGCATTTTGAGTCACAATTGCACGGTCATGCAGCACTGTACCCAAATGAAATTTTTATCATTTTGTTCCCACAAATACAGCTTTCTTTTGGTGGTATTTGATCACATCTGGGGGGTTTATTTTTTGTGCTACAAATAAAAAAGACTGAAAATTTTGGGGGAAAAAAGTTTTCTCTGTTTCTGTCATAAAACTTTGTAAATTAAGTACATTTTCTCCATCACTGATGGGCACTGATGAGGCTACACTGACGGGCGCTGATGAGGCAGTACTGATTGGCACTGATGAGGTGGCACTGACATGCACTGATGATGAGGCACTGATGGACACTGATAGGCGGCACTGATAAGCAGCACTGATGGGCACTGATAAGCGGCACCAATGGGCACTCATAGGCGGCACTGATAGGTGGCACTGGGCACTGATAGGTGAGACTGATGGGCACTGATAGGGGGCACAGGTAGGTGGCACTAGTGGGCACTGGTGGGTGGCACTGATGGGCACTGATAGGTGGCACTGGTGGGCACTAGCGGCTGGAGCACACAAACCTGGAAGCCCTGTCAGCAGTGAAAGCTCGCAGCTGGAGGTCTTTGTTCTAAGGAAAGTATTTTATAATGTGCTAGTATGCGATGCATAGTAGCAGATTATGCTATTGTCTTGCAGGGTTTTTTGTTTTAAAAAAGGATGTGGTTTACCACTGCTTTAAGTGGCCCTAATGCTGTCGTTTGCTGATTCACACTTAGGCCTCATGTACACTGCTGCTGGTAAACTGACGTTTTGAGGCATTTGGGCGTTTTTTTTTCAGCTGCCCCTGAACTCTCCTCTATGTTATCTTATCAGTACATTTACACAGGGTCGTTTAATGTAGTTTCCAGGCAGTTGAGTTGCAAGGCTTTTTTTGTAATGCAAAAAAATGGGTTCAGACGCCAGTTCAGAGACATTTGAAGCGTCAAACAGCTTGTAAACGCAGCTAAACGCGCTTAAACGCGGTAACTTGCACCTAGGGCCATTTCGTTTACAGGCGTTTCCTGTTTTTTTTCTTTAACCACTTCAATACAAGACATTCATAGCCCCTTCCTGCCCAGACCAATTCTCGGCATTCAGTGCTCTCTTTGAATGACAATTACTCTCTCATGCTACACTGCACCCAAACAAAATGTTTTATCATTTTTTACACACAAATAGAGCTTTCTTTTGGTGGTGTTTAACCACTTCCATACTGTGCACTTAGAACACTTTACTACCAGACCAATTTTCAGTTTTCAGTGCTGTTGCGCTTTGAATGACAATTGCGCGGTCGTGCGACGCTGCACCCAAACAGATTTTTTATCATTTTGTTCCCACAAATAGAGCTTTCTTTTTGTGGTATTTGATCACCCCTGCAGTTTTTATTTTTTGCGCTACAAATAAAAAAAGACCGAAAATTTTGAAAAAAAAAAATTCTCTATTTTTGTCACAAAACTTTGTAAATAAGTAAATTTTCTCCATCACTGGTGGGCACTGATGAGGCTACACTGACGGGCAATGATGTGGCAGTACTGATTGGCACTGATGAGGCGGCACTGATGAGGTGGCACTGATGATGAGGCACTTATATGCAGCAATGATCAACACTGTTAGGCGGCACTGATAAGCAGCACTGACGGGTACTTATAGGTGGCACTGATATACAGCACTGATGGGCACTGATATGCAGCACTGATGGACACTGCTAAGCAGCACTGATGGGCACTCATAGACAGCACTGATTGGCACTCGTAGGCGGCACTGGGCACTGATAGGTGGCACTGATGGGCACTGATAGGTGGGCACTGGTAGGTGGCAATGGTGGGCACTGATATGTGGCACTGGTATGCATTGATAGGGGCACTGGTGGGCATATATATTGATAGGGGCTCATTCCCTGGTGGTCTAAGGTAGCATCTGAGGGTGGCACTGAGTGCCATCCACATTGGGCACTATATCTCTTACCTGGTGGTCTAGGGGGGTCTCCCTGGTGGTCCAGATTGGCTCCCTGGTGGTCCCTGGTCGGCTCCCTGGTGGTCCTGGGTGGGCACATCCCTGGTGGTCCCTGAGCAGGCTCCCTGGTGGTCTAGGGTGGCGATCCGAGGGAGGGCTGTGCTGATAAATCATCAGCACAAACCCTCCCTGTCAGGGATGCAGCCGATCGGCTCTCCCCTCATCAGGTCTGCAGACCTGAGTACAGGAAAGCCGATAAACGGCTTTCCTGTATTACACTGTGACCAGCCGTGATTGGTCACGGCTGGTCACATGGTAAAGTGCTTCAGATCTAAGCATTTTACCGTGATCGGTATTGCGGGGGGTCAGACTGACCTCCCACACCACCGATCGCCGCGATGTGCGCCCCCCCCCCGGCGCGCGGCGGCTTGGTATCCTGAAGACGTCATATGACGTCCAGTCAGGATAACTAAGCCACTTTCCGGCCGTCATTCTGCATACGGCGGTCGGGAAGTGGTTAATCACCTCTGGGTTTTTTATTTTTTGCCACATAAGTGAAAAAAGAGCAAAAATTTTGAACAAAACACCTTTTTTTTAGTTTCTATGATAACATTTTGCAAATAAATCATTTTTGTTCATAAATTTGGGCCAAAACCTATACTGTTACCTATCTTTGGTAGAAATAACCCAAATGAATGTATATTATTTGGCCTGTGTGAAAGTTATAGAGTCTACAAGCTATGGAGCCAATCATTGAAAATTGATCACACCTGATGCACTGACAGCCTATCTCATTTCTTGAGGCCCTGAAATGTCAGGAAAGTACAAATACCCCCCAAATGACGCCTTTTTGAAAAGTTGACATTCCAAGGTATTTAGTAAGAGGCATGGTGAGTTTTTTTAAGTTTTCCCCCACAATTCTTGGGAAAATTAAGAAATTATTATTATTTTTTATTTCTCACACACAGCATATGCATACTTCCAATTACAACCCAAAATACATTCTGCTACTCGTCCCGAGTATGGCGATACCACATGTGTGAGACTTTTACACAGCCTGGCCACAGAGAGGCTCAACATGCAGGGAGCAACGTGAGGCATTCTAGGAGCAGAAATTTCACCTTCAATTTCCTAATGACCTATTAAACTTTTGAACGCCCTGGAGCACCAGGACAGTGGAATTACCCACAAAATGACCCCATTTTGGAAAGCAAACACCCCAACGTATAATCTATGAGGCATTATGAGTCTTTTGAATGGTTAATTTTTTTCCACAAGTCTTCGCAAAACATGGAAAGAAAATGAAAACGCTTTTATTTTTACACATAGTGGTCAATTTCTAAGATATTTCTAACACATAGCATGTACATAGCAAAAATTAACCAACAAAATATATTCTGCTACTCATCCCGAGTATGGCAATGCCACATGTGTGAGACTTTTACACAGCTTGGCCACATAGAGAGGCCCAACATGCTAAGAGCACCTGTCAGGCGTTCTAGGAGCATAAATTGCACATAAAATTTAATTCATACTTATCACACTTTTGAAGGCCCTGGAGCACCAGGACAATGGAATTACCCACAAAATGACCCCATTTAGGAAAGCAAACACCCGCCTATGAGGCATGGGCTGCAGATAGGTACTCTGATGGGCTGCAGATAGGTACTCAGGTATTCTGATGGGCAGGTGACAGGTACTTGGGTACTCTGATGGGCTGGTGACAGGTACTCAGGTACTCTGATGGGCTGGGGACAGGTACTCAGGTATTTTGAAGGGCTGGTGACTGGTACTCTGATGGGCTGGTGACAGGTACTCGGGTACTCAGATGGGCAGGTGACAGATACTCGGGTATGCTGATGGTCTGGTGACAGGTACTCAGGTACTCTGATGGGCTGGTGACAGGTACTCGGGTACTTTGAAGATCTGGTGACTGGTACTCTGATGGGCAGGTGATAGGTACTCGGGTACTCTGATGGGCAGGTGACAGTTACTTGGGTACTCTGATGGGCTGGTGACAGGTACTCGGGTACTCAGATGGGTAGGTGACAGGTACTCGGGGATGGTGATGGTCTGGTGATAGGTACTCGGGTACTCTGATGGGCAAGTGACAGGTACTTGGGTACTCTGATAGGCTGGTGACATGTACTCGGGTTCTTTGATGGGTTAGTGACAGGTACTTGGGTAC
>BLSH010340558.1:543185-561724 GCA_018402905.1 Glandirana rugosa
CAGACTTACCTGTATGCCTCGACGTCGAGCCGAGCCCCCGGGGATATCCTTCGACAAACGACACCCCCGTGAGCTGTCCTCCCTCCCCGGTCCACACGACTTCTCCCTGGGCTCTTCTTCTCCTAGGGCCGACGAGACACGTTTTGGTTGACGTGTCTCCTCCATTCACATTGCACAAACAATAAAAATATCCGTTTTTTTTGTTCTGAAATCATAGTGAAATTGTTGACCATGAAGAAGATCCTTATGGCGTACGGACCTGGTAATGAATTAAAGGGGCACGTAAATTATAAATCCTTTTTACGCAGGATTGTCGAATACAACGTCGCACGACCGCGCAATTGTCATTCAAAATGCGACAGCGCTGAAAGCCAAAAATTGGTCTGGGCAGGAAGGGGGTTTAAGTGCCCGGTAAGGAAGGGGTTAAGCTGTTAGGACGCATTTTTCCTAAATATTAAATGCACGGGGAAATTAAGTAATGGTCCAGGCATGCGGTATTCCTAGAAGAAGTACCAGTTGTTAAAGTGATACTAAAGTCTTGTTTTTTTTGCCTATAAAAATAACAAACACGTTACACTTACCTCCTCTGTGCAGTTGGTTTTGCACAGAGCAGCCGGGATCCTCTTCTTCTCGGGTCCCTCTTCAGCACACCTGGCCCCTCCCTCCTGTCGAGTGCCCCCACAGCAAACAGCTTCCTATAGGGGCCCCCGAGCCGAGCTGCAGCTCCGTATGTCCATTCAGACACGGAGCTGCCGTTCGGCCCCATCCCCTCTCTCTCCTGATTGGCTAACTGACTTTGATTGACAGCAGCAAGAGCCAATGGCGCCACTGCTGTGTCTCAGCCAACCAGGAGGGAGAGTCCCAGACGGCCGAGGGACTTGTAGACAGCGCTGAATAGAGAGGGGGCTCAGGTAGGTATTAGTGGGTGCTGGGCCGGCTGCTACAAACAGAAGGTTGCATTAAGATAAAAAGCCTTCTGCCTTCACAACTCCTTTAATCACTTCAGCCCCGGAAGGTTCATCGGTGCCTGCTCATCAGTGCTGCTGATAAAAAACACAGCGGTGATTAAATACCACCAAAAGAAAGCTCTATTTGTGGGAAAAAATTATACAAATCTAATTTGGGTACAGCGTTGCATGACCACGCAATTGTCCTTAAACGTGTGACAGCGCTGAAAGTTGAAAATTGGCCAGGGCAGGAAGGGGGTAAAAGTGCTCAGTATTGAAGCGGTTAAAAATGTCCAGTGTGCATGAGGCCTAAACTTTTTGCTGTTAGTGCAGATAAAAAAACAGCACAGACAGTACTCAACTGTGTTATTTCATGTGCACTAATATGGCTACAATCACCCAAAACCATAAATAGTGGATATAGTCAAGGTGGGGCAAAAGGAGCAGCTGCCCTGGGCCCAGTCATTGTTAAGGGGCCCAAAGCAGCTGTCCGTTGAGCCTACGCTGCCCAGGGTTACCATTGCCAACAGCATATTTAGCACTGGCAGATACTCCCACCAGAAAATGCTGGCAGCGCTGGGCAGGAGGAGTGGAAGGAGCAGTCAGCTGCATTTGCCCATACTGCTACTCTAGTCCTGATTGCAGCCCTGTCACAGCGGAGTGATCTGTCCTCTGCCTCTCCACACACAGCTTCACTTCCACTGAGTGGCATTGCTGTGGCAATGCGTGCTACAAGTCTGGGGCCCTCTGGTTCTTCGAACCCCCTCCAGCCCCAATGGGACAGTTGCCATTGCCTTCACCTCATGAGAGGAGAGCCACAGGGGCTCAACTTAGCTCAGGTGAGCCCCACATTCAGGGCACTCACGAGGCGGGCACCTTAACCCCTACACTGCTAGGAGGGGAGCACAGTGTTCCTGTACTACTGTCACTACTGTTGCTCCACCCCTGACCCCACCCCTGCTCATGTGACAGGAGGTGGCGCTATACAGGAAGCATCGGCTCTGCTTCCTCTAGCTCTGGCTCCAGGGCTGCGCCGCGCCTCTAATTACACTACAGTAGTTACATGCTGCAGCCTGCAGAGCATACAGACAAGGAGGGAAACCAGCGGCCGGGCGCCCCTAGGCAGCAGTGCGCCTTAGGCGGCTGCCTAGTTTGCCTAGTGGTAGCACCGACCCAGGTCTCTCTTTGGGGCCTATATAGAAAGACTGCTACCTCCGGTCCAGGGGCCCCTCCATAGGGAAGACTGCTACATCTAGTCCAGGGGCCCCTCCAAAGGGAAGATTGCCACCTCCAGTCCAGGGGCCCCACCATAGGGAAGATTGCCACCTCCAGTCCAGGGCCCCCTCCATAGGGAAGATTGCCACCTCCAGTCCAGGGGCCCCTCCATAGTAAAGATTGCCACCTCCAGTCCAAGGGCCCCTCCATAGGAAAGATTGCCACCTCCAGTCTTGGGGCCCCTCCATAGGGAAGATTGCCACCTCCACTCCAGGGGCCCCTCCATAGGGAAGATTGCCACCTCCAGTCCACATTTACCTTTAGCAACCAATCAATGAGTGGTAATGATGTACAGTAAAATCTAGTAACCAATCAGCAAGCAGAAATCTGCTGTAACTGGATCAACTAATCAGTGAGCAGTAATGATGTGCTGTAACTTCTTGCAACTAATCACAATTGTTGCCTGATCTACTGCAGTAAGCTTATTTTGAGTCTAGCTGGTACTTATTGCATGCCTCAAAGTAGGTGGAGATAGAAATTGCATGGGGTTAGGGTCCAAGAAAATGTTTGCCCAGGGTCCAATCAATATTAAAGACGGCCCTGGGTATACTGTACATTTTAGTAGTCAATAGCAAAGTGTTTTATGGCACATCATATCAACACAGTGCCATCACCTTGTAATGCAGCCATGGGCGTCCGCAGGTAGGGGCAAGGGGGGGGCAATCAGGGATGGAATTGGGGGTTCCACTAGGTCCTTATCCTCTTGAGCCATGTATGCAGTCTCTGATCGTCTCTTGTGCCATGTCTGCAGTCTCTGACCGTCTCCTGTACTATGTCCCCAGTCTCTGACCATCTCCTGTACTATGTCTGCAGTCTCTGACCATCTCTTGTACTATGTCCCCAGTCTCTGACCATCTCTTGTACTATGTCCCCAGTCTCTGACCATCTCTTGTACTATGTCCCCAGTCTCTGACCATCTCCTGTACTATGTCTGCAGTCTCTGACCATCTCCTGTACTGTGTCTGCAGTCTCTGACCATCTCCTGTACTATGTCCGCAGTCTCTGACCATTTCCTGTACTGTGTCTGCAGTCTCTGATCATTTCTTCTACTATGTCTGCAGTCTCTGACCATCTCCTGTACTATGTCTACAGTCTCTGACATCTCCTGTACTATGTCTGCAGTCTCTGACCATCTCCTGTACTATGTGTGCAGATAGGGGCAAGAGGGGGCAATTGCCCCCCCCCCTGGAATCAGGGATGGGATTGGGGGTTCCACTAGGTCCTTATCCTCTTGAGCCATGTATGCAATCTCTGATCGTCTCTTGTGCCATGTCTGCAGTCTCTGACCGTCTCCTGTACCATGCCCGCAGTCTCTGACAGTCTCCTGTACCATGTCTACAGTCTCTGACCATCTCCTGCACCATGTCTGCAGTCTCTGACCATCTCCTGCACCATGTCTGCAGTCTCTGACCATCTCCTGTACTATGTCTGCAGTCTCTGACCGTGATAATGTGATAATGACATTGTCGAAAAGGGGCAGAGCATGGGTGACCTTAAAATTATGCCCCCCCCTGAAAAAAGTTCTGCGGACGCCCATGAATGCAGCCTATTATAGCAAACCACAAGCCAGCTGCTGAGAGGAATGTACTTTGCAGTGACTTTTTCCCCAGATCTAGGTGTAAATTCAGGACTCTTGCTATTAGCATAAAGCTCTATTGTTGCAGCGTTGCCATCCCCTGACAGTGCCCACAGTGTGCCGCTGATGATCATATTGTTGTTGGCAATGGTGCACTGCTAGGAGGGGACGATGGAAGCGATCGCTCGGCTGTACCGACTACGCACAGGATAAGGGATGGCTAAACCTTCCTGTGGCAGATCACAGATCATCAGAGTTCAGTGTCACAACAACCAGAAAGAAATTGCAAAAACAAAGCGCTTCATTGACTCGGGCCGTGCTTTGCTGTAGATCTTCATTTACAAGAAACCTAATTCATTTACAGCACACGCTGAGATAAGCTCACTACAACATCTGCTCTGCATCTGCACTTTATTAGTATCATTGTTATGTGCAGTTTTACTGCACTTCCTATAATTGTGATTTGTCATCCTGATGTGTGGTTAGGCTATAGATACACATAGTTCTGCAAATTTACTATTTCAATAGCCAAGGTTGCAAAAGGAAATTCTGTTTATACACAAACACTATATTGTCAAAAGTATTAGGACGCCTGCCTTTACACGCACATGAACTTTAACCGGTTCTTGCGTACATTTACCTGTGCAGAGTGGCTCTGTAGCACGCATCGCCGTCTATAAGCGGCGGCTCGCACGTGCGCAGTAGCGGGAGGGAGCCCACCGCACCCTGCAACTCTCGAACTCTCAAACTCTCAAACTCTCAGACTCGATCTCCGCGTTTGCGTGACAGAGAACGAAAACGGGGAACAGCGGTTCCCAGGGCCGGATTAAGAGAATCATGGGCCTAGTGCTGAGGATTTTGGTGGGCCTTTTTTTGAAGATGCAAACAATTTCTTGTTAAAACAAATGAAATATGCTGCCACGATTTACATTTCAATCATGTGTACATTGTATACAGAGCAGGGCTGGGCAGTATTAGTGACTCACTCACACTATTGGGCTGGGCCTATCCTAAGGAAGGGACCTGGAGCTGCAGCTCCAATAGCCCCTATGTTAATCTGGCCCTGGCGGTTCCCCGCTCTGTCAGGCAGCATGTGAGAGATCTACAGATCCCTGTCACTGGGATCAATTAGATCTCTGGTGCCCCTGGCAGTCCAGCCCCCTCACAGTTAGAACACGCCTAGGGAACACAGGTAACCCCTAGATCGCACCCCTCAGGTTAATCCCTTCACTGCCAATGACATTTACACAGTAATCAGCGGATATTTCAATTTCTGATCGCTGTATAAATGTCATTGGTCCCAAAAAAGTGTCAAAAATGTCCGACATGTCCGCCCCAATATCACAGTCCCGATAAAAATCACAGATCGCCGCCATTACTAGTGAAAAAAATAAAAATTGGAAAAACACCAGAAATTAATTCTCATGGTTTGTAAATGTGGCAACTTTTGTGCAAACCAATCAGTAAGCGCTGATTGTGATTTTTTTTTACCAAAAATACGAGTAAGAATATAAATCGGCCAAAATCGATGAATTTTTTCTTATATATTTTTTTGGGATTTGTATTTTAGCAAAAAGTAAGAAATATTGTTTTTTTTTTTGCAAAATTGTCGCTCTTTTTTTGTTTATAGCAGCGATCAGAAATGACGCAGAGGTGATCAAATACCACCAAAAGAAAGATCTATTTGTGGGAAAAAAGGACGCAAATTTTGTTTGCGTACAACGTCACACGACCGCGCAATTGTCAGTTAAAGCGACGCAGTGCCGAATCGCAAAAAGTGCTCTGGTCCTAACATGGGAAATTCTTCCGGGGCTAAAGTGGCATCCCAGTCTCCGTAGGGCTCAATATTGAGTTAGCCCACCCTTTGCAGCTATAACAGCTTCAACTCTTCTGGGAAGGCTGTCCACAAGGTTTAGGAGTGTCTATGGGAATGTTTGACCATTCTTCCAGAAGCACATTTGTGAAGTCAGGCACTGATGTTGGATGAGAAGGCCTGGCTCGCAGTCTCTGCTCTAATTCATCTGAAAGGTGTTCTATCGGGTTGAGGTCAGGACTCTGTGCAGGCCACTCAAGTTCCTCCACCCCAAACTCGCTCATCCATGTCTTTAAGGGCCTTGGTTTGTGCACTGGTGTGCAGTCATGTTGGAACAGGAAGGGGCCATCGGCCCCACACCATAATCCCCCCTCCACCAAATGAGTGAGCAAGTTTGGGGTGGAGGAACTTGACTGGCCTGCACAGAGTCCTGACCTCAACCCGATAGAACACCTTTGGGATGAATTAGAGCAGAGACTGCGAGCCAGGCCTTCTCGTCCAACATCAGTGCCTGACCTCACAAATGTGCTTCTGGAAGAATGGTCAAACATTCCCATAGACACCATCCTAAACCTTGTGGACAGCCTTCTCAGAGGAGTTGAAGCTGTTATAGCTGCAAAGGGTGGGCCAACTCAATATTGATCCCTACGGACCAAGACTGGGATGCCATTAAAGTTCATGTGCGTGTAAAGGCAGGTGTCCCAATACTTTTGACTATATAGTGTATACTATACCTGAGCCCCCTGGACAACCGCCAGACCCTAGGCTCCTGCCAAGATTGTTTTGAAGATGGTTTAACTCTGCATCAATCACAATTCATTACTGTCTTTCTAAAGGCTGTCATGCCTTTACCTTTTGCACACTTCTGTACAGACCCTCAGAATAACTATACACTGAAGATCCTTTTTAGAGGGCATTTGATAGGCAGTGAGAAGTAAGTTGCCTCCCCACCTCCTGTTTTAACCCCTAAAAACCTGCACCACTGTCCTGCAACCATGTACATAGTTGCAGTGTGGCCCTATTCACTTGAATGGGCTGCTGATGGAACAAATATAGAGCTCTGTCTGGCTGCCTTTGCAGCTTAAGGGGGGCTGTAAAAAAATCAGCATAGATATCTGTGGAGCCATCAAGTAGTTTTGGGCTACTGCAGAATGGCTTGCAGTGGGCAAAAATTACTTGGAGATAAGTGTAATGCAGCTATTCTCAACCAGTGTTCCTCTAGAGCAGTGGTCTCCAATTTGCAGCCCGTAGGCTGTATGTGGCCCTTTGCTTGCCTTTATCCAGCCCTTTGGTATACTGTTCCTCTCACTGATATGAGGCGCTATTCCTCTTAATGACACCGATGATGAGGCACCATTCCTTTCATGGACACCAATAGAGAGGCAATAGTTCTTCTACTGCCACCAATGATGTGGCACTATTCCTCCCAATGATGGGGCACTATTCCTCCCACTCATACCAATGATGGGTCACTATTATTTATTATTTATTTATTTTAGGTACTTATATAGCGCCATCAATTTACATATACATTGTACATTCACATCAGTCCCTACCCTCAAGGAGCTTACAATTTAAGGTCCCTAACTCACATTCATACATATACTAGGGCCAATTTAGACAGGATCTAATTAACCTCACAGCATGTCTTTGGAGTGTGGGAGGTAACCGGAGTACCCGGAGGAAACCCACGCAGGCACAGGGAGAACATGCAAACTCCAGGCAGGTAGTGTCGTGATCGGGATTCGAACCAGCGACCCTTTTACTGCTAGGCGAAAGTGCTACCCACTACACCACTGTGCTGCCCTCACACCAATGATGGGGCTCTATTCCTCCCACTGACACCAGCAATGGAGCATTACTCCTCCCACTGCCACTAACAGTGGGGCAGTATTCCTCCCACTGACACCAGTGATATAGCAATATTTCTTCCACTAACAATGGGACATCTTCCACTGACACCAATAACGGGGCCCTTTTCTCCCCACCAAGATAAACAATTGGGTATTATTCCTTGAACTGAAAACAATGGGGTACTATTACTTCCACTAATACCAATGATGGACCACTGTTCCCCCTTCTAAAGACCATAGGCACTATGTACATTTTCCCTCCCCCTGACGCTGGGACATTTTCTCCCCCCACTGGTGACAGTCTGGCCCTCCTATAGTCTGAAGGACAATAAACTGGCCCTTTGTTTAGAAAGTGTGGAGACCCCTGCTCTAGAGGTTGCTTGAGGTTCCTTAAACTGTGGCTGATTGACCTCTCATTTGATGGTACCTACATAGTTCTGGGGCCAATGCCAGTTTGCAAAGCCAACTTCCAGCTGATCACAAATGTAAGGGGCATTTTTCGCCTTGACTCCAATTACTTAGTTTTGGTAAGGGTTCCCCAAGACCTACATAGTTCTGGTGCCAATGCCAGTTGGCAAAGCATGCATCCAACTAACCACCAATGTTAGGGGCATTTTTCCCATTGACCCCAATGACTTGGTTTTTGCAAGGGTTCCCCAAGACCTACATAGTTCTGAGGTCACTGCCAGTTGGCAATGCCCAACATCCAACTAACCACCAATGTAAGAGGCCTTTTTCCCATTAACCACAATTAAATGCTTTTGATAAGCATGCCCCAAGACCTACATAGTTCTGGGGCCAATGCTAGTTGGCAAAGCCAACATCCAACTGACCAACAACATAAGGGGTATTTTCCCATTCATCCCAATTAATTGGTTTTGATAAGGGTTCCCCTAAAGGTTCCTCTGGGGTAAAAAGGTTAAGAAAAGTCTTGAACTGGCCTGGAGCTTTGCTGTAAGTTCTGCTGCCCCTTGCCCCAGCCTAGTGTGTATAACTGTACCCCCTGGATAAATGTATAAAGAGAGAACAAGAGAGGTACAGAGAGGTTTTCGAGAGTTCAGTCTCTATCATGTGCTAAAACAAGCTTGCTAGCATAATGAATTAGTGGCAGCAGTGTGATGTAATTCAGATGTTCCATTCCAGCTGTTACTCTGCAGCTGAATGTAGAGCACTGAACAGCACCAGATCTTGTACTTGGAACCGTATCTAAAGACAGAATCTGCTTCTGGCACAAAAGAGCCTGAATGGAATCCACAGTTCATTGACAAACTTGTCATCCAGCCACCATGAAATATGGAGATACAACAACTGAAGTATTTGGCAAGTTCAGCGAAGTGCATTGGATTCAGCTTCTTCCAAACAATACCATTATGGTTACCGTTTAAGCAGAAAACTTGCATTATTAAGAAAGGGGTTAGCATAACAATAGAGGTTATGGTACCTAAGAAATAAAAAAGTTCTCCAACCAAATATGTTCATAGCACAGTAAGGCTGGGTTCATACTGGAGACGGCCCCGGCACACAGCAGGGGTCCGGTGCTTCTGGGTTAACCGTTTCAGGTCCAATTTTAGCCCAAATTTTTGTCTGGATTTGGATCTCCAGAAATATGTGAACCGGCTCCATAAAGGGGTCGGTCACATTCTCCTGTTATTGAGAATTGGATGTGGCTTCCCCGCATCCAATTCTCAATGGTGTGGACCCAGCCTAAAGCATTCTTAGATCAAAATGTTTTCACGTGTCTTATTCCATCACATATCCCAAAAATGAAAGGATTATTCCTTATTGGGCAGGACATTGGGCAGATCCCCTCGGCCAGTAGGGGTCGATTGCATGTAAGCGATTACCCTTGAACCTGTGATTACATGCAAACAACCATGAAAGGATACGGGATTTATCAACCTTTGAATGCTTTAGATGGGGTTTGCCACCTTCAGCTGTTTGCAGAAATCTCACTGATTCTCCCACAGGAAATTGCAGTCGGCCTCTAAACCCCTGGTGTCCAACCTGCGGCCCAGGGACCACATGCGGCCCCTTAGCAATGTTTGTGTGGACCTCAGGGCCCCTGCAGACACTCATCTATGTTTCCCTAATTTCTTATTATAGCAGTGATTTCTAGTAGTCTCATGTTTCCAGTCTATAACCATCGCATGAAGCATTTCTCCATTCTCCATCGACTCCTGTAGCATTTTCATGGTCTCTGACAATCTCCTTTACCATGTCTACATAGTCTGTATCATGTCCACAGTCTCTGACAATCTCCTGTATCATGTCCACAGTCTCTGACCATCTCTTGTATAATGTCCACAGTCTCTGACCATCTCTTGTATCATGTCCACAGTCTCTGACCATCGCATGTATTATGTGTGCAGTCTCTGACCATCTCCTTTACCATATCCACAGTCTCTAGCATCTCTTGTATCATGTCTGCAGTCTCTGACCATCTCTTGTATCATGTCTGCAGTCTCTGACATTTTCTTGCACCATGTCTGCAATCTCTGAACATCTCTTGTATCATATTTGCAGGCTCTGACCATCTCTTGTATCATATCCATAGTCTAACTATATCCTGTTGTTTCTGTTGTTACTGACACTGAATTTAATGTGTGGCCCTTTGGTAATGCAGTTGGCCGCACTTAAAGTGATTGTAAAGGATTTAAAAAAAAAAATAAAAAACATTGCTATACTTACCTGCTCTGTGCAATGGTATTGCACAGAAGGGCCCTGAGCCCCCTCTTCTTGGGTCCCCCACTGGCGCTCCTGGCTCCTCCTCCCTGTCCAGTGCCCCCATAGGAAGCCATTTCCCATGGGGGCACTCGTGCGTGCTCGCGGAATAGAACCACTCTGGCGCCGTACATATACAGTACGCTGTCGGGAAGTGATTAAAGCAGAGGTCCGCCACCCATTTAAAATGTAAAAGTCAGCAGCTACACATACTGTACACATACAGTAGCTGCTGACTTTTAACACTAGGACGTTTTCGGCTTCACAGCCGGGCCCCTACTGCGCATGCGCGAAGCGCACTGCAGCTTTTCACTGGCCCAGCGGCAGGGGAGGAGGAGGGGAACCAGGCTGCTGACGTAATCTGCCCGGTCGTCCGGAATTGGGGACAGGATACCTGTCAAAGACACGGCCAATCAAAGACAGGTATCCGCTCCCCCCAAAAGTGGCAAATGTGACACCGGAGGGGGGGGGGGAGGATTCAGATGAGCGAAGTTCCACTTTTGGGTGGAACTCCGCTTTAATATCCCCCATATCAAGAAAGTTGACCACCACTGCTCTAAACGCATGTGTGAATGAGGCCCAATGCATGATTTCAGGGCTAATGTTTCCATAAAATTGTGCACGTCCCTCGTTAAGCTTCTACAACAAGGTTTAATTGTGTTTTGTCAAATTTGATTTAGTTACACCAAACTCTGATGCTGGAAAGCAGAACATTACAAACTCAGATTTATGTTATTATTATCCTGTCACTTCTGATTTTTACACCAAGATTGGAAACTTGCTGAACTGGAAATAACGGCTGGAGTTCAGGAATACTTAGAAGACCAGAGGAGCCCTAATGTATCTATGGCATCTCACAGACCGTCTGAATTGCATTACAGTAACCAATTACATTCAATCTTTGCATTAATTCAGAATTATATGGAGAAACTAACCAGTTGCCCTGGAAAAACTAAGCCTATCTGAGACAATTATTCATTAGAACAAAATAAAATAAGGATAGGTAGGTCTAAAAACTTGCAAACACTTCTCACTGCACCTACTACCCTCACAACACCACCCAGTCTGTGTGTTTGTGGCACAGTAGTTTAACGTTTCCAGTGCCAAGGCACACAATTTCACTGGTAGGTCAGGGGTTTCAGCTATGCCAGCCAATGAGGTTGGATGGGCTGCAGCTTCGCCTGCTCTCCACACCCACCAGCATACCTGTGCGCCCCACTGCACCTGCATGGCGCACCTTACTCCGACCACTGAGCCTGACCCCCGTCCCCTCCACAACCATGGTTAAAAGGGTCCATGCCACTGTGGCCACAATATCTGCCATAGCCCCATCACCCCTTGATCTAACCACCATCCTTAAAAAAAAGAAAACCCCAGCGCTCAGGAGGCATAGACATCTGGATAGCGCCAACTGTGATTATAATGATCTCCAGAAAAGCCTTCAACTAATATGCTCCACCGATGCAGCCCTCCTCAGACAGGGAATCTTGACAGAAAACTGTCAAAACCAAACAGGATGGCGCAAACGCCTAGTGCAGGGCTTCTCAACCAGGGTTCCGTGGAACCCTAAGGTTCCTCCAGAGGTTGCAAGGGGTTCCTTGAGCAATGGTCAATTTCTACCTCTCAGATAAATTCCCAATGACACGATTGATCTTTTTAGCTATCTGTAGGGGGTAATCCTTCCCAATGGCCACAAGTGTAGGGAACATTCTTCCCATTGACCATCACACTAATGTATCATGAGTTATAGATTTTTAATTTTTAGCAGGCGTTCCCCGAGACCGGAGAATTATTTCAAGGGTTCCTCTTTGTTGAAAAGGTTGAGAACGGCTGGCCTAGTGCATTGCCAAAAACTTTATTAAACAACTTTATTGTACAACACCCAACCCCAAAAACATGCTCACAAGTAAGCCAATATGCAAGTGATGTATAATGCTCTAGAGTGATCCAGAAGTGGGGCTGTGTCACCAAGGCCCAAACCGTCACCCGTTTTGGCAGGCTTACATGTTTCAGGGATGCACCCCCTTCCTCAGAGCTCCAAGGAAGGGTGTGTGTCCCTCAAAACGTGTAAGCCTGCCAGTACGAGTGACGGTTTGGGCCTGGTGAATTGACACGCTAGTCTGAATCTCTAGCTTGGAATGGGGGTCCTCCACATAATGTTTCAGCATATGATGAAACATCCAAGAATACCTACAATTGGCTTTTCTATGCCCAGAAATAAAGAATTCAGGAAAGAAAAATGGGCCCTCCAAGAATAAGCTTAAAGTGGAAGTAAACCCTTTCTGTAAACTTGTACCTACAGGTAAGCTTATAACATGCATGTGCACAGGGTGTGCTGGATGTGCCTGGGCACACCCTAATTAGCTAGTGCGCATTAGCATTATCGATCTGTGTGGCAGCAGGGATACCAATGTGCCAGAACCATACATACGCAGACACACACGCATGTATGTTTGAGCTTTGGCGTGCACACCGTAATGTAATAGGCTGCGTATACCTATGCCTATAATGAGGCTTTCCTGTAGGTACTATAAGTATCTCCTAAACCTGCAGAGTGACGTCATCATGGTGGGGCCAATCAGATGGCCAGAGGATGCAAACCCGGAAGTTTGACTGGGTGAAGATGGAAGGGTCTGTCAGTGCTGACAGTGCGGTACTACAGGGCTTATTTCTAAGGTGAGTATTTCATAATGTGCCAGTATGTAATGCATACTTGCACATTATGCTTTTACTTTGCAGGGTTTAAAAAAAGAAAAATTGGTGCGGTTTCTACCACTTTAATGACATTTTTATGCTTCTTACTAAGATGACCTAAAATGCTGAAGGACTTTCGTTCAGTAAAGCACTGATTCTCAACCTCAGTCCTCAAGTACCACCAAGGGGCCATGTTTTCAGGTTTTCCTTTACATTGCACAGCTGTTTTGAATCAATATGACATGGTATTGATAAGAGCTATTTTATCTAAGGGACGTTCCCAAAACATGGCCCGTTGGGGGTACTTAGATAGTTACATAGTTAGTCAGGTTGAAAAAAGTCACAAGTCCATCCAGTTCAACCAAAAAAAAAAAAAAATATATATATATATATATAACCATACAATCCCATATACAATCCTTCACCCACAGTTGATCCAGGCAAAGGCAAAAAACCCCAGCAAAGCCAATGATCCAATTTGCTATAACAGGGGAAAAAAAATCTTCCTGATCCCCCGAGAGGCAATCGGATTTTCCCTGGATCAACTTTACTATAAATGTCAGTATCCAGTTATGTTATGTACATTTAGGAAAGAATCCAGACCTTTTTTAAAGCAATCTACTGCGCTGGCCAGAACCACCTCTGGGGGGGGGGAGTCTATTCCACATTTTCACAGCTCTTACTGTGAAGAAACCTTTCTGTATTTGGAGATAAAATCTTTTTTCCTCTAGGTGTAAAGAGTGCCCCTTGTCCTCTGTGATGACCTTAAGTGAATAACTCAACATCAAGTTCAGTATATGAAACTCTTATGTATTTGTACATGGTGATCATATCCCCCTTAGTCTCCTCTTCTCAAGAGAGAATAAATTAATTTCCTCTAATCTTTCCTCATAGCTGAGCTCCTCCATGCCCTTCTCTGCACTTTCTCCAGTTCCCTGATATCCTTTTTGAGAACTGGTGCCCAAAACTGAACTGCATATTCCAGATGCGGTCTTACTAATGATTTGTACAGGGGGACAAAATGAGGTCTCTCTCTCTGGAGTCCATACCTCTCTTAACACAAGAAAGGATTTCGCTTGCTTTGGAAACCGCAGGTTGGCATTGCATGCCATTATTAAGCTTATGATCTACCAACACCCCCAGATCCTTCTCCACTATGGATTCCACCAGTTGTACTCCCCCTGTACGATGCATGCATATTCTTAGCCCCCAAGTGCAAAACTTTACATTTATCAACATTAAACCTCATTTGCCACACAGTCACCCAATTAGACAGTACATTGAGGTCGGCTTGTAAGTTGGAGACATCCTGCAAGGAAGTTATTCCACTGCATAGCTTGGTGTCATCTGCAAACACTGAAATGGTACTTTTAATCCCAGACCCAATATCATTTATAAATATATTGAAAAGTAAGGGTCCTTGGGGTACACCACTTATAACCTCAGACCATTCAGAATAAGAATCATTAACCACTACTCTCTGAATTCGGTCGTTTAGCCAGTTTTCTATCCATTTACAAGCTGATCTTTCCAAGCCTGTAGACTTTACCTTACACATTAGCCGTGTGTGGGGAACGGTGTCGAGCGCTTTAGCAAAATCCAAGTATACCACGTCCACAGCCACCCCTCTGTCCAAGGTTTTACTTACCTCCTCATAAAAAGAAATCAGACAACTTCTGTCTTTCATGAATCCATGCTGTCTGTTGCTTAAGACATTTTTTTCCAGCAAGAACTCATCTATGTGATCTTTTATTAAACTCTCCAGTATCTTCCCAGCTATAGAAGTTAAACTAACAGGTCTATAGTTACTTGGTAAAGGCTTTGATCCCTTTTTAAATATGGGCACCACATTGGCCCTATGCCAATCCAGTGGTACTTCTCCAGTCATTAAGGAGTCCCTAAAGATTAGATACAATGGCTTTGAAATGACAGAGCTCAATTCTTTTAGGATCTGTGGATGGATGCCATCTGGTCCAGGTGCTTTATCTACCTTTATTCTGTCTAAATACTTATGGACCATTTCACTTTTGAGCCATTGTGGATCATTTGGGGATGTGTCACTATCACCCCCATTATGGACAGGAACTACCCCATGCTCCTTTGTATACACAGAGCTGAAGAAAGTATTTAATACATTTGCCTTCTCTTTGTCTCCAGTCACGCACTCTAGATTATTTTGTAAAGGGCCTACATGCTCAGACCTGACCTTTTTACTATTAATATATTTGAAGATTTTTTTGGGGTGTGTCTTACTATCTTTTGCAATCTGTCGTTCGTTTAGAATTTTTTCATCCTTGATTTCCTTTTTACATATTCTGTTATATTCTTTGTAACATTTAAAAGATGATAGTGTTCCTTCATTTTTATATTTTTTTAATGTTCTTTTCTTATCATTTATAACTTTTTAACTTTGGTCGTGAGCCACATAAGTCTTATTTTTAGCCTATTTTTTTTTACTAGTGAGTTTGCATACAGTCTTTTTGAAAAATTCCCATTTCTGTTCTGTGTTCATTGATGCCAATATTCCCTCCCAGTCTAAGTCCTCATCCTGGAGAGCAGCCCTCATTCCTGTGTTGCCATGCGCAACACAGGAATGGCAGAGGGAGATTAGAGACCTGAATGCATGGCTAAAGACTTGGTGTAAGGAGTTGGGCTTTAGGTTTTTAGAGCACTGGGCTGACTTTTCATTGGGGTGCAACCTATATGCTAAAGATGGTTTGCACCTAAATGGAAGGGGGTCTGTTGTGCTGGGGGAGAGGTTTATGGGAAGGCCCCAGATGATGGCCAATAGGGCGAAACACATTGGCTAAGGTTTGGGTGCCACTTGCAGGATTTTTATCCCATTTCAACCTGTTTATTAACTTTTGTATGCCGGCTTTTTTACCACATATTGTGTGCACCTATATCAATAAAGGGTGTTTTTTATTGATTTACACTATGTGGAGTTTTTCTTGTTTTTTTAACATATGTGGCCCCTCCATGGTGTGATTATCGTGACCTTTTTCCCTGTGCCCTTATCTGTGGGCTGAGATATAAAGTATATCTATTGGAGAAGATTGTGGATTACAGGATTTGCCTCTTTTCTCCTCCGACTATGGACCGAATGGAATAGCTGCCTACAGTGGATACAGTTCCCATAAACTTAACACCACAGTGGAGTTTCGGTGGGTATATCCCACACAGGCAACTTTTCTGGTAAGCAGACATCCATTATGTCACTATCACCCCCATTATGGACAGGAACTACCCCATGCTCCTTTGTATACACAGAGCTGAAGAAAGTATTTAATACATTTGCCTTCTCTTTGTCTCCAGTCACGCACTCTAGATTATTTTGTAAAGGGCCTACATGCTCAGACCTGACCTTTTTACTATTAATATATTTGAAGATTTTTTTGGGGTGTGTCTTACTATCTTTTGCAATCTGTCGTTCGTTTAGAATTTTTTCATCCTTGATTTCCTTTTTACATATTCTGTTATATTCTTTGTAACATTTAAAAGATGATAGTGTTCCTTCATTTTTATATTTTTTTAATGTTCTTTTCTTATCATTTATAACTTTTTAACTTTGGTCGTGAGCCACATAAGTCTTATTTTTAGCCTATTTTTTTTTACTAGTGAGTTTGCATACAGTCTTTTTGAAAAATTCCCATTTCTGTTCTGTGTTCATTGATGCCAATATTCCCTCCCAGTCTAAGTCCTCATCCTGGAGAGCAGCCCTCATTCCTGTGTTGCCATGCGCAACACAGGAATGGCAGGGGGAGATTAGAGACCTGAATGCATGGCTAAAGACCTGGTGTAAGGAGTTGGGCTTTAGGTTTTTAGAGCACTGGGCTGACTTTTCATTGGGGTGCAACCTATATGCTAAAGATGGTTTGCACCTAAATGGAAGGGGGTCTGTTGTGCTGGGGGAGAGGTTTATGGGAAGGCCCCAGATGATGGCCAATAGGGCGAAACACATTGGCTAAGGTTTGGGTGCCACTTGCAGGATTTTTATCCCATTTCAACCTGTTTATTAACTTTTGTATGCCGGCTTTTTTACCACATATTGTGTGCACCTATATCAATAAAGGGTGTTTTTTATTGATTTACACTATGTGGAGTTTTTCTTGTTTTTTTAACATATGTGGCCCCTCCATGGTGTGATTATCGTGGCCTTTTTCCCTGTGCCCTTATCTGTGGGCTGAGATATAAAGTATATCTATTGGAGAAGATTGTGGATTACAGGATTTGCCTCTTTTCTCCTCCGACTATGGACCGAATGGAATAGCTGCCTACAGTGGATACAGTTCCCATAAACTCAACACCACAGTGGAGTTTCGGTGGGTATATCCCACACAGGCAACTTTTCTGGTAAGCAGACATCCATTCCTCTTTTGCCGGTGGTGGCACTGGTGTGGGACCTTGAAATATTACACCTCATCAAGGAATAGCTGTATTGTTCGTCTTCACCTTCTTGGGACTCTTTTAATAGAGACTTATACTTTACTCCCTCCACTTTTTATTGTTTACTTTTGGATGCTACTTACTTTTTTTCATATCAGCCTTTGACATATTTTATGTATTTGGAACCCATTATTATTTTATGGTACATTTGTGAAGGTTTAAATCACCCAAGGTTTTTCATCAAACCAATTCTTCATTGCTTACATGATTTAATGATTGTTTAGCACAGCACTTTTCTTTTATACATTTTGGTTACCGCTAGTCAGGTGGTGTGCTTGCTGCTTTCCTCCTTTTGCGCAAATTTTCTTTTGCCGAGAGGTTTATGGGAAAGCTGGAGGAGTATTTAAACTAGGATTGAGGGGGGGGGGGGTGAATTTGATTATAATGGGGTAAACAGGTCAGATAGGGGTCAGCCCCTGTTGGTGGGTGGAATGGTGAAAGATGGGGGAGGGCTATCGAACATGATATGAAGGTTCCCATGTTACAATCAACCATTGAAAATGGTACTGTTTGTACTAAAATATAAAATATGCAACATACATGTGCAAAACATGACAGTAAATTAAAGTGTTTGTTCACCAAGTCTACCAAGCAAAATAGGTGAGTTGGAAGCTCTGGTGCATGAGGAGAACAATGCTTTAATTGGTATAGCTGAGTCTTGGCTTCATTCTTCACATGACTGGGCTATTAATATTCCTGGCTATGCTCTCTTTCGGAAAGACAGGGTAAAACGGAAGGGTGGTGGTGTCTGTCTCTATGTGAGAAGTAATCTCAAAGCGAGTGTGAATGAGGACTTAGTTGATGGAGAGTGTGATGAGTCTGAAGCTTTATGGGTAGATCTGCATATGGGTGTGCGCACTACAAAGGTTATCATTGGAGTTTGTTATAGACCTCCCAGTGTTAAAGAGGAGGTGGAGACTCTGCTCCTTGCACAGATGGAAAGAGCTGCAAGGGCTGGGACAGTGATAATAATGGGGGATTTTTACTACCCGGAAATTAACTGGAGTAATGGCACTGCTGGGACAGCTAAAGGGCAAACATTTATAAACCTATTACAGGACAATTTTATGGTCCAGTTTATTGAGGCCCCAACTAGGAATGACGCTTTGCTGGACCTGGTAATCTCAAACCATGCAGAGCTTATTACCAATATTCATATAAAAGAACATCTGGGCAACAGTGACCATAACATGATTTCATTTAAGGTAAGCTGC
>BLSH010340558.1:561734-594354 GCA_018402905.1 Glandirana rugosa
TCTGTCTGTGGTGGTGGGAAGGCAAAATGGGACAGAAAGGCTTTCTCTCGTATCGGTCCTTATAATTATCGGGTCAGTACACTTCTTACTTCGGTTCTGAGTCGATATGGTTAATTTCGTAACAAGAGGAGTACGTGGTCTCGAAGGTTGAGTGGATAAAACGAACCATCTGAACCACTTGTTTGTGAAATTAAATGACAGTACAAAACGTGTACATACAACGTATAAAATATAAAATCATGTTTGTCATGGTAAAAGTTACCAACTAACATTGTACCCTTGGAAGTATAGTACAAGCTATCGGGAGGGGGTAGAAAGTGGTAAGGTGCTCTCTTTCGGAAAGACAGGGTAAAACGGAAGGGTGGTGGTGTCTGTCTCTATGTGAGAAGTGATCTCAAAGCGAGTGTGAATGAGGACCTAGTTGATGGAGAGTGTGATGCGTCTGAAGCATTATGGGTAGATCTGCATATGGGTTTGCACACTACTAAGGTTATCATTGGAGTTTGTTATAGACCTCCCAGTGTTAAAGAGGAGGTGGAGACTCTGCTCCTTGCACAGATGGAAAGAGCTGCAAGGGCTGGGACAGTGATAATAATGGGGGATTTTTACTACCCGGAAATTAACTGGAGTAATGGCACTGCTGGGACAGCTAAAGGGCAAACATTTATAAACCTATTACAGGACAATTTTATGGTCCAGTTTATTGAGGCCCCAACTAGGAATGACGCTTTGCTGGACCTGGTAATCTCAAACCATGCAGAGCTTATTACCAATATTCATATAAAAGAACATCTGGGCAACAGTGACCATAACATGATTTCATTTAAGGTAAGCTGCAAGCAACAAATACATATGGGAAAGATAAAAACACAATTTTAAGAGAGCAATTTTTTTTTTTACTCGAGGACTGAGGTTGAGAACTGTGGCAGTAAAGTATGGTCCAGTTTGGACCCTCTAGGAAATGTAAGTTATCCTTATACTTTGCTTAGTTTTCTTGGTCCTTGATTACTTGGCTTCTTAAGTATTTAAGGCATGGCCAGTAATAGGCAAAGGTTTGTTGTTTATCATAGGGTGCAATTGTCTCTATAGCAAGTGCTTGCAAAAACTACTTAAGGCAGCACTAAGCAAACAAGAGGAGTGCAGGGAAGAATGCCTTTTTTCAAGTCTACGGCTTCACGAGTCTCACTGTGAAAGGGTTTGTTAGATGACTATGAAGGAGACTAATCGATTTTTGGACAGGATAGAGATGTACAGCTTTCCACAATAATACCATTTACTGCCATCTTTGGGGCCCCCCACGGTGGCAGAACACCAGAGCCCAGTCGCAAGTGCGACTTTGGCGACCCTGGTAGTTTTTATATATTTTTTACCATTTTATTTTTTATTATTTTTTTTACAATTTTTTAAGGAGCTCAGTTGGGGCACTTTTGTGAAATATCAGGGGTAAACAGACCTCTGATGTTTTGCCTGTGAGACAAAGCAAGAAGATTGAGGACACAGCCCTCGATCTCCATCTCTGCAGCCTCAGCTACACAGAATGAAAGGACGGAAATAGCTTTACACAGAGCTTCCCGTTCATTCACAAATGGAAACACAGTTTCAGTGGAGGCTGGTGCTCCAGCAGGGGGGCGGCAAACAGACCACCTGCCTCCCCTCCGGTGGGTTGTATTTGCGCAATCAGGCGGCAATGCAGAGCAGAGAGATCTCTCCGGGCGTCAATGCAGAGCAGAGAGATGATGGCGGCCATCTTCCGGGTCTCCCCGTACATCCTCTGCGCCCCCGATGCGTGCCAATACTCCCGCTTCCTAATTGGCCGGGAAGAGAAGCAGGAAGATAATAGCGAATAATAATTTACTATTGTCACACAACTGGGAGGGTCGGGGCGCAGTGCTCTGCACCTTGAGCCCACCCGTTTTTGAAGCCGATTAGAGCCTCAGGCTCTAATCATGTGCTTAAAAAAAAACCATTGGAATCCATGCGTTCGGCACCCTGCATGTAGATTAGGGCCAGGCGCATGGTTAGTGGTCCGACGCCCCTGCGCCCCGTATGGAGCAGCCGCCACTGCACAGTTTACTATGCTTCAGTTATGACTGAACACAGGAGTGCAATTGCGACCCTTATAGTTACGCCCCTGTGTAACAAGTATTGTAGAACCATTGCTACTGTAATCAAGTGGCAGATGTGATAGATTCATAAAGCTTTACCGATGAAATACAATGGCCATTGACTACTCCAGGAGAGCCAATTCCCTAGCACTACCCGCTCCCTCTTTGTACCTCATAGCCTTCTCTTCTCATAGACCAGCATCTCCACCTCTCACCTCCCTACATAACCTCCTTTGTAGCTGCCAGGGGAGGAGTGAGAAGGAATGCTGTAGAGCAGGGGTCTCCAAACTGCGGCCCTTTGCTTGCCTTTTTTCTGGCCCTTGGGGTACTTTTCCTTCCACTGATACAAGACACTATTCCTCCCACTGACACCAACAATGGGGCACTATTTTTCTCACTGACACCAACAATGTGTCACTATTAATCCCACTGACACAAATAATGGGGCACCATTCCTCCCACTGATGGAGCACTATTCCTCCCACTGCCACCAATGATGAGGCACTATTCTTCCCACTGATACAATGATGGGGCACTATTCCTCCCATTAATACCAATGATGAGGCACTATTCCTCCCATTGACACCAATGTTGGGGCACTATTCCTCCCACTAATACCAATGATGGGGCACACTATTCCTCCCACTGATAAAATGATGGGGCACTATTCCTCCCACTGACTCAATGATGGGGCACTATTCCTCCCACTAACACCAATGATGAGGCACTATTCCTCCCACTCCACTGATTCAATGATGGGGCACTATTTCTCCCACTGAAACCAACAATGGAGAACCATTCCTCAAACTGACGCCAATGATGGGGAACTATTCCTCAAACGGACACCAATGATGGAGCATTATTCCTCCCACTAACACCAAAGATGCATTGTGTACTTCCACTGACACCAGGATAATTTCTACTCCCAATGGTCACAGTCCGGCCTCTAAAGTCTGGAGGACAGTAAACTGGCCCTTTGTTTACAAAGTTTGGAAACCCCTGCTATAGAGCAGGGATCTCCAAACTTTCTAAACAAAGGAAAAGTGTGTGGGCCACTCAGGATCGGTAGTAAGGGGTATGTAGTCAATGCTTCTGCAGCTGCTGCTAGAGTGCTGACAGGGGATGTAACCAATCCTGGTTCCTGTAAGACTTCAAAGAACAATGGGGTAGCCCCTGGAAGTGGCACGTCTAGGCGTGGTGAGTAGAGTGGCAACCTCAGCCTGGACTCCAACCAGGCCACATCTCCAACGCGTTTCACTCTTCCCCCCAGAGCTTAGTCATGGGGATAGAGAACTATCGAGTATTAGCATCTGCACATGTTCACTCTTTTTTTTTCTTTCACTTCACTATGCATCACACTAAGAGTAGCACTATAGAGTTAATTGTATTGAGGGAATTCACTTCCAAATATAATACCTACGATAATTAATCACACACACCTGCTACCTCTTTACATCCAATGAGTGACTACCAATGATACTTAAATGCACCCCAGACGCATGAGTTCCCTATCCCCATGGCTAAGCTTTCGGGGGCGGAGTGAAATGCGTTGGGGGTGTGGCCTGGTTGGAGTCCAGGCTGACGTTGCCACGCTACTCACCACTCCTAGACACCTAGACTTCCAGGGGCTAGCCAATTTTTCTAAACCAGTTTACTGTCCATCAGACTATAGGGGGCTTGGACTGTGGCCAGTGGGAGGAATTGTGCCCTACCGATGGTGTCAATGTAAGGAACAGTGCCTCATCAATGTGTCAGTGGGAAGAATAGCGCTCAAAGGGCCAGATAAAAAAAAATCAAGCAAAGGGCAAGATCTGGAGTTTGAAGACCAGTGCTATAGAGTATCACTTGAGTGACATCTCTGAATCTTCTGGGCTGCTGGCTTCTCATCCAAGATGCCGGTGCCCTGCAGCAGTCTCAGGGCTTTTGGTGGTCTACACAAAATAGGCCTTTGAAGGTAAAGAACATGCATAAAATATGCACATATGACCTTGGCAATATTTTTTGTTTAATTGAATGGCCTGGTGAAAACAGATTCTGCAATAATGGAGATAAAGCCACCAAAGGGTTTATAGCATGAGTGTATGGCCACACATGTACTGTATATAAGCCAGTTTGACACTTGGAATTGGTGTTCTAGAACAAGCATGTGGCTAAAGGTAGCTTTCACTGTCCCGTCTCTCTTTCTGCCAGCCCTGACCAATCACTGGAAAGAAAGACAGATGTCTGTGCAGAAGAAGGGCTGTTCAGGTTGACACTGTGCCACCCATGTTGGAAGGGTACAATAGGATCCAAACTGGTTTTGTAACCTTAACATTCAAGCAAAAGATTGCCTGACCACATAGACTTAAAGTTGTCACCCAATTCAGGCAACTATGATCAGCTTAGGTTTTGCCACCGTCTCAGTATACACTGATCAGCCATACCATTATGACCACCCACTATAACATTATGACCAACTAACCACGTTATATAAAGTAGGTCCTCCTTTTGCTGCCCAAACAGCCCTGACCCGTTGAGGCATGGAGTTTACTAGATCTCTACAGGTATGCTCTGGTATCTGCCTCCAATGGCTTGCCTTCTTCCCATCCTGCGTCCTTCTCCATCTCTTCCCCAGGTAAGCAATGCACAAACACCTGGCCAGTCACATGATGTAAAAGAAAATGTGATTCATGAGACCAGGCCACCTTTTTCCATTGCTCTGTGGTCCAGTTCTTTTCTGTGGTCAGCTTGGGCACCCTGATCGGTCTGCGGTTATGCAGCCCCATACACCTCAAACTGCGATGCTCTGTGTGATCTGACACCTTTCTATGGGAACCAGCATTAACTTTTTCAGCAATCTTTGCTCCAGTAGCTCTTCTAATGGATTTAACGATACAGACCAGTCTTTGCTCTCCATGTGTATCAATGAACTTTGGTCGCCCCTGACTCTATCGCTGGCTTTTGTTCCTTAGACCACTTTTGGTCAGTCCTGACCACTACAGACCGGGAACATTCCACAAGAGCTGCAATTCTGGAGTTGCTCTGACCCAGTCGTCTAGCCATTACAATTTAGCCCCTGTGAAAGTCGCTCAAATCCTTACGCTTTCCCATTTTCTCTGCTTTCAACACGTCAACTTCTAACACCTAACCCACACCCCCCCCCCTCCCCCAGGTGGTCGGTCGGCTCCCTGCACTTACTCCATCTCGCAGGCAGCAGTCTAGGCAGTGGTGGCTCCTCTCCGGGCGGCTGCTTTCTCTGAGTCTCCTCCCTCCTCCTCCTCCTGGTGGCCAGTCCAATCGGATCTCCCTTCAGCCAATCAGGTGTCGGGTCTCAGACTCGCTTCCTGATTGGCCGTGAGGAGAATCAGTGTTACAATAAGGAATATTCATTCTCTATTGTCACACAACTGGGTGGGCTTCAGGCGCAGTGCTCTGCGCCCTGAGCCCACCCTTTTTTGAAAGGCCTATTAGAGCCTCAGGCTCTAATCACGTTCTTCAAAAAAAAAAACCCTGGTTGGAATCCATGTGTCTGGCGCCTTGCATGTAGATAAGGGGGCCGGACGCATGGATGGGGGGCAGCACCCGTGCTCCTCTAATGGATGGGCTGCCACTGTGTAGAACCCCTGCCAGGTTTTTTTGCTGGGGAGACTTCCCCTCTCTTTTTGTCCTGGGGGCCATTGTCATCATAAGGAAGAACAGTGATCAGAAATCTAAAACATTACAATTGTCACTTGAATAGGAAGTGAGTACAAATCTTCAAATGCGTAATCCTGTTCTAGTGAAACCTGACTAAGCTGAGTTTTTCATTAATATCCTTTTCTGTTTCTGGAATGGTAATAAGAGGAAATTTGTGACCCCATACAAATAAATGAAGGGTGGCATTTCAGGCTTGAATAGGTCCTTATATGCTGACAACCCACTTAGAGTGCAAGCGGGGAAAAAGTGCTCGTCTCAGCTCCATAGAAGTCAATGAGGAAGGAGAAGAAGTGGCAGGAGCCTCACATCCTGCAAAATCCTCATCTAAAGAGTGGAAGCAGCCTCAGCATAGACTCTGTCCAGGCCACACCCCCTACATGTATTGACCCACCCATGGGGCTTAGTAATGGGAAACAAAGCCCCCCCTGATTAAGCAAATTGGGCGGTATGAAACCTATTGGGGGTGCGGCCTGGACGGAGTCTAGGCTGAGGCTGTTTTGACGCTTTACGTGTTTTGTGTGATGCGTGGCTCCTTTTACTTCCTCAATGAGAGGAAATTTCCCCAATGGGAAATGGGCTGCAAAAAAAAGCCTGACAGTTCCTCTCTATCCAAATACAAACAAATGGGTATAAATAATTTTATGTTTTGTGATTACCAATGGCTTTATTGTTTTTTTTACATAAACATTGAATCTTTATACACTAACAAGCTTCTGAAATAAGGCTCAAATACAGTAACCCACAGGAACAAATCAGATTCAGATTTTGCTGACCTATCCCAAGTAGACTAAAACCGTTTTGTTATGGTGACTACACTTTGCACATCATTCTAGCTCTTTGAGCTACTTTCTCCAGCAGGCCTGATGGTGTTTTTTCTATTAACAGTATATACATTTATTTATTTCAAGTTTCTTTTTATATTGGCTTTTGTGGTCTAGACCCTCAGAGTCTTCAGAAGATTTCATAACATACAGTAAAAAACATAATAGATTTCTTTACTGCAAAAATATTGAATTTACAAGAACTTTAGCTAGTTTGGTCCTCAAGCTGTGCCAGCAGGATTTTAAAGAGTAAAGTGCTAAAGCAGATTGCGTTTCTATCTTCACGTTCTTCCACCTTCTAAACATTTACTAAAATGGAACACTTCTCCTTTGCAGTGCCATCAGTTCTTTCTGCTTTTCTTTCTGCTTATCAGTCCCTATATCTGATGCGGTTGAGATATTTCTAGGCTCCTTCTCCTTTATCTCTTGAAGAACGTCAGAGGCTTCTTGAAGTTGGGTCATCAGATCATTTAGAATTGATTCCGGATTACACTCCACCCCATTTTCTTCTGCAGCCTTTCCAAGCTGTCCCTTCAAAATCTGGTTTAGCAGAGTCTTTGTTCTCTCCTTTCCACAGGCTAGATTCATCTCCACTTGATCTAAATGGCCTTTAGTTAGGTGTAGCACAGTGCTGTCCTCATCCGGTATTGAAGATAAGAGATCCCCCATGGAAGATGCTTTCATTTTACTTTTAATGTGATGTGTTTGCGTTGTCTCATGGCCTGTTTTCTTTTTATGTTTTACATATCGGAACTTCTTCTCATCAATTGGTTGTGTGGTATTCTGTTCTTGGACTTCACCTGTTGGTGAATCGTTCGTCTCCATCACATTTTTGTCTCCATCCTTTTTGCTGTTACATATACCGTCTGCAGATGTCCCCTGAAGAGCTCCTTCATCTGTGCCATCATCATTCAGATATTGGGACGACCTCTTATGTTCTTTTTGATGGCTATTTGAGCGACTTCTTAACTCCTCTGCTTGTACGTCTTCTAATGACTCTGCTTGATGTGGAATTGATGGGTTTTCCGGATCATCAGACTCAAAGTCAACTAAGTTCTCTTTGCTTCCTCTCTCATCTGACACAATGTCCTCTTTTTCTTCCAGGTCTGATGCTGAACCAACCCACTTAATCTTCATCTTGTCAGAAAGAATTTTTGGAGGTGGTTTGGGAGGAGAACTCATCACTTCATTTAGATTTTCTGTGCTCTCGCGTTGAAGAACCTTGAGTTCTGAATTCTCCTCCATGCTTGTCTGTTCATTTTCAGACTTTAGCTTCTCACGGGCATAAACGTCTTCTTTAAGTTTTTTTGAAGGAGGAGCTGGTGCTCGAGGTGCTTGATCTTTGCTGTCTGGTGTGTCAGGAACGGTAGTCTCCAAAGTTGGGTGAGGATTTGGCTTTGTGGGTGGCATAGGGATCTTTACAGATTCTTTTTGAGGTTCTGGTTCTGCTTCCTTAGTCTTGGGCATTGGGGGAACTATTGTTAATATTCCAGTGTCCAACGATTCCAGACCCAACCGTAGAGAGTCATCAGTGGCTGCCTCTGCCACCTGAATAAGATAGTTAAAAGAAATCTGTTAGAAGTCATGAAGACAAAATGTCAACAACCCTATACTGTAAATGTCTGAAATTACACATACAGTAAGTCTTTAGGTTACTTCGCTAGAAAGTGATAATGAGCATCGCCAACTAATGGGGATACATGTTAATACGCCATGTTGGGAAATCTAATTCTTCACTCATTGCTACAGTAGAGTAAGAACACCTGCTGCTTCCAGAAATAGAGGGGCAAGCTCCCAATGGATACACAAGTTCTGGTGACCCTGCTGACAACCAGGGATTCCCCCACTGTGGAGGGATTTCCTCTCACTTCCTGTTTTGACTGTCGGACAGGAAGTGAAGGGTAATCTCCCAAGGGAGAAATGACAAAAACAACTGACTGGGGTTATAACCCTCCCTTACTTTATCCAAAATGAAAAAAAAAAAATAGGTCTCATTGTCATAGTTTAGCCTGCAGTTTCCTGCCTGTGAATTTCTTACCTCCTTGCTGCAGTGGCTTGGCTAGACCTGTGATTCTATTCACATGTGTTGTTTGGCTTCTGTGTTCACCTATGGGCATAGCCTGCTATTCTGTGGATTTATATTCTTTTCTATCCTATCACTTCCTAGCCTGCTTTCCAGTTTGCTTCCATTCATAAGACATGATCAGTGCAGCCCGCATTGCCTGAGCAACTTCCTAGTTTCTCTGAGCTCCTGGTTTGCCTTGCATTAGTTGTATTGTCTGACTTCCCATGTACCAACCTTGGCTTTGTCTATCGCTTTTGTTTGCCTGCTGCCTGCCCTGACTTTGGCTTATTCCTTGGATCCTCTTCTGTCTCCTGCCATCTGTACTCTGCATACATGAGTGGTCTATGTATCATCAGCTGGGCATAGGACCGCAGCCTGGTTCCAGCTGCTGCAAGTCCATCCCCACCATCAGGGGCCTTGGTAAAGAAGCAGGCTGGGGCTTAGACTCCACGCCCTGGATAACCAGGGCATTCTATAGTGGCTCACTACCACAGAAACCTGATGTAAATCATTGACAAGATGAACCTTTGTCAAACTGCTGACTATACAGCTACAGTGCCTTGAGGAAGTTTTCATACCCCTTGAAATTTTCCACATTTTGTCATGTTACACCCAAAAACATAAATGTATTTTATTGGGATCGTATGTGATAGACCAACACATAATTGTGAAGTGGAAGGAAAATGATAAATGGTTTTCAATTTTTTTTTTATAAATAAATATGTGAAAAGTGTGGGGGACATTTGTATTCAGCCCCCGAATCAATGCTTTGTAGAACCGCCTTTCTCTGCAATTACAGCTGCAAGTCTTTTTGGGGAAGTCTCTACCAGCTTTGCACATCTAGAGAGGACATATTTTGCCCATTCTTCTTTGCAGAATACCCCAAGCTCTGTCAGATTGGATGGAGAGCGTCGGTGATCAGTAATTTTCAAGTCTTGCCACAAATTCTCAATGGGATTTAGGTCTGGACTTTGACTGGGCCATTCTAATACATGAATATGCTTTGATCTAAGCCATTCCATTGTAGCTCTGGCTGTATGTTTAGGGTTGCTGTCCTGCTGGAAGGTGAACCTCTACCCCAGCCTCAAGTGTTTTGCAGACTCTAGCAGGTTTTCTTCTAAGATTGCCCTGTATTTGGCTCCATCCATCTTCCCATCAACTCTGACCAGCTTCCCTGTCCCTGCCGAAGAAAAGCATCCTCACACCATGATGCTGCCACCACCATGTTTCACGGTGGGGATGGCGTGTTCAGGGAGATGCACAGTGTTAGTGTTCTGCCACATGGCTTCCTTTCAGGCCAAAAAGTTCAATTTTGGTCTCATCTGACCAGAGCACCTTCTTCCACATGTTTGCTGTGTCCCCCACATGGCTTCTCGCAAACTGCAAACGGGACTTCTTATGGCTTTCTATCACCAATGGCTTTCTTCTTGCCACTCTTCCATAAAGGGCAGATTTGTGGAGAGCACGACTAATAGTTGTCCTGTGGACAGATTCTCCCACCTGAGCTGTGGATCTCTGCAGTTCCTCCAGAGTTACCATGGACTTCTTGGCTGCTTCTCTGATGAATGCTCTCCTTGCCCAGCCGGTCAGTTTAGGTGGACGGCCATGTCTTGGAAGGTTTGCAGTTGTGCCATACTCTTTCCATTTTCCGATGATGGATTGAACAGAGCTCCGTGAAATGTTTGAAACTTGGGAGATTTTTTTATAACCTAACCCTGCTTTAACCACTTCCACACGGCGCACAGTATATTTACTGTGGCAGTGTGGGTGTGTCCCGCAAATCGCCGTAAATAAACGATTTGCAGAGTGGCCGCTAGGGGGCACGTGGAGGAGTGTGCCCGCAGCTTGGGCGGACCCGATGTCTGCCGGCGAGCCGCGATGAGCGGCCAGAGCCAAAGAAAGGGGAACCGCCGATGTAAACACGGCAGTTCCCTGCTCTGTCAGTGGTGACATAAGAGATCTACTGATCCCTGTCACTGGGATCAGTTAGATCTCTTATGCCCATAACAGCCCAGCCCCCTCACAGTTAGAACACACCCAGGGAACACAGTTAACCCCTTCACTACATCCTTCAGGTTAACCCCTTCACTTCCAATGACATTTATACAGTAATCAGTGGACATTTAAATTTCTGAGCGCTGTATAAATGTCATTGGTCCCAAAAAAGTGTCAAAATGGTCCAACATGTCCGCTGCAATATCGCAGTACCGCTAAAAATCGCAGATCACATTACTAGTAAAAAATGTAAAAAAGAATAAAAACCCCAGAAATGAATTCTCATCATCCGTAAACGCGGCAACTTTTGCGCAAACCAATCTATAAACACCGATTGCATTTTTTTTTTTACCAAAAATATGAGGAAGAATATAAATCGGCCATAACCAATGAAAAAAGTTTTCTTTATATTTTTTTTTTTTGGATTTGGATTTTAGCAAAAAGTAAGAAATTTTGTTTTTTTTTTGCAAAATTTACCCTCTTTTTTTGTTTATAGCGGTGATCAGAAATGACGCAGAGGGGATCAAATACCACCAAAAGAAAGCTCTATTTGTGGGGAAAAAAGGACGCAAATTTCGCTTGGGTACAAGGTCGCACGACCGCGCAATTGTCAGTTAAAGTGCCGAATCGCAAAAAGTGCTCTGGCCCTAACATGGGAAATCCTTCCGGTGCTGAAGTGGTTAAACTTCTCCACAACTTTATCCCTGACCTGTCTGGTGTGTTCCTTGGCCTTCATGATGCTGTTTGTTCCCTAAGATTCTCTAACAAACCTCAGAGTGCTTCACAGAACAGCTGTATTTATACTGAGATTAAATTACACACAGGTGGACTCTATATACTAATTAAGTGACTTCTGAAGGCAATTGGTTCCACTAGATTTCAGGAGTAAAGGGTAAAGGGCCCCCCCCCCCCACATATTTATTTGTAAAAAAAAATCTTGAAAACCATTTTATCATTTTCCTTTCAGTGTCACTTTGTGTTGGTCAATCACATACAATCTCAATAAAATATATCTACATTTTTGGGTTTAACATGACAAAATGTGGAAAATTTCAGGGGGTATGAATACTTTTTCAAGTCACTGTAAAATACACGTGTCAACTGTTTAGCCAGTCACGTGATTCTGACACCCCTGTCAGTCAGATCCCGGACCTCTCTGCAGACTACATTTCAGTAAAGCAATATGCCTCCGTCCAAGAGCCCCTTCAGCCTGTGATTGGGCAATGAACAAGCAGCAAGCACCCTGATGAGGTCATCATTCTGTTCTTCCATCCTGTAAGTTCATGGTGACAGCACTATACAGGTTGACTCAGAATAATGTCTCTGTTCCAGTCTCAGCTGTTGTACAAGGGATTATAGGAGGCTAATATGAACACAGAATTATCTACTTGTAATAGTTCTTTATGTCCAAATAAATATATCAGCTTTTTTTTAATTGAATGCAGGTTGCTTGATGAACTCTAGGCAAACAACCCCATCCATACAATTTTCTGGCAAGAGTATAGAGAAACAGAGAGCGGCAGGAGGTGCGGGCTGAGCTCTCTGCCTCTCTGGCAAATCAAGCTGACCTGGCTGCCCGCCCGACAGCGTACTAGCAACCGGTGACCTCATTGGTTGCTAAGGACTTGTCGGCAAGAATACAGAGAGGAGCGTGGGTGGGCTGCCTCCTCGGTATACAGAAGCTAACAGAGGATCCCTCAGATGGGGCTGTTGCTGCGGCACCCCTGAGGACCCCTCACGGCACCCTGGTTAAGAAGCAATGGGTCAAGCAATACACATTTAGGGTCCATGCACACTGGCTTAAAAAAACGCTGCGTCTAGAGGAGTAAATGTTTTGCCTGTAGAAGCAGCTAATTTTATCCTATGTGTCCATGCACATTGGGACGTCTAAAGGCATATTTTAATGCATGGAGATAATGCATTATTTTGCGCCAGTGGCATAAGAAAAGTCCCCCTAGCAAGGACCCTTCCCTCCATGCCCAGTGGCGGAATGCCAGGGCCCAGTCGCAAGTGCGACCTTTGCGACCCTGGTAATTCCGCCACTGGTGTCCGTACTTTTTTATTTTTGTTGTTTTACTTTTTAAATAATTTTTTATACTATTATTTATTCATGCTTTTTTTTCCAATTTTATTTTTTATCATTTTTTACAAATTTTTTAGGTGCCTCATTGGGGGGCTTTGGTGAACTATCAGGGGTCTAAACAAACCTCTGATGTTTCACCTTTGAGATAAAGAAAGGAAATTGAAGACACAGCCTAAGAGCTTCCCTTTCATTCACAAACTAAAGCATACTAAACACTGTTTACTATGTTTCAGTTAGGTCAAGTCAGTGACGGGACCGTCTCCGCTCTCCATCTTGACAGATCTGAAAGATCCCCCCCAGCACCCAGTGGGAGAGGGGAGAGGGGAACCAGGCAGAGCTGGAGAGAGCATAGGGGGGACAAAAAAGAGCACGGGGCTGCAGAAAGAACCCGGACAGGAGGAGTGGTGGGGCAAATAGAGGAGCCGATCTCTCCATTCCAGCAGGCATTCAGTGGCTTCAAGAAGAAAATGGAGAGATTGTTTCCTCTATATGCAGCCGTCCCACCCCACTCCTCCTATCCAGGTGTACAGGGCGGCTGCACGGACCCTCTGCAGCATTGGACCAGGTCGCAGTTGCTTCCCCTGCGACCCCTGTAGGTTCACCCCTGCTTAGTGGTATTGATAGCATGGGGTAGGGGCACCATATGCCACCAATGCGACTAATATATTATCTCCATGCTTGACTGGGTGAGATCTCCATGCTTGCTGGGGTCTGGCCCTATGGCTTTCACTTGGGTTCTTGAGTTCAATGGCTTATGTCTGACAGTATGACCAAGTGACTGCCACCAAAGATATGACAACATGGATTCAGACATCTTTCAGTCTAAATTTGAGCTCTATCACATACCTCTTTGAGGTGGATCCTGGTTGGGGGTCTTCTCTTTGCTGCTCCAACTTTAACTCTGTCCCGGGTCACATGTTCCAATGAGATTGAAGTGTCTACCTTCACCTACCCAACAAAAAATATACAGGTCCTCATTAGGTCATGTTAATGTTGTCCACCATCTTCACCAGCTAAACCACTACTTCACTCTTTCTATATTGCTGTAAAGTAGAGTCAATTACTCCACAGACTCTACAGACCTGGACTATTTTGATCCTATACAAGTCTTCAAACAGCTACAAATCTCTTATGAGATTATAAGAATAGTGCAATACCGTTACTACCATGCTTCTTTTTACCTCCCCTACCAGAGGAAATACACCACTATTACCGCCAATTATTGGTCCAGGCTAGAGTAGTGAGCTACTGTATAAAGGCAATGCCTTAATGGTCTACAGCGACTTAGCTAATGGTATTAACCTCCAATACTTTTAATGGTACCAGCATGTCTTTGGAGTATCATATTTGTCTACATCGGCGGTCTACAAACATTATTCCTTCCACTGTCAGCAACAGTGGGGCACTATTCCTCCCCCTGATACCAATCATGGGGCACTATTCCTCCCACGGATACCACTGACACCACCACTGACACCAATGATGGGGCATATTCCTCCCATTGATGCCAATGTTGGGTCACTATTCTTACCACTGATACCAATGATGGGGAACTATTCCTCTCATTGATACCAATGATGGGGCACTATTCCTCCCACTGATACCAATGACGGGGCACTATTCCTCCCACTGACGCCAATGATGGGGCACTATTCCTCTCACAGACACCAATGATGGGGCAATATTCCTCCCACTGATACCAATGATGGGGCACTATTCCTCCCACTGATACCAATGATGGGGAACTATTCCTCTCACAGACACCAATGATGGGGCACTATTCCTCCCACTGACATCAATGATGGGGCACTATTCCTCCCACTGACATTAATGATGGGGCACTAATCCACTGACACCAATGATGGGGCACTATTCCTCCCACTGATACCAATAATGGGGAATTATTCCTTCCACTGACACCAATAATGGGGAACTATTCCTCTCATTGATATCAATGATGGCGCGCTGTTCCTCCCACTAATACCAATGATGTGGAACTATTCCGCTCATTGATACCAATGATGGGGCACTATTCCTCCCACTGACACCAATGATGGGGCACTATTCCTCCCACTGACACCAATGATGGGGCACTATTCCTCTCACTGATACCAATGATGGGGCACTATCCTTCCCACTGACACCAATGATGGGGCACCATTCCTTCCACTGATACCAATGATGGGGAACGATTACTCCCACTGATACCAATGATGGAGCACTATCCCTCCCACTGACACCAATGATGGTTCACTATTCCTTCCACTGACACCAATGATGGGGCACTATTCCTTCCACTGATACCAATGATGGGGACTATTACTCCCACTGATACCAATGATGGGGCACTATTCCTCCCACTGATACCAATGATGGGGCAGTATCCCTCCCACTGACACCAATGATGGGGCACTATTCCTCCCACTGACACCAATGGTGGGGCACTATCCCTCCCACTGACTCCAATGATGGGGCACTATTCCTCCCACTGCTACCAATGATGGGGCACTATTCCTCCCACTGACACCAATGATGGGGCACTATTCCTCTCACTGATACCAATGATGGGGCATTATTCCTCCCACTGATACCAATGATGGGGTAATCTTTACTCCAACTGATACCAGGCTACTGGCCACCCTAAAGATTGAAAAACAGTAAGTGGTCCTTTGTTAATAACGTTTGGGGACCCCTTGTTTACATATGTAAAGATGGATGATCCCTTTTTAAAGTGCTAAGGTTTAAGAGGTGCTTCCCTTTGCAGTACTAGATCCAGGGCTTTTTTCTCAGAGAATAGGTGCAGGAACTCCAGGAACTTCCCTTCTGAGTCATCCTTTGTCTCTGCCCCCTACCCACCTCTGAGCACCATCCCTTGGCTCCACCCTGTACCCACCTCTGAGCACCGTCCCTTGGCTCCACCCCCTACCCACCTCTGAGCACCGTCCCTTGGTTTCACCTCCTAACCACCTTCCTGTATTGCCCCTTTTAGAGAATACAGAACCAAGTATAATTTTGTCCTATTAAGTAATTTGTATTAAATTTGATACACCCCATACCAGCAACAATGCCCCCCTAGTAACAATAGATCCCCCAGCAACAAAGTACCACCCCAGTAACAATAGACCTCAACAGTCAGCATCAATAGACCCTGCAGCAGCCAGCAGTAATAGACCTCTCCCTCAATGGAAGATCCCTCCCAACAACAACTGACCCCCCAAGCAACATATGATCCCCTGTCAGCAACAATAGACCCCCCACACAACAATAGATCTTTACCAGCGACAATAGATCCCTCAGTAGGCTGCATCACTAGACCCTCCACCACACTCCAGCACTGCTTGCCATTAAATACATTCAGTGCTGGAGTTCCCCCGCGTTCCCCCTGAAAAAAAGCCCTGACTAGATCTATACTGAGACTGCTGACCTGGACTTAATATATGGCTGTTTTATAGATGGTATTATACAGTACATCGTTTTTGTTTGATGGTGCTACAGATTCTAATGTAATGGTGGCTTCTCCTGGGGCTTTTTCTTCCTTCTGTTCATTTCAATGGCCTTGGCGTTCACCTGGTAGATGTTGTTAAGGTAGGGACCTAACACTTGCCATGTATATAATTTATTTCCTCATTCAGTCTCCTGAATAAGCAGAAATCCCAGGAAGTGCATCAAAATTTGGGCTAGTCGCACCCCCAGCATAAACACGTTGAATATTATATTTCATCTGTAATCTCATATTGTTTAATCATGTGCGATAATGTACAGTATATGTCTTTTGTGCACTAGCTGGGAGTGCGACCTAACAACTCCCAATCAGGTTAACTTACCTGTCTCATGTATGCTTCTTTTAACTTTCATATACAAAATGATTTTAATATACAGTTGTGCTCATAAGTTTACATACCCTGGCAGAATTTATGATTTCTTGGCCATTTTTCAGAGAATATGAATGACAACACAAAAACATTTATTTCACTCATGGTTGGTGTTTGGCTGAAGCCATTTATTATCAATCAACTGCGTTTACTCTTTTTATATCATAATGACAACAGAAACTACCCAAATGACCCTGATCAAAAGTTTACATACCCCCCTCTAAATACCGTGTATTGCCCCCTTTAACATCAATGACAGCTTGAAGTGTTTTGTGGGATTTGTGGATGAGGCTCTTTATCTTCTCAGATGGTAAAGCTGCCCATTACTCTTGGCAAAAAGCCTCCAGATCCTGGAAATTCTTGGGCTGTTTTGCATGAACTGCATGTTTGAGATCTCCCCAGAGTGCCTCAATGGTATTGAGGTCAGGAGACTGAGATGGCCACTCCAGAACCTTCACTTTATTCTGCTGTAGCCAATGACAGGTTGACTTGGCCTTGTGTTTTGGATCATTGTCATGTTGGAATGTCCAAGTACGTCCCATGCACAGCTTCCTGGCTGAGGAATGCAAATGTTCCTCCAGTATTTTTTGATAACTGCATTCATCTTGCCATCAATTTTGACCAAATTTCCTGTGCCGTTGTAGCTCACTCTTCCCCAAAACATCAGCGATCCACCTCCATGTTTCACAGGCCTTGGTGACTCCTCTCCAAATGTAGGGTTTATGGTTGTGGCCAAAAAGCTCAATTTTTGTCTCATCACTCCAAATGACTTTGTGGCAGAAGGTTTGAGGCTTGTCTCTGTGCTGTTTGGCGTATTGTAAGTGGGATACTTTGTGGCATTTGCACATTAATGGTGTTCTTCTGGCAACTCAACCATGCAGCCCATCTTTCTTCAAGTGCCTCCTTTTTGTGCATCAAGAATCAGCCCCACCACATGTTTTCGGAGAGTCCTGAAGTTATTTGTGGGTTTTTCTTTGCATCCCAAACAATTTTCCTGGCAGTTGTGGCTGAAACTTTAGTTAATCTACCTGACCGTGGTTTGGTTTCAACAGAACCCCTCATTTTTCACTTCTTGATTAGAGTTTGAACACTGCTGATTGTCATTTCAATTCCTTGGATATCTTTTTACATCCCTTTCCTGTTTTATACAGTTCAACTACCAGGAGTCCAGAAACTCATTGACCTTTTATACACACACACTAATTACAAGCAAACAGATCACAGGTGAGGATGGTTGCCTTTAATAGCCATTCAAACCCCTTTGTGTCAACTTGTGTGCATGTTATCAGGCCAAAATCACCAGGGTATGTAAACTTTTGATCAGGGTCATTTGGGTAGTTTCTGTTGTCATTATGATTTAAAAAGGGTAAACACAGTTGATTGATAATAAATGGCTTCAGCCAAACATCAACCATGAGTGAAAGAAATGTTTTTGTGTTCTCATTCATATTCTCTGAAAAATGGCCAAGAAATCATAAATTCTGCCAGGGTATGTAAACTTATGAGCACAACTGTATATACCAATAAAAAATATTATTTTTTTTATACGAGTGTACAGGTGGCTTAAAAAATGTTTGGTCTCTTATATAATCTTTCAAATTAGGATGTGCCACCAGCTTATAAAGAACCCCAACTTTTTCCAGATTTGTACTACCATATTTCTAAATAAATAAAGAGACGACTCTCCCATGTACTTCTGGGTTTCACTCCCACCGCCGCTCTTTTTACCCTCTTTATCCCTCCCCCCAGCCCCCCAGGCCACGAATGCAGTATTTTAACCACTTTCCTACCGGGCACTTTCACACCCTTCCTGCCCAGGCCAATTTTCAACGCTGTCACACTTTGAATGACAATTACGCGGTCCTGCAACACTGTACACATATGAATTTTTTATCATTTTTAGGTGGTATTTAATCACGACTGGGTTTTTTATTTAAACATTTTTGCTAAGCAAATGAAAAAAAGACAGTACATTTTGAAAAAAAAACCCAACTTTTTCTTCGTCTCTGTTATAAAATTTTGCAAATAAGTAATTTTTCTTCTTCATTGATGGGCACTGATAAGGCTGCACTAATGGGCACAGATGAGGCTGTACTAATAAGCTGCACTGATGGGCACTGATAAGCTGCACTGATGGGCACTGGTGAGGCTGCACTGATAAGCTGCACTGATGGGCACTGGTGAGGCTGCACTGATGGGCACTGATAAGCTGCACTGATGGGCACTGGTGAGGTTGTACTGATGGGCACTGATATGGTGGCACTGATGGGCGCTGATATGCTGCACTGATGGACACTGATAAGCTGCACTGATGGACACTGATAAGCTGCATTGATAATCGGCGTGCTGATTATCAGTGGAAATGTGTGCTGTCACAGGATTGCCGCTTATCGGCAATAACAAGCATTTGTTTACATGGGATTAGCTGTGATTGGCCCTTTAGCTTCGGTCTGTGATCAGCTGTGTTCAAAGCAGAGAAAAGCACAGAGCGGGCCCGATGTGCGTCCCCAGGGGCGTGCAGGGGGGAAGGGATCGGGGAGGACATCAATTGATGCCCTCCTAGAACTGGACGACCGGGCTGTAGCCGTCTTTCAGGTATACTGTGGTTGACAAGTGGTTAATACAAAAGTCCCCTTGGAATGTCCGCCGGCGACCTGCGATCGCTCTGTGCAGAGGCAGAACGGGGATCTGCTAATGTAAACACGGGGACATGACTGAGATCTACTGTCCCCTGTCATCGGGAACAGTGATCTCTGCAATGTCCCAGGCAGCCCATCCCCCCTACAGTTAGATCACACCCAGGGAACATGGTTAACCCCTTGATCGCCCCCTAGTGTTAACCCCTTCCCTGCCAGTGTCATTTTTACATTGATCACTGCATTTTTATAGCACTGATCAATGTAATATCACTGGTCCCCAAAAAGTGTCATTTGGGGTCAGATTTGTCCGCCGCAATGTCGCAGTCCTGTTAAGAATCGCAGATCGCCACCATTACCAGTAGAAAAAAAAAAATAATACTCTATAAATCTATCCCGTATTTTGTAGATGCGATAACTTTTTTACAAACCAATCAATGTACTCCTGTTACGATTTCTTTTACCAAAAATATGTAGAAAAATACATATTGGCCTAAACCGATGAATAAATGTGTTTTTATATATATATATATATATATATATATATATATTTTTTTTTTTTTATATGTATTATAACAGAAAGTAAAAAAAAAAGTTTATTTTTCAAAATTATCGCTCTTTGTTTGTTTATAGCGCAAAAAAAAACCCAGCAGAGGGGATCAAATACCACCAAAAGAAAGCTCTATTTGTGGGAAAAAAAGGATGTCAATTTTGTTTGGGTACAACGTCGCACGACCGTGCAATTGTCAGTTAAAGTGACGCAGTGCCGAATCGTAAAAAAATGGCCTGGTCAGGAAGGGGGCAAATCCTTCCGGGGCTGAAGTGGTTAAAGATTACTTAGAATCCCAAATATTATGTATTTTCTGAAAGCAGACACCCTTGAGAATAAAATGGTGGTAGTTCCATTTTTTTTATGTCACATGCTATTTGTGCAATGGTTTATCATTAACAAATTTTCTGTAAAAAATACCCTAAAGTTCATTTTACAGCAAACAAACACAATATATTAGACAATTGTTGGTAAATTATAAAAGATGAGGTTGCACCAAGTAAATAGATACACAACATGCCAAGCTTCAAATTCTTGTGTGCTCATAAAAGGACAACAATTGTCAGTACCCTATATTTTCCATACATGTGTGTTTGTATGTGCGTATACGTGGGGGGTGGGCTCAACATCTTTTTTTTGGGGGGGGGGGGTGGTAAAGGGCTTGGGTGTAACTATTTTTTTGCCACTAAAACTTAATTTATGACCAAGTTTTCTAGTTTGCTCATACAACTCCCCTTGTACGACCGTCTTATGTCAGCTGTTCTAATCGCGCATACGAACGATCGATTTCGCATACAACAGTCGTTAGTACGACCTGTTGTATACGATTGTGTACTTTAGGAAGCCGCAGGTGTTGCATCCCTAGGAACTGCTGATATTACTGACCCCAAAGGTCTCCCAAAATACACAGAAGACCCTTGGAGGGGACTGTGTGCTGTTTTTTTATTTATTTATTTTTAAATTTCTGTTTATTGGTTTATTTCACATAACAAACATACAACAGTACTGTGGGCCCCGGTCAGACCGGTGCCACAGTCAGGCCAACAGGGCCTGTACTAACAGTCCATACTATTCAACCCCCCCTCCCCCCATTCCCCACCACTGGCTCACTCGTGGTTGGTGCATATTAGACAGCGATTAACACCCAGGAGGGTACCTGTATGACCACAAGTTATAGTTTGTTCTGTGCGGAAGTCCTATACGCTGGTAGTGGCAGCACCCAAAAGATTGGTGCTGACATGTTAAAACATTTCCAGTGTCCTACTAGGCCTATCCTGCAGTTGAGTTCTCCGACAGCCATGCCTGCCAGACCCTATTGAATTTCTTTTCACATCCTCTGGAGACATACGTGGCTCCATAGTAGGGCAACATAGCATTGACCAACCCCTTCCAGTACGACAGTGTGGGGGCGGTTGATTTCTTTCAGTGTAGCAGTATGGCTTTTTTGGCATAGAAGAAGGTAACGGTAAGTAATGTCCTCAGGGCTCTGGAGGGTACCACTTCCTCCCCCAGGCCCAGAAGCCAGACGCCCTTCGTTAGAGGAACAGGGACTGAAAGCAACGAGGAGATGCAGGAGACCACTGATGACCTGAACGTAGGGTTGCCACCTCATCCCTTTAAACCCAAACACATATGAATTACACAGGTTGTTCTGAGGCTGATTTAATGCAGAAGAGGCAAGTGAGTTTAATTACCACCTTAATCAGCCTCAGAACAACCTGTGTAATTAATATGTGTTCAGGTTTAAAGGGATGAGGTGGCAACTCTACCAGAACGCCTGAATCTGGGGACAGTTCCAGAATATATGCTCTGCGTCTGCTGGGGCATGGGTGCAGCGCCAGCACTCCGTGGAGGCCAATGGGTAGATTTTCCCCAGTCTAGCAGGTGTGTAATATATACTGTGCAAAAATTTAAACTGGATCAATCTGTCTCTGGCTGATATTAAATATCTGAAGGGGTGATCCTACAAGTCGTCCTAGTCATCTGCCTGGAGGTCTGGGACCTCCCCGGTCCATTGTTCCCTGCATTTCGCCACCATTGGTGGGGTTAGTTTGAAAAGCTCCTTGTATACCGCCGAATGTGTTTTGGGTAATTTTGGTTGGGATAGTAGGTTCTCTAGGTCCGAGGGCAGTGTTTATACTGTCATGGTCCTGAATTGGGTCTGAAACGCATGGCACAGCTGAAGGAAGCGAAACAAGAATTTGTTTGGAAGGTCATGCCTGGCCTTAAGTTGATCAAATGTGATAAGTTCTCCCTCCCCAGTTATATCCCCAAGCGTCTTAACCCCCCTAGACGCCCAGGCTGTTATATGTATAATGGGGAGGAATTCGGCTAATTTAGGGTTCAACCACAGTGGCGCAGAGGGAGAAATACTCTGGTAGCTTGGACATGCCAACTTAAGGGCCACCTGCCACGCACTGATCACCGTTTTCATAGATTTTGATTTTAATTATTTTTATTTTATAATTATATATATATAATTATTATTATAATACAGGATTTATATAGCGCCAACAGTTTTCTCTGTACTTTACAATGCAGAGGGTGGACAGTACAACTACAATACAGTTCAATACAGTAGGAATAGGAGGGCCCTGCTTGTGGAGCTTACAATCTAAAGGGAGGGGGAGGTGGTACAAAAGGTAGTAGCTGCGGGGGATGATCTGATGGAGGTGACTTGGGTACAGTTCTTTGGTGAACTGTAGCGCCCCCCCCCCCCCAAGTCTATTTTTTGACACCCCCTTCACAGCAAGGATAAGGACACCCCAGGCATGTTATTTAAAGGAATTGGGCATCTTTAATGTTTCGTTTTAAATTTCTACCTTAACTTTTATAATTTTTTTAAATTTTAATATTTTTAATTATTTTTATATTATTATTTTTAATCATTATTTATAGCTGTGTAAACTGTCAGCACTATATAAATCCTGTATAATAATAATAATAATATATTTATTTATTTTAATTATTTTCATTTTTAACTTTAAAAAAAAAAAATCACTGCGCCTGACCGAATAGAATTTGAATTTTTTTTTTTTTTTTTTTTGCATTGGTATGTGTTCCTCAAACCAGCACCCCTTTCCCCCTCACTCAAGTTTTTGACATCCCCTTGCCCATTAGCCCAGAAAATGGGTGTTTTTAATTTGACTGATTTGGCTCCCATTCACTTTAATGGGGATTGGGTTTAGCATACGAACTTCCTCAAAGTTTGACCAACAGCGCTTGAACTGAACCCAGGGCAGTTTGGCTCGTCCCTATTCTTCACCCAGCAGACCAGTGTGAACAACCCATACCTCATCAAGGACCTTGTTTTTCCCCCGGTTTATGCCATCGTTCAAGGCTTGGATCCATAGGTCTCGTTCCTCGACATTTCTGGCCTGAAATTTGACTTCTTGCACCTAGGACATATTAACATTAAAGTGATTGTACACTCATTATTATTATTATTATTTTTAATAACAAGCATGTTATACTTACCTGCTCTGTGTAATGGTTTTGCACAGAGCAGCCCGGATCCTTCTCTTCTCAGGTCCCCCATCAGTACTGCTGGCTCCTCCCCCCCAGCTGAGTGCCCACCTTAGCAAGTTGCTTGCTCCTGAGCTGGCACACAGAACCCAGCCCCCCCTCACTTGCTCCCTCCTCACTGACTGTAATTGACAATCAATGGCTCCCGCTGCTGTCTCTGAGCCAATGAGGAGGGAGAGAGCCGAGGGAGACGCTGCTCTTGTGCACGTCTCTGGATCGTGATCAGACTTCAGATCCGGACAACAGATTTTTATTTTAATGCATTAAGGTAAAAAAACATTCAGTCTTTAGAACCACTTTAACCACTTCAGCTCCGGAAGGATTTCCCCCTTTAGGACCAGAGCACTTTTTACGATTCAGCACTGCGTCGCTTTAACTGACAATTGCGCGGTCGTGCGACATTGTGCCCAAATTAAATTGGCGTCCTTTTTTCCCCACAAATAGAGCTTTCTTTTGGTGCTATTTGATCACTGCTGGGTCATTTCTGATCACCGCTATAAATAGAGAGCGACAATTATGCAAAAAAAACCCCCAATATTTCTTGTTTTTTGATAATATACAAATCCAAAAAAATATATAAAAAAACAAATTTATTCATCAGTTTTGGCTGATATATATACTTCCTCATATATTTGGTAAAGAAAATCGCAATATATTGATTAGTTTGCACAAAAGTTACCGCGTTTAGAAGTGATGAGAATTAATTTATGGGGTTATCATTTATTTTTTTATACTTCACTACTAATGGCAGCGATCTGCGATTTTTAGCGGTACTGCGATATTTCAGCGGACATGTCGGACCATTTTGACACTTTTTTGGGACCATTGGCATTTATACAGCGATCAGTGCTATGAAAATGCACCGATTACTGTGTAAATGCCATTGGCAATGAAGGGGTTAACCTGCAGGGGGTGCTCTATGGGGTTTACTGTGTTCCCTCAGTGTGTTCTAACTGTATGGGGGCTGAGTTGGCAGGGAGAGGGGAGTGATCACAGCCCTCCCCCCTCTGTCAGAACGGAGATCCGTGTTTACATACACAGACCTCCGTTCTCTCACTCGAGGGGGGGGGGGGTGTGATCGCGGGTAGCCGGCGGACGTCGAGTCACCCGCTCCCTGGCCCCCCGGAACCCCTCTGGCGGCGCTCGCACGCTCACAGTGTGCGATCTCTCAGCCACCGTCAAGTGATAGCGATTTGCGATAACGAACCGTCAAGCCGCGGCGGGCGGTGGCTTTAATGAGAGCGTTCATTTATCAGGAGATGCCATGTGCAATAACTGAATGCAGATGGGAGGAAGAAGTTGATTACAAGCATTCATACTGAGCTCTTGCGACACGCTTCCCAAAAATGGCGCTGCTTGTGATTGCTCCACGTCAGACCTCCTCCGTCCACTGCTGGCAAAGGGCCTTGTTTGCAGAGTTTATAGGACATCATTATCAGTCACACTTTAATATAACAGTATAAATCTGTTTCCTTACTGGAACTGTATACAAGCAGACACAAAGATCCTAATGGAATATTTCTTGGCAGTGTCACTTGTGCATCATTAAAAAAAATCATTAATTTCAAAGTGCATTAAAAAAGTATTCATTTCCCTTGAAATTCCCCACATTGTCATGTTACAGCCAAAAACGTAAATGTATTTTATTGGGATTTTATGTGATAGAGCGACACAAAGTGGCACTTAATTGTGAAGTGGAAGGAAAATGATAAATGGTTTTCCACATTTATTACAAATAAATCTGTGAAAAGTGTGGGGGGCATTTGTATAGCGCCCCCCTGAGTCAATACTTTGTAAAACCGCCTTTCTCTGCATTTACAGCTGCAAGTCTTTTTGGGGAAGTCTCTGCCAGCTTTGCACATCTAGAGAGGACATTTTTGCCCATTCTTCTCTGCAGACTAGAATACTGCAATCACTGAGCAGCAAATGAGATCACCTGTGATGTATTTCAGTTATCCTGCAAACCAGGGCTGTTAGGGGGTTTGGCCGGCCTTACTCGGGCGGTGAAGGCTCTGCAGGATGACTACCTGCGACTGGAAAGCCAAGTCCAGGAGCTCGCCGCACCACCCGCAACTGGAGTTGAGAACCACTGATCTAAACCATTCCATTGTAGCTCTGTATGTTTAGGGTCGTTGTCCTGCTGGAAGGTGAACCTCTGCCCCAGTCTCAAGTCTTTTGCAGACTCTAACAGGGGTTCTTCTAAGATTGCCCTGTATTTGGCTCCATCCATCTTCCCATCAACTCTGACCAGCTTTCCTGTCCCTGCTGAAGGAAAGCATCCCCACACCATGATGCTGCCACCGCCATGTTTCACGGTGGGGATGTTGTGTTCAGGGTGATGTGCAATGTTAGTTTTTCGCCACACATACCGTTTTGCTTTTAAGCCAAAAAGTTCAATTTTGGTCTCATCTGAGCAGAGCCCCTTCTTCCACATGTTTGCTGTGTCCCCCACATGGCTTCTCACAAACTGCAAACGGGACTTCTTATGGCTTTTCTTTCACCAATGGCTTTCTTCTTGCCACTCTTCCATAAAGGGCAGATTTGTGGAGAGCATGACTAATAGTTGTCCTGTGGACAGATTCTCCCCCCTGAGCTGTGGATCTCTGCAGCTCCTCCAGACTTACCATGGACCTCTTGGCTGCTTCTCTGATTAATGGTCTCCTTGCCCGGCCGGTCAGTTTAGGTGGACGGCCATGTCTTGGTAGGTTTGCAGCTGTGCCATACTCTTTCCATTTTCGGATGATGGATTGAACAGAGCTCTGTGAGATGTTCAAAGCTTGGGATATTTTTTTATAACCTAACCCTTCATTAAACTTCTACACAACTTTATCCCTGACCTGTCTGGTGTCTTTATTTGGCCTTCATGATGCTGTTTGTTCACTAAGGTTCTCTAACAAACCTCCGAGAGCTTCACAGAACAGCTGTATTTATACTGAGATTAAATGACATACAGGTGGACTCTATTTACTAATTAGGTGGCTTCTGAAGGCAATTGGTTCCGCTAGATTTTATTTAGGGGTATCAGATTAAAGGGGGCTGAATACAAATGCCCCCCACACTTTTCCCAGATTTATTTGTAAAAAATGTTGATAACCATTTATCATTTTCCTTCCACTTCACAATTATGAGCCACTTTGTGTCGGTCTATCACATAAAATCCCAATAAAATACATTTACGTTTTTGGTTGTTACATGACAAAATGTGGAAAAGGGTGTGAATACTTTTTCAAGGCGTATATCCAGAGGGACCAAAATAAATGTAACATCCCCCTGAAAAAGCCACATGACCCTGTTGCGTAACACGAATGGGAGGGGCTTGCTGGCCTTGGTGTGGATCAGAGGTGCAAATAGACCACACCAGTGGTCACATCCCTTAAGGTGAGGGCACATCTGGTGAAGGGAACCTCGCACTCCATGGTAGAAGTTATTTGCTGTTAGGAAGAGAATCTGTGGCTAAAGCTGACTTTCTGCACCTATGCAGGCATGTCTTGGATCTGCTAACCAGCGCAGGGGTCACTAAGGGTTAACAGTTGTGCAGGGTGATTCCATTGATTGGAGCCCAGCTGCCTTATTTAAACACCTCAGCAGCACACAGACTCTGCTGTCTGATCTACAGCGTGTGGTGTGTGTTCCTGATCTGCCTGTACTTTGATTACCTGTTCCTACGACCCGGCCTGCCTGACCTTGCTGATTCCCGCCTGCACCGACCCCTGGACTGCCTACGACCACCCTCCTGCCTATCCCTCCTGTACTTCTGCTGCCTGCCTGTTGACGACCCTGCCTGAACCCGACCATCCATCTGCCTGCTCCTTCTGTACTGCACCGCCAGCCAGCTTCACGACCCGGCCTGTACGACCATGCTTCTTGTGCACGAGTGCACCTACGGACTTCCTATCAACACCAGTGACCCAGTCCAACCCTCGTGCCATCCTGCACTCCCGAGCCACCTGTCTACTCTACCAGGGGTTCCCGAGTCAGGGTCGTAAGGGAGGTTACCCACTGCATAAGTCAGACTCATCCACCAGGTACGTGACATTTGCACACGGTGGTGGAACACAACGAGGATTATTTTCAAATTATTTTCATTATTATTGATATATACATTTTGTGGGACTACAGGGGGGGGGGAATCATTACTTGATCCCCTGCAGATTTTGTATGTTTTCCCACTTACACAGAAATGAAGGATCTATAATTTTTATCATAGGTGTATTTTATATGATAGAGACAGAATATCAACCAAAACTCCAGAAAAAATACATGATACAAATGTTATAAATTGAGTTGCAGTTCAGTGAGTAAAATAAATATTTGATCCCCAAGCAAAACATGACTTAGTAATGTAATACAGTAATGTGCTTCTTCTTGAGCCACTCCTTTGTTGCCATGGCGGTATGTTTTGGGTCATTGTCATGCTGGAAGACACATCCATGACCCATCTTCAGTGTTCTGGCTGAGGGAAGAAGGTTCTCATCCAAGATTTTACAATACATGGCCTCGTCCATTGGCCCCTCAATGGAGGAAGAAAAATGCTGACTATGACCCTAAGAACAACATCCCTACAGTCAAGTATGGAGGTGGAAACATTATGCTTTGGGCTATTTCTCTGCTAAAGGTTCAGGCCGACTTTGCCGCATTGAAGGGCCAATGGACGGGGCCATGTATTGTAAAATCTTGGTTGAGAACCTTCTTCCCTCAGCCAGAACACTGAAGATGGGTTGCGGATGGGTCTTCCAGCATGGCAATGATCCAAAACATACCGCCATGGCAACAAAGGAGTGGCTCAAGAAGAAGCGCATTAAGGTTATGGAGTGGCCTAGCCAGTCTCCAGACCTTAAAGTGGATGTAAACCCACCACTCACCCAGTATAAACTAATGGCATTAGTGTATGTATACATACAAGCCTCCTGCATATATCCCTACCTTGCAAATGTTACCCCCTTCAGCAGTAGCAGCCCCACAAAACTCTGCAATTAATGGGTAGATCTCTTTGCTGGAGCTCGGTGGGTGGAGTTGTGATGGTCACAAGACTCCCCACCCACCTCTACACTCTCCTATTTTGCTATTCCAGAGTTTTGAGAAACATCTAGTCAAAACTGAAGAAAGACACCACATGACTTCAGCATGCCCAATCATGCTGAGGTGTGGAGCAGCCAATCCTGGGAGAGCTGGAGAAGAAAATAAGGGGGGATGTGAAGCTTTGTCTGCTCCCTGCATGAGATAAGCAAATTATCTGTCACTCACACAGCATGGGGAAGAAACGTCTCCTATTTCTCATTTAGTTAGGGGATTGCTCAGAGCTGGATTAACTATTTGTGGCAAGACTGGGCACAGATGGCATGACATGCTCTACTATACTAGGCATAATTATTCTTTTTTTTTTTCGGGTTTTCATCTACTTTAATCCTAAAAAAAGGTTATGGAGGGAGATGAAACTTTAACTTTGACAACCTCTTTAACCCACAGGTAAGCCTATAATAAGGCTTACCTGTAGGTTTCCTGTTTATCTCCTAAACCTGCAAGGCTCAGGAGACATACAGTGTACTGTGATGTACCCACGTCATCGGGCACATGCACAGTGAAGAAATGGCCTCCGTGCCATTTCTTTAATGAGATCGCGCACATGGAGTGACATCACGCGGCTCCAGCAAATCACAGAGTCAGAGTCCGCGGCCCCCGGAAGGAAGAGGGGCAGAAGATGGATGCGGCCTGGAGCTGGGACATCGCGGCCTTCCAATGTATGTAAGTGCCACATAATAGGTTAATGCATAGTAGCCCATTATGCTTTTACATTGCAGGGTAATAAAGAGGAAGTAAAACCCATCAGGATTTACTTCCTCTTTAATAATTTGTGCCTCCCCAATTAGCACAGTCATTCTATTAATGTTATCGTCTTATCATACCTTGTTCTTTCCAGCCATTGAGCCCATGTAACTGATGTCATATATTACGTGTAATGTGTATCGCATTTTTTCAATAAAAAATTTTTTGGGAAAAAAAAAAAAAGACGTGTGAAAAATGCATCAAAATGCACAGCAAAAAAACACTGCAGAATTGGATCAAAAGCAAATTGCATAGACATGAACCACGCCTTAGTGCTTTGGAAAAAGACAAGTACACACTATAGAGGGATATGCTATGTTCACATTTCATGTCTGAGGTTTACAACCACTTTAACCATTTGCCGACCGCCCGCCGCAGCATGACGGCGGCAAGATGGGTCGTTATCGCGAAACGCCGTCACAGGACGGCGGTCGCGATAACTAGTATTGTGAGCGTGCGCGCGCCACCGGAGGCACGCGCATGTGCTCACTGTGTTGGGGGGGGGGCGCTGGCAGGGAGCGGGTAGGGCGGACTCGATCACCGCGATGGCCCCCCCGCAGTGAAAGAACGGAGGTCCGTGTAAGTAAACACGTATCTCCGTTCTGTTAGAGGGGGAAGGGCGGTGATCACAGGCTTCCTGTATATGGAAGCCATGATCACTCCCCTCCCCCAGCCAGGCCAGCCCACATACAGTTAGAACACACCCGGGGAACACAGTTAACCCTTAGAGCGCCCCCTCCAGGTTAACCCCTTCACTGCCAATGGCATTTACACAGTAATCAGTGCATTTTTATAGCACTGATCGCTGTATAAATGCCAATGGTCCCAAAAAAGTGTCAAAATGGTCCGACATGTCGGCTGCAATATTGCAGTACCGCTAAAAATCGCAGATCGCCGCCATTACTAGTAAAAAATAAATAAAAATAAAAAAAACCCCAGAAATGAATTCTCATCATCCGTAAACGCGGCAACTTTTGCGCAAACCAATCAATAAACGCCATTTGCGATTTTTTTTTTTATGAGGGAGAATATAAAATCGGCCAAAACTGTTTTTTTTATATATTTTTTTGGATTTGTATTTTAGCAAAAAGTAAGAAATTTGGTTTTTTTTGCAAAATTGTCGCTCTTCTCTTGTTTATAGCGGCGATCAGAAATGACGCAGAGGGGATCAAATACCACCAAAAGAAATCTCTATTTGTGGGAAAAAAAGGACGCAAATTTTATTTGGATACAACGTCGCACGACCGCGCAATTGTCAGTTAAATTGACGCAGTGCCGAATCGCAAAACGTGCTCTGGTCCTAAAGTGGGAAATCCTTCCAGGGCTGAAGTGGTTAAGCACTCATGAAGGCACTGCCATGGTGTAAACTAGGTTCACTCGTAGATTATTTTTATTTAATTTTTTTTGGTTCTGCATTTGTACTGCATTTAAAATCATTTATTAATGCTATATAAACATTAACATTTATAATGTATAGATTTCACCAAGGATATAAACTATGTGTGAAGAAACATAATGAAATGTCAGGAAGCGGCCCTCAGGTGTAATTTAGTTTAATTTTGGTGTAAAGTTCAGATGCTGAATATTTATTACCTTCGCGCCCGGGGACGGAATCAACGAGAAATGCCTTTTACGTTTTAGGAGGCCTTTTTGGTCCTGACATCGCTCAAAGCTGGCAAGCTCAAATGTCTCCAAACACTTCTGGTCATCCTATGGAGGCAGAAAAATGAAAAAGACGTTAACTACTTTAAGACCGGGTCTTTTTCTGACATTTGTTGTTTAAAAGTAAATCAATATTTTTTGCTAGAAAATTACTTAGAACCCCCCAAACATTATATCATTATTTTTTTTAGCAAAGACCCTAGAGAATAAAATGGCGGTTGTTGCAATATTTTATGTCACATTGTATTTGCGCAGCGGTCTTTCAAACACATTTTTTTGGGGGGGGGGGGGGGAAATTATACACTGTAATGGATTTAAAAAAAAAAAAAGAAAACTGTAAAGTTAGCCCAATTTTTTGTATAATGTGAAAGATGATGTTACGCAGAGTAAATGGATACCTAACATGTCATGCTTTAAAATTGCACACGCTGGTTGAATGACAACAAACTACGGTACTTAAAAATCTCCACTGGTGACGCTTTAAAAATTTTTTACATGTTACCTTTTTAGAGTTACAGAGGAGGTCTTGCACTAGAATTATTGCTCTCACTCTAACCATCACGGTGATACCTCACATGTGTGGTTTGAACACCGTTTACATATGCGGGCGCAACTTGCCTATGCGTTCACTTCTGCGCACCAGCTGGGAGGGATGGGGCCCTTTAATTTTTTTTTTTTGTTATTTGTTCTACTTTTTATTTTTTATTTTTACACTGACCCCAGACTCATTTACCATTAAAAGCAAATAATGAAAATTTTTAAAAAATTTAATTTTGCCTTTAAGGAAAAAAAAATCCTTTCTGTCTGCCCGAGAACAGAAAGTGACGTCAGATGTCACTCCGGTCCTCCAAGAGCATAGAGCTGAGTGGGGGCTATCTTGCCCTCACTCGGCTTCCTGCTTAATCATTGTCTGCACCGGATCTGTTTTCCGAGCTTACCGACGGCTCCAGTAAGCTCAGAAACCACCGAGAACCAACGGGAGGGGAAGGTGCACCTCTCCCGCCACCTATAAAAGTGATCCCATGGTGGATCCGCTGCTGGGATCACTTTTATCTTAAAGCTGACCGCCTGTAGAATAAAAAGATACCAGGGTTATGGCAGCCATAACCCTGGTATTTAACTGTAAATTAATGAGGTATATTTACAGTTCGGCAGTCAGCAAGGGAACTTCTGATGGCTCACCCACCCCCTTCGCATCTCCTCTTACCTGTGACGCTCTCATCAGAAAGCATACTCACCTGCCCAGCAGATCCAGCGATGTCCTGCCTATGTCCCGTGCTGCCACCTTGGTGCACTCAGTCATTGTGAGCCTGGCTGCCTCTCCCAGGTTCAGGCAGCCCCTACCCACTGACGCGGGCCAACTCAGGCCATCCTCCACTCCTGCAGTCTCCTGGTATATGTGAATCAGATATCTCAGGAGGGGGAAAGACACGCCATTCTCCCCCAGGCAACAATGGCATGGTTCAACAATGTATGAGGGCCACATACAATTTTACAATTATTCACCGGCCGAAAAAATATGCTTTATAAAAAGTTCCTTCTTACATCCAGGAGTGCCCATCAAAGCCCCCCCTACACCCAGGAGTGCCCATCAGAGCCCCTCTACACCCAGGAGTGCCCATCAGAGATCCCTACATCAAGGAGTGCCCATTAGAGCCCACCTAATTCAAGGAGTGCCCATCAGAGCCCCCCTACATCAAGGAGTGCCCATCAGAGCCCCCCTTCACCCAGGAGTGCCCATCAGAGCCCCCCTACATCAAGGAGTGTCAATCAAAGCCCACCCGAATTCAAGGAGTGCCCATCAGAGG